>CAUYUJ010022044.1:45000-129353 GCA_963575745.1 Prorocentrum cordatum | reverse complement strand
CCGAAAATACGAGGGCGCCACAATGCAATAGTTGGAAATCGTGTGCATACAGGTGTGATCCCTGCTTGTAGGCGACGCGCCGCTGAACGGCGGTTGCAGCAATGGCGGCCTCCAGCGTCGCGGCTTCCGACCCTGTTCAAGGACTACTTCTTCGTTGCTAGACGTTTGTTGGCCCTGGCGCTCGAACGCAGCCCCCCCCGGCACGCCGACAACCGCAAGCAAGTTAGCCACATCCATTGCATGTGGTCTCGACGTTTGGTATACGGCTTTTAGGTGAGCGCGGCGACCATCGCTCTCCAGAGCCCCTGAAATCCGCTGGAGCCGCCTAGAATTTTACGCATCCCGCCCTTCACGCATCCCACTTTACGCATCCCTGAGATCCGTAGCCATTTTGGCTCAAGCCATTTTGGCTCAAGTTCGAAACGCTGCCCCAGCGCTTCGAGCTTGGACGCTGCCGAGGGGTTGGCCCAAGCGTCCTGAGGGTAGTCCTCACACTCGTTCCTAGTCGTGCGCCAGAGCACGCGGTCTACGGATCCTGCCTCACGATCAGCCTGCTGCCATGGGGAAGCGGCGCGCTGACCGTCGAGGTGAGGGCCGTTCGTCATCGGCTTCCTCGGACCGCCCGAGGCGGAGTGCCACCAGGACCCCCGATGCACGCCGTGCCGAGAGAGACGACCACACGAAGATAGTGTCCCAGCTTGACACCATAGCCTTCAGCATCGCCAACGTGAATGTCCCGCAGAAAACTTCTGAGCTCTCCGAGCTCCGAGGCGCCGTCCAGAATAGTATCAAGAAGTGCGGGGAGCTTGCCGACCAGATGAGGCTTCTCTCCCGCGACGTTCAGCAGGATTCCTGAGGACCTCGAGGCGAAGATGGCCGCCCTCCGCGCCGAGTTCATCAGCGCCCGAGGCAATGCCGACAATGAGGGGCCGTCCTCCACCCTTGACGAGAAGTGCCAGCATATCGAGAAGCAGATCCAGGACCTTGAGGAACGGCAGAAGATCTCGGAGGCCCGTCTCTGCGAATCTCTTCCGACCCCTACGCCCACCACACCTACCTCCCCTTCGTCTGCTGCTTCGAGTGCCAGTCGGAACCCGAGGAGTGGATCATCTGACCAGCCCCAGCAGGACACATGCAAACTCGTCCTTTTATTCTTTCCTCGCCCACTGCTTGCCAAAGATCTGCGGGAGATCGGCGACGCATGTATCAAGGCATTTTCGCCTGCGACGGACCACTCTCGCATTCTGGCCCGTGGTTTTGGCTTATCAACGAAGAAAGCGACACTCATGTTCGAGACTGCGTTAGCAGCGGGCACGTTTCTAGACAACTTCGTCAAGACAGGCGGCTCTTGGAATGTGGCCGACCCTGCAACTGGCGCTCCCCCCCTCACGCTGCGCCTCAGGCGTGGCCTCTCCCTTGTCTCCCGCCAGCTATTTCTTTCCTAGGCCGAATGCGCTCTGCCTCGACCGTTCTCCTCGCCCCCAAGGGGGTCGAAGTGGGGAGTACAGGGCTCGGAGGCTCAATATTTTTCATGCGCCGTGCTCACGAGCCAGTCTCTGCCGTGAAAGTCACTGTTTCATGCGAACCTAATATCGAGATTCGGTGTGATCGAGACACCTTCCTCGACTTTGGGATTGCCGATCACATTGAGGCCATCGAAGCCGCAGGGGCCGTCTTGCTTCGGCGGCCCTTTTAGCTGCGAAGAGGACCGTTTTCCATCACGGGCACGTTCCCCCCCTGCCTCCTGCCTCTTCCTGCCCCCCATCCTCCTTCTCCCTCTGCACCTGGAACACCGAAGCCTTGTTCGCCGCTGTGAGATCTTCCTCTTGGTGAGCCCGAGACCGATATCGCAGATACTTCAAGTTATGCCACACACACGATATTATTACCGCACAGGAAGCACACGGACATGTTGGGGATATTACCGAGCTTCAGCACCAGTTGCCTGGACTCCAGTTCGGGTACTCGTTCTTTGGGGGCTCTGCCCGTGAAGGTGGCGTCGTCTCCGCCTTCAGCCCTACTATTTCCGCTCTCTTCTCCCCCATCTCCCACTCGCCCTTGGTCACGGGGGGGGGGGGGGGTGATCAAGCGCGCGCTTAGTAGGGGCCACGGGAATTCCCCACCTCCCGAATACGTCCGACTCTTCGGCGCTCTTCTTTGGAGTTCTGTCTCTGCTACAGCGCGATGTTCTGTTGCACCAAGGTGATGGCGCTGAATTAGGAGCTCATATTTTACTCATGGGGGACTGGAACTTTGTCTTGGAGGGGGAGGGGGGGCTCGCGGGGGACGGGGGCGGGCTCTCTGCTGGCGGCCTGGGGCGCTCGCGCAGCTTTCGCCGCCTCTTTCCTCACTTTACGAGCATCTTGCAACCCGCCGATGCCCGAAGGGGGGAAAGAGGCAAGGCCGTGGCTTCCACATCCCGAATTGACCGCATTTAGACATCCTTACTTGCCGCTCTGCTTCGCGACCGCACCAACTCCACCTCCACCATCGGTGCCTTGAAAGCCGCGATGAGCAGTGACCACATCCCCGTGCGTTCGACTGTCACGAAGTTCTCGCCCGACTCCAGGCACCCTTGCATCCCGCCCTGGGTCGCTGCCACGCCTGAGTTCACCCTGGCTCTTGGGGGAGCCCCGTCCTCCATCCCGCCCGACTGGGGCGGGCGGGCTCGCCTCGACGCTGCCATGTCGCTGATGTTCGAGGCGGGCCGCGCAGCAAGGAATGCGCTCCGCAGGAGGCTTGCCCGCACGAAGCAAGACAACACTACTGGGCCCTCTTCGCCGCGCGCGCCGTACTTCGCGGGGGCGTGGAGGGCGTTCGCCTCTCCCTTGGCTGCTGCCCCCGCTTACGGCACCACTTCGACGAGCCCGATCGACGCATCCACTTCGAAGGGCTCGCGCAGCATATCTTTTGCATTCACCGTCAGGTCTTAGAGGGGGAAGAGGAGGCGATTAGGCTCACTCGAACCAACGAGGAGACCAAACGATCGATGCAAGCTCGTCTTCGACGTCGAAAACAGCTGCGGCAAACATTCCGACGGCGGACGGCCCTGGGAAAAGCGGCCCTGGGGGGCGGGAACCGCTCTACCTCCGACGCGGGGGCCGCCGAGGCGCCGGTGCCCTTTTGGGAGAAGGAATTTGCCGCGCCCGAGATTGACAGATCCAAGTGGCAGGAGATTGCCGATCACATCCGCACGTTGCGGGGTACCATCGCTCAAGAGTGGCGTCTGCCCCACGAGTCCTGGTGCCGGCTGGTTTTCTCGCGAGGGCAGGGCGCCCCTGGTCCTGACGGGCTGCCATATGCTGTGCGGAAGCATCCGCTTGCCGCCCGCGTCCTCTACTCCTGTTACCTCACCCTCTTCAACGGCCGCATCACCTCCCCCCTGCCGACATGCTCAGCAGTTTACTCGTCTTCTTGCTGCAGGGAGTGCTTCAGGGTGACCTCCCAGGGCAGCCGCTCAATCGCCTTGCTTCGGCCACGAGACCGATCTGCCTTGGCAATACTGATGTGAAGATCATGGCCGCTGCCTGCATTGCGCCCATTGCGGCGGATGCTTCTGATTTGATCGGGGAGGAGCAGAAGTGCGTGGGAGGGAGGGGCATGATAGAGAACGCGGTGAGAGCGGAGGCCTGGGGGGTGGAGAGGCGCGCGAAGGCCGGGGAGGGCGCAGCGTTGCGCCTCACCGATTTCGCCTCTGCTTTCCCGAGTTTGGCGCAGCCCTGGCTCTTTTTCGTCCTGCAGGCAATGGGCATCTCTGCTCGTCTCATCAATTTCTTCCGAATGGCGCACGCCGACAACGCTGCAATTATCTCGCTCCGTGGGCAAAGGCATATGAGTATCAAAATCTCTTCTGGAGTGAAACAGGGGTGCCCTGCCTCGATGTTTTTGTTCGTGCTCGCTGTGAACCCGATCCTAGCCTGGATTCGTGACAAGCATGCCCCCCCCTTCGGCCTTGCGCTCGCCTGTGCGGACGATTTTGGCTTTGGAGTTGAGAGGGCCACCCGGGGGCTGAAGGAGCTGCTTGACTCCCTCGGCGAGCTGCGGCCGATTGCCAATCTCAAGCTGAACTTTCGCAAGTGCCAAGTCGTGGTGCGTGGGGCGCTGGGCGCTTCCCCGCTACGTGCCCTACTCGACTCGTATGGTGCCCCCTACAGCCAGATTCAGGTCCTCCCCTCGGCCACCCTGGGGTTCCCGATCGGCCCCGATGGTTCCCAGCAGGTTTGGTCCCCCATGCTTCCCAGCTTCGTCGAGGGGGTGCACCAGACGAGGGTCATGGGCCTAGGCATCGCTCAATCGGCCGCTGCTTTTAGAGATATGTGCGCGAGCAAACTTTTCTTTCGGCTGCAACTATATCCGCCGTCGCAGGGACTGAGGAAGGCGCACCTCAACAGCGCCCTGCTCTTGACCTCAGGGCCGCGGAACGCGATCTCCTACCGCGTCGCCACGAAGCTTTCGCAAGTCGGGTTCGCCTCGGAATTTGTTGAGTTGGATGATGTTGCCAAGGCGACGGCCCTTTGTTACCTGATGCGGTCTGGGTGGCTGTTTGGGCTCCCGGACACTTTGGAACGTTCTCGGATGGACCTGGAGCGCATCCCCTTTCTCTGGCACCAAGGTTGGCATGCTCATGGGTTATTCAGTTACCTTCGGCCCCTTCGGGAATGGTACTGCGGGCTGTCTCTGGGGATCTCCCCCGACACCAACAAGCGCCAACATAAGTTGTACAACGCGTTTCGGGAATCCGAGAAGAGTGAATCCATCGCATCGATCTTTTCGTCGTGCCCACCATTTCTGCCCCGAGGTTACCATTGAGCACATCAATACCTTCAAACACAGCGTTCGAAGAGTACGTGCTGCTACAAGTATGTATTTGGCTATCGCACCTTTTCGTATTCTGACGGGTTCAATTTGTACGAGCTCGCGCTTTCATTATTCACCTCGTGGCTGTTTGTTTGAATGCGTCTGCCCCAATGGTCTGGGCACCGACTTCCTCCGTCACTACTCGACCTGCCCTCGTCTCGAGGCTCTTCTCAGAAGGTGGATGGGGCGGGGCCTCGAGGTCTCCCAAAGTGAGCGTTCATTTCATTGGTTTCCCTCTTGCCTCCTCCTTGCGTTTGATGATGTGTCCAGGGGCCTCCAAAGAGCTGCATGCATAGATGCGTTCACCACCGCCTTGAATGCCCGTCATCTCGGGCGTTCTGCCCCAGCGGAGCTTGTCTTTGAGGCGAGGTTTCGTGTCGCGGCCCGCAGGCACCCCAGTCTCGCCGAGGTCTGGTGCGACTCACGTGCTTGGGCCTCTCGACAGATGGCGAGGGCGGGGGCTCCGCGTGGGGGAGCGCTGCCGCCGCGGATGCCTGGCACGCCGCGCGGCAGGTGGGAGTTCCCCTCGGACAGTGGGGGGCCCTCGGACAGTGCCCCCCCCCCCACCCCCCCCCCCCCCCCCCCCCCCCCCCCCCTCGACACGGCCGAGTTCGGATTGCTTGACCAAGGAGTCGACCGCCTTCAACTGGGACCCCCAGGAGCCTCCAGAGCCCCGATGGGTGAAAAAAACTTGACGCATCCCTGAGATGCGCACGTGCGCTGTAGCGCCAACCCGCACGACAGGGTGTAAGGAGGAGGAGGAGGAGGAGGAGGAGGAGGAGGATGAAGTGGAGGTGGAGGAGGAGGAGGAGGAGGAGAAGGAGAAGGAGAAGGATAAGGAGGAGGGAAAAACGTCGCTTTCGATTATCAGCAATTTCGTGGCGTGGCGTCTAACTGTCCGCAGCATATCCTCACGTACATATGTCCTATGCACGCAGGCATTGTGGTGTACAGTCGGGGCCCTGAAGAAGGAACCCTTTTGGTTGGGGAGGGGCTCCGCGTTCCTTAAGTGTTTCACAACTTGCCTCAGGTTTTCCTTATGTTTTCGATAGGAAGTCGAAGCTCCTTTTTTAGAGTTCCTTAAGTCAACGCCCCGACTGTGCACCAGCGCTGCGTTGCACGCGGAGGCTGTGGTGTAGACACGCGCCGTGGCGTGCACAGGCGCTGCGGTGCACGCAAGCACTGTGGTGTACACAGGCGCTGTTGCACATGGTAGCTGCGGTGTGTGATTTTACGCCGGCGCTGTAGTGTACGCAAACATTGTGGTGTACACAGGTGCTGCGTTGCACACGGTTGTTGCGGTGTACGCAGGCGTTGTGGTATACACGCGCGCCGTGGTGCACGCGAGCGCAGTGGGGCATATCGCCACCTACATGCTGTTCGCGTCGTCGACGTCGTCGTCGTCGTGATCGTCGTCGTCGTGGTCGTCGTCGTCGTCGCCGTCGCCGTCGCTCGTCTCTCGTCGCGTCGCGTGCGTGGGCGCGGCTGCGGTGCCGGAGCCACACGGCGGGGGGGGGGCGTTACGTCATACCCCCCTCGCCCCCCCCCCATGATGCCCGTCATTGCCGGACATGACGAAACGCGCTTTTGTTCTCTATTAACGCGTCGGCAGTCTTGCATCTTTGCTCATCTATCAAAGACGCCCACGGCGAATCACCACCGCCCCCTTTGGACACGTCCATGCGGCCAAACGTTGGGCCGAAGTCAATCGAAGCTATTGAACTGTGTTTTCTCAGCCGTTGTCCAACACCTTAGGGGAACACTCTGGAGAGGAAGATGAGGAGGCGAGGGAATAGAATGAGGAGGAGGAGGAGGAGGAGGACGACCATGAAACAGAGGAGGCTTCTTGAGTCAAGAGGCCCTGTTGGGGCCTCCTGAGGGCTTCCTTGCAGCCTATTGGGGCGCCTCTGAGGGGCCTCTTGGAGGCCTCCAGGGGCCGCTTGAGCCCGGCCTCCAGGGGACATCTAGCGCAGGCCGTCTGGGAGCCCTCTCTGGGCAGTCGTGGGTCCCTGTGGGGGGGCTTTAGGGTTGTTTTGGAGGTCTGTGGGTCCGTCTTGGAGGCGTCTGGGGGGCCGTCTTGGCGCCGTCTGATAGCTTTGGAACCGCGAAACGGCGAGAACGCCAACATCCGAAAGAGCGTGTTCTACCGCTGCTGGCGGAAAACCGGGGGGGGTCACTACCGGTTCGAACCCCTCCCCCCCCCCCCCTTCCGGAAAACCGAGGGGTTTACTACAGGTTCGAGCCCCTCCCCCCCCCCAGCAGTTCATCATGAAAAGGGGGGGGGGTCACTACCGGTTCGACCCCCCCCCCCCTCGAAAACCGGGGGGGGGTCACTACCAGTTCGAACCTCCCCACCCCTCGAAAACCGTGGGTCAGGGAGCGTAGCATGAGCATCATCAGCAGCGTGCGTGCCCGAATTCCCTTTCAAAACAGGGGGCCGGGAAATTTGGTCCAAGTGTTGTTGCCTGTGCCCCCCAGCCAAAGTGCATAGGTTTTTGCGGTGCCGTGCTGCGCGGTGTGTGGGCATAGTGTAGGGCGGCATATTTGCGGCATATTTTCGCCAGTGCTCAGGAGAACAGCCGTGGCCATGATTTCGGCCACGCTGGCAGGACAGCCTCCAAGACGAAATTCTTGACATGTTCGTTGCTGCCGCGCTGTGCGGTGCGTGAGGTATAGCATAGCAAAGCGTTGATGTGTCACGGAATACCCCCCGTGCGTGTCACGGTTTAGACGTCACCAGCAGCAGGAAGAGCATGCTCGTTCTTGCACCTCTCAGGGGAATGCGGTGCGACCCTACGCCTGCATGAACCTGGGAGGGGGCCAATCCAAATGCGGTGCGACATTACGCCTGCATGCGGATTGGCCCCAACCTTTTTCAAACTTGGCCGATTTGGCTCAAGTGCGCGTTGGAGGAAAACCATTCCCCCTCCATCCTGGCATGGTGGTCCGGGGTGGCCGCACCAGGCGCGGTGGCCGCAGCCTGGCCACGATAATCTTATCGTGGGAGTTGCGGTTGGCTGAGACGGCCGACTACCTCCTGAGGGTCGTCCTCGGCGTGGCACCTCGGCCCCAGTGGGGCCCGCTCTGGCTGCTCCCAGCCTCCAGGGACGAACTCGCGGCCTATCTCAGGGCCGTGGCCGGGGCTCCGGAGATCGACCCAGAGTCGGAAATCAGTGAAGATGACGCCTGAGGACAGCAGAGCCCTTTCAAGGGTTATGAGCCCAAGCGAGGGATTCTACCACCCTGCGTTTGGAGCTCCGCTTGGCCATGGTTTCCCGGCAGCGCCGCTGGCGCCGCCCGCTGCGCTTATGCGCGCGCGGTGCATGGCGTGCTCGGACGTCATCGTGGGCCCGTCGGTGGTGTGCGACATCTGCCTCACCGACGTCAACAGCCACTGCATGCAGCCTTGGCAGGGGCATGCAGTCTGCTTCGCCTGCTTCGCGGACCGCGACGTCGCATACGGTCGTCGGCAGGCCGCCTGGTCCAGCGGCCTCGCAGGGCAGGTTGGCCGCAGTGTGGCATTTGGTGCGCAGATTGCTGGCCAGGCTGTCGGCGCCACCCTCGGCACCGCAGCGACGGGGATGCAGCGCCTGGCTGTGGGCGCTGCCGCGGGAGCGCGCCAGACGTGGGCGGCAGGCACGATGATGCCTCTGCCTGCTCAGCCGCAGCTTCCCGACCAGCCGTCCGCAGCAGCTGCTGAGAGGGCTGGCAGGGCGGACGCGCCCGACGCCGGCCAGGACCTGCAGCGCCCGCCATCCAGCGCGATTGATTTGCAGCTGGCGGAGCTGCGAGAGCTGCGCATGGAGGCGCAGCGCCTCAGCCGCAGGAGCGAGCAGCTGGAGGCAGAGCGGCTCGCCGACCGCGCAACGGCAGCAGCAGCCGCAGCCCAAGGTGGGGCATCAACGCCAGGGTATCGGACCCCAGTGCGTGGGGATCGTCTGGACCCAGGCACGCCGCCCTCGCAGGCGAGCGGCGGAGCAGAGGCCAGCGCACAGCCCTCTGCTGGGGGGCGAGTGGCGCCGGAGGGCTCTCCACCACCATCGATGCCTCGTGCGCCGCGCGCCGAGGCGACGAGCAGCGAGCACGGCGAGGCCGAGGAGGTGGCTCCGCCCATCGCTGGTCTCGGGGAGCCCGCGTCCGATGCCGACCAGGCGGTGGCAGCGTCGGCCGCGGACCAAGCAGCAGTCGCACCTGGCGGAGTTCAGGTGCCTGGCTTTGAGGCGGCAGCTGGCGCTCATGGCATTCCTCAGCCGCCGCTGCCGCCCGGCGGACTGCCGCCCAGGCTGCCTCCGATCGGCCGGGGGCCCACTGGATGGCCAGGCGGGCCTCCAGGCGGGCCGCCAGGAGGACACGGAGGTGGTGGCGATGGAGGAGGTTTCGGAGGACCTCCCGGAGGTGCAGGTGGTTTTGGCGGTGATCCAGGGCGTGGCGGATGGATGCCTGCAGCAGGCGGCCCGCCCCCGCCCCCGCCGCCCCCGCCTGCCGGCTCGGCATCGGCAGGGGCCGACGAGCAGCACCGAGGAACCGCGTTTGGCTTGGAGACGGTGTTGGCGAAACTGAAAGACGGCGACGTGCCGAAGCTGGCGTTCGTCGCCGGCGTGAACAAGGCGCACGCCTTCGAGGAGTCGAGGAGTGGGCGCAGCGAGCTGCCATGGGGATCGGGGCGCGGCATCCCTCCATCGATTTGTTCTGGCAGCGGTCGGAGCGCGCGGCGAGGGAGGCGCACTACCTCAGCCGGGGCCCGCTCGAGCGCCCGATCGTGAAGCCGAACGCAGAGTGGTTCGGAGCCGACTGCCAGAGCCTCAGCATTGAGCTGCGCTTGCGTCCGCTGCTGTTGGACTCGGTTCCCGAGCAGGTGCAGAGCGGCGCGCCGGCCACCCGACAGACTTCGGTGACCGAGCTCCTCTTCGGCATCATGGTGGAGGCCGGCCCCGGCACCCTTCGCGACCGGAAGCTGGCGCCGAGGGAGGTGGGGCGGCGCGATAACAAGGCCGCCGCCCTAGCGCTTTGCTACCAGGAGCTGAACTCTTGGAAGTTCTCGCTCACTCGATTGCAGCGTCTTGGCACGGCTGCGCCGGGCCCGGTCACGCAGCTGGCGACGTTGCGAGGCATCGTCAAAGGCATGGCCGAGGCCGGCGCGAATTTCCAGTGCAGGATGTTCGCGTGGGAGATGCAGCACGGCATCTCGGGCGCCAGCCAGGGTTCGCAGCAGCAGATGGAAGAGTTCTGGCGGTACCTCGCCGCCGAGGTACGTGAGCTCTGCGACGCGCCCCAGGGGAAGGGCGTGAAGGCGCTGGCAGCGACGCGGGAGGCGAAGGAGGCCAAGGGCGGGGGCAAGCAGGGCAAGCCCGACGCCAAGGGCGGCAAGCCCGACGCCCGCGCCAAGGCGAAGGCGAAGGCTAAACCCGCTGCCATGGCGGCGACAGGATGCAAGGAAACGCGCCGGTTCTTCGACAGCAAGGCCGGCTGCAAGTCCGGCGCGACTTGCACTCGCCACCACAGGAAGCTCGAGGTGAGCGAGGGCAATTGCTCTTACTGCGGGGCCGAGGACCATGACAAGGCAGCGCGCCCGCGGCCGAAGCCCCCAGCAGCCGCTGCCGCTGGAGGTGCGTCGGCAGCATCGGCTGCCGCAGTTGCGCCCGCGGCTGCGATGACCGCCGAGGCGCTGCAGCAGGTGGTCATGGATGCCGCGGCGGCAAGCCTCTTCCCGATTTCGGCCGCCGCCGCTGCTGCCGGCCCTGCCTGGCAGGATGGCTGGGGCCAGCCATCGGGGACCCCGGGTTCGAGTGCAGCCTCAGCTCAGGCTGCGGCCACTCCCCCGCAGCAGCAGCAGCAGCAGCAGCAGCCTGCCTTTCGGACGCTCCAGGTGGATCTGCGCGCGGCTCGCGCGCTCCTTGGAGGCTCAGGCCGTCGCCGGCTGCTGGCCGACACTGGGGCCACGCGTGAGTTGCAGCACCTGCGGCCTAACTGGCGCCCGCCCGCGCCTTGCCAGCGCGTCGACCTCGCGCGCGCGACTGGCCAGCAAGCTGGCGTGCTGATGGGGGCGGGCGAGGTGGTGTATGTCCATTCCCCCACGGAGTTGCAGGCCCTGTTCCCGATCGGCGCGTACGTCGCCGAACTCAGCCTCGATCTTCAGCGGGGTCGGGATCGAGCCCGCGCGCTGCTGCCAGGCCAGGGTGCGATCGAGCTGGAGCTCGAGGGTGCCACGGCGCACATCTACGAGGACGACGCCCAGCGCCTCCGCGCGATGAGGCAGCAGCTGCGCACTCGAGCCGGCGCTCGGATGTTGGCGGCGCACTTCGATGTCGTCGTGGCCGCTGTGCAGCGCCTCAGCTTGGAGGAACATAAGAGGCGCGGACACCCTTCCTTCCGCCCCGATTGCTACAAACGCCGCCTGGCGGCAGGTCGCACGAGGGCGCACTGGCGGCTGGATGCGCCGACGCGGCCGGGAGGCCAGCTGTCCGTGGACATATCTGGCCCCCATCCTGCAGGGCTCTGGCCAGGGGCGCTGCCGGAGGGCCGCCCCAAGACGGCGCGGTACTTCGTCCTCTGCGCCTACGCGGTTATGACTGCTTCTGAACGCGCTGCCGCCGCTGGGGCTGAGCAGCGCGCGCGCGACGCCGCGGGGGCGCCGCCGCTTGCAGCCGCGGGCGTGGGTGAGAGGCCCGCAGATCAGGGGGGGCAGGCTGCCGCTGCGGCGGCAGGGCAGCCGCTGGCTGCAGACGACGCCGTGGCGATGGTCACGCGGGCTTCGGCGCTGCCAGCGGTGGCCGCAGTGCCGGCGGACGGACCCGTCGGGGAGGAGGGCGTGCAGACGTGGTACTACGTCATCCCCATCGCTGGCAAGCACACGGCGGAGGTGCTTGCGGCCCTGCGCCTGATGATCGCGCAGGTGGAGCTCGAGTTCCAGGCGCGCGTGGCCCGCCGCGTCCACGCTGACCAGGCGCGGGGGTTCTCGGGCCCGAAGGTGAGCGCAGCGCTCGCCACCCAAGGGATCGTAGTCACATCGACCCCAGGGCACGAGGCCGATAACAACCCCCGTGCCGAGAGGGGCGTCGGTATCATCAAGCAGAGGGGCAGAGCCATGCTCATGACGATGGACGCGGCAGACCGCGAGCAGCCGTGGCCGGCTTCGGTCGTGCACGCAGCACCTCTCCAACGGCGCGAGGCTCAAGAGAAGCCGATTGGGCGTCCGATTTTCGGGCAGCCCGTCACCTGCAGGATCAAGCAGGTGCCGCAGTTTGCGTTCGCGCCTCGGGCTGTGCCCCGGCGGTTTTTCGGCATGCGCGACTTCGTGTCCGGGGCGTCCTTGGTTGGCCACAAGGTTGCCCAGAACGGCCTCGAGAGGTGGGAGCTCGAGACCTCGTCGAGCTTCGTCGTCGACGTCGTGCCTGGAGGTGGAGCCCGGCAGGAGGTCAACGAGCACGGCGACCAGGAGGAGGAGAAGCACGACCAGGAGCAGCAGGACAGCCACGAGGAGCAGCATAACATCCAGGAGGAGGAGGAGGAGCACGGCAACCAGGAGGAGTCTGAGGACCTGAACCCCCTCCGAGGGAGATCACGCGCCCCGCCCGCCTGGGGGCACATCGTGGGCGCACGTGCGACCACAGGCGCCGCCAGGGCCCGTCGACCGACCAGCCGCATGACCATCGGAGGCTGCGGCTTCGCAGCAAGCAGGCGCCAGGAGGAGCAGGAGGAGGGGCGGCGGCGGAGGTCGCGCATTTCTCGCTTGGGTCCCCCCGGGCCCTTGCTGCATCCTCTGACTCAGCTGCCGCTGCTGCCGCCGCCGACTCCGACTCGGACGGCGCGCCGGATTTCGTCGAGATCATCAAGGACAGCGGCATGCAGCCAGTCTCGATGACCGAGCTGCGGAATGCGATCGGCACCGAGCGTGACGAGTGGAAGCTGGCCATGGAGGCCGAGCTCGCCTCCTTCGCAGAGAAGGAGGTCTTCGAAACCCTCACCGAGAGTGAGAATATGCAGGTACGAACCAAAGACGCGCTCCCTATGAAGGGGGTTGCTGGCATCAAGGCGCCAGATGCTTCGGATCTGGCGCAGCGGAGGCGCAAGAAGTTCCGCGGGGTTGTTTGCGGTAACTTCCAGAAACAGGTGCCGGGTGAGGTCGTCTTCACGAGCAACGTGGAGATCCTCCGCGTCGGATCCGCTCTCGCCATCGCGAGCTCCTGCGGCTGGGCGCTCAAGGCGTTGGACGTGTCCACGGCCTTTCTGAATGCGCCTCTCCCGGAGGAGGCTGGGGAGGTCTTGGCGCGCCCGCCGGGGATCCTCTCCTCGTATGGGCTCGCTGGGCGCGACGAGGTCTGGAGGGCCAAGAAGGGCATCTGCGGCCTCCGCATCGCCCCCAGAGCCTGGGGCTTGAAGCGGGGCAGGCAGATGCGGGCGATGAGGTTCGAGGTCAACGGCGCGCAGTGCAGGTTGGTCCAATCTCGCTGCGACGCCTGCGTCTGGAACATCGTGGAGGGCGCACCGACGAAGACCGAGAGCGAGCAGAAGTCGCTGGGCCTGGCGCTGGTCTACGTGGGCGACTTTTTGCTCGCCGGCGCGCCCGATGCGATTATGGCAGTGGAGGCGGTGGTGATGGCGACCGGGACGCGCTCGGTCCAATCGCTCATCGACCACGCGCACCCTGGCACGACCCGATACCTTGGGCTTTAGGCGGGGGCGAGGGCCGACGGGGCGTTCGTGGCCCACCAGGCCGCCTACCTGGAGGATATCCTGTCCGGGTGGCGGATGACGAATGCCAATGCGTGCGGCGCCATCTCCATCGAGCCGCTGGGGGAGGAGCTGGACGCAGAGCCCGAGCTCTGCGACGTGCGCCTCGCCCAGAAGCTGGGCGGCGGGTTGCTGCGGCTGTCGGGCCGCGCCCGCCCTGACATCGCCTTCGCTGTCAGCCGGATGTCAGCGCATGCGACTACAGCACTGATCAGTGGGCGCTGCGCCTTGGCAAGCGCATCATGTGGCACCTCCTGGGCACGCGCCGCCATGGGCTGTTCTTCCAGGCGGTGCGCGGCGACGGGAACGGGCTCGAGCTGCGCGCCTTCGCCGACGCCAGCTTCGAAACCGAGTGCTCCCAGACGGGCGTCGCAGTGCGCCCGGGGGAGTGCCTCATCGACTGGCGATCCGTCAAACAGGCACAGGTGGCGAGATCTACGGCGGAGGCTGAGATTGCGGCCCTGGCGATGGGCTTGGTCATGCTGGAGGGCGCGGAGGCGAGCCTCGCGAGCATGATGGCGCAGGTGCCGCTCCCCAGGATGCGGGGCGACAGCGTTGCGTCGCTGTGCTTGGCCCGGGGCCAAGGCAGCTGGAGGACGCGCGCGCTCTCCAACAGGGCGTCGGCCCTCCGCAGCAGGGTGGAGAGCGAGACCCTCTTGCTCGACCACGTTAGGTCGAACGAGCAGCGGGCAGATGGCCCCACGAAGATCTTCTCGGTGCCCGCCATGGCCCGGATCAGGGGCCACTTCGGCATCCGGGTGTTGTAAATATTGCCGCAGGCATCGTTGTTGCGTCGTGCGTCGAGCACGCCCTCCATCAGTGACAACGGGGGCCTCTGCTGTGCAGCGGCGTCGGGGCGACACCTAATATTCTGAGATTGCCTTTTGATTATTTCTGTTGTTTTTGCGATGCCAGCGCCCCCATGCCCCAGCGAGTCGGTGAACTCGCGAAGCTTCGGACGGGCCGCGGAGCCCTGCCGAAGAGGAGGAGCATTGGTCAGGGAGCGTAGCACGAGCATCATCAGCAGCGTGCGTGCCCGAATTCGCATTCAAAACAGGGGGGCGGGAAATTTGGTCCAAGTGTTGTTGCCTGTGCCCCCCAGCCAAAGTGCATAGGTTTGTGCGGCGCCGTGCTGCGCGGTGTGTGGGTATAGTGTAGGCTGGCACATTTGCGGCATATCTTCGCCAGTGCTTATAAGAACAGCAGTGGCCATGATTTCGGCCACGCTGGCAGGACAGCCTCCAAGACGAAATTCGTGACATGTTCGTTGCTGCCGCGCTGGGCGGCGCGTGAGGTATAGCATAGCAAAGCGTTGATGTGTCACGGAATACCCCCCGTGCGTGTCACGGTTTAGACGTCACCAGCAGCAGGAAGAGCATGTTCGTGCTTGCACCTCTCAGGGGAATGCGGTGCGACCCTACGCCTGCGTGAACCTGGGAGGGGGCCGATCCAAATGCGGTGCGACATTGCGCCTGCATGCGGATTGGCCCCAACCTTTTTTCCATCTTGGCCGATTTGGCTCAAGTGCGCGTTGGAGGAAAACCGTTCCCCCTCCATCCTCGCATGGTGGCCCGGGGTGGCCGCACCAGGCGCGGTGGCCGCAGCCTGGCCACGATAATCTCATCTTGGGAGTTGCGGTTGGCTGAGACGGCCGACTACCTCCTGAGGGTCGTCCTCGGCGTGGCACCTCGGCCCCAGTGGGGCCCGCTCTGGCTGCTCCCAGCCTCCAGGGACGAACTCGCGGCCTATCTCAGGGCCGTGGCCGGGGCTCCGGAGATCGACCCAGAGTCGGAAATCAGTGAAGATGACACCTGAGGACAGCAGAGCCCTTTCAAGAAAACCGAGGGGGGGTGCGGACAGTGGTTGGGACGGTGGTGGTGGGGACAGTGGTGAGGGGACAGCGGGACAGTGGTGAGGACAGTGGGACAGTGGTGGGGACTGTAGTGGTGGGGACAGTGGTGAGGACAATGGTGGGAACAGTGGGGACAGTGGACAGTGGTGGGGACGGTGGTGGTGGGGACAGTGGTGTGGGGACAGTGGGAGGTGGAAACAGTGGGACAGTGGAGGGTACAGTGGTGGTGGGGACAGTGGTGAAGGCGGTGGCGAGGACGGCGGTGGGACAATGGGACAGAGGTACAGTGGGGACAGTGGTGGGGACAGTGGGGACAGTGGTGGGAACAGTGGGACAGCTCAGTGGGACAGCGGAGGGGTCAGTGGGACAGTGGGGACAGTGGTGATAGTCGGGCAGTGGTTGGGGCCGTGAAGAAAGTGGGGAGAGTGGAAACGTGGTGGGAACAGTGGTGGGGACAGTGGGGACAGTGCGACAGTGGTGGGAGCACTGGTGGGGACAGTAGGGACGGTGGCGGGACCAGTGGGGACAGTGGTGGTGGGGACAGTGGCGCTGGGAACAACAGTGGGGGATGTGGCGCGGACGTGTAGGGACCGGGAGTTTCGTTGTTGCGTGTGAGTGGGGGGGTGGAGGGGTTCGAACCGGTGAACCCCCTCGGTTTTCGAGGGGGGTGGGGGGGGCTCGAACCGGTAGTGACCCCCCCGGTTTTCGAGGGGGGGGAGGGGTTAGGGGAGGGGGGGTTTTGCCGAAGGGGAGGGGGTGAGAGGGGGGGGGGGTCCAGGGGAGGGGGGATTTTCGGAGGGGGGGGGACCCCCGGGCTCCAGAGGAAGAGGGGGGCAATTTTCCACAGTAAAGCGGCGGTGGATCACGCTCTCTCCAACATCCAGAAAGCTACTGATTTGGGTATCTTCGTGATCTTCTTGGAGCCCTCTTGGGGCTTCTTGGATGTTTCTTGGGCCGTCTGGAGGACATCTTGGGCCGGGGCCATCATAATCCCGAAACCCATTTTGTTCACTTCGTTGTTTCTGTTCTTTATCTATAAGCTTGAAAATTTTGCTACTGAGTGATACTCTATCTGCTCTTTGCATCTTCACTTCTGAAAGCACCGGAACCCAGCCCCCCCTGGAATCGGGGGCATATCTTTGCCAAGTCTTGACAGTGTCTGGAGCCTTGCACCGAGACCCAGGAACTCGATACATTAGCCGGTTACCAACATCGGCCCAAAACGTTTTCCAAATTTTTGAGCAGCCGCTAGGGTTCGTTTAGTACGAGTATTGGTTGGATAGTGAAATGTAGTATTCCTTATCTCCTGGTTTTCTCGTCTACTCCATGCCAGTGGCACACTTCCAATTCGTATTCGAGTCGATTCCCTGCACTTTTTGATTTCAGCCCTACAGGATGCCCTTAAGTTGGCGCACTTTTGACGCTAAGTGGATATGGTTTGCCCCCGACCTCCCTGCGGATGCACGGATTTGCTTCAGCTGTTTAGATTCCTTTGTTGTTGTCCCGCCTGCCTTTGCCCTTGATCTTTGCTCCTAGAGGCAGAGTGCGGCGGCCCGGGATGCATCGGTGAATACCAAACCACAACGTATCGTTTCCGCGTCCTCATCGGGACACGCCGTTGCAAAACGTGTCATGTTTGGCGCATTGGTGGGAACAACATTACGGGGCGCGCCGACAATCCATGACAACCAGCGAACCAGGATACTGCCACGTACATCACACATTGGCGCACGCATGACGCACAAGAACAGCGCTAGGAACCGTAATGAATACCAGTCATAAGGAAATCGCCAAATGATCGACTCTTTGCCTCCGTGGGCAGTGTTGTTCGAAGTCAGCGGGGCTCAAGGCGACAGGCATCGGTAGCGTCTTCGGTCAGTCTGGGACGCGTTCGTAAATCCTTTCGGAGACTTGAGAACAACATCGTGACGCTGATGAAGCCGCTTGCCGGGGAGTGCCTGGGAGGCGGTCCGCCTGTCCAAGGATGGTTGGGTCTCGCTTGACCCCTACAGGAGCCATGTCTTCCGTCACGCTGCCCGTCCCTCTGTCAGCTCTCGTCCCCCCTCCCCCCTCGTGGGATTTTTGAAGCATGATTCCTGAACGGCGTGGGTGCCCCATCTTCTGTCCCCTTCGGCTCTCCCCCGCCTCCCTGCTCCGTCCCGCTCGTCCTCCACTCTTGAGGTCTCAGTGGAAGCGGGGAAGCGGGCGGGCCGCTGAAGGAGCGGAGCGGAGCGGCGGCGCGGCTGGCGAGGCCGGGCCCCGCCGCTTGCACCTGTGCGGCCTGTCCCTGGCCACTCGGGCCACCGTGTGTGGGTTCAGGCGCTGGTGGATTCGCGGAGCGACATCACGGGTCTTGTGGGGCGTGGCGCGGGTCACCCCCCAGTACCGCGCGCGTCCCGCCCCCGCTTTCTATCGTTGCCTCTCACCGCGTTGGTTGGCGGAGTGAGCCACCTTGCGCAGCGCGCGCCTTTGGGTATAGCCGGGCGTCGCGCTGCATCATCTCCTCCCCCTCCTCCGCTGGTTGTTCCTTGTTGTGGATGTCGATGCCTGCTGCCGTCCGCTGCCGCCGCCGCCTCTGCCCCATTCCCCTTCGGACGCGTGCCCTGCAGCGATGGCGTTCGGCGAGCGATTGGTTGCGCGTTGCACGCTGTCTCGCGCCTTCATCGCTCGAAGATGGAAGCCGCAACCTGGTGGGACCATCAAACATGTCTTGCTCCGCTTCTTGCAATCTCGAGTCGGGTCATGTTCTCCCCGTCCTCCCGACCCCATCCTCATCCTCCTCCCTCTCCCCCTCCTCCTCCTCACCCGCCCTCTTCCCTCCTCGTCCTGCGCAGCCCCTGGCGGGCGGGGCGCAGGTGAAGAAGTTCTCCAAGGCCTCTGCGGCGTGGGGGCCCCAGAGCGCGCCGTGGGCGGAGGGGGGGCGCGGCGGGGGACGTTGCGCTCGCCGCTCGGCGCCGGGCGGGAGGCGATGGGACAGAAAGGAGCGGAGGAGCGAACGTGTGAGGAGCAGGGACAGCGACAGAGAGGGATACGAAGTTTTGAAGATTAGGACGAGGGAGGCAAGAACGAGTATGATGATGATGATGATGATGATGATGATGATGATGATGATGAGGATGAGGATGAGGATGAGGATGAGGATGAGGATGAGGATGAGGATGAGGATGAGGATGAGGATGATGATGATGATGATGATGATGATGATGATGATGATGATGATGATGATGATGATGATACTGGTGATGCTGTTGATGCTGTTGATGATGTTGACGATGGTGATGATGGTGATTGTGAGGTAGTGCCTGCGTGACGTGTGTATATGCACCACTCGCCGCCACTCGCCGCCGTTTGACCTCTGGCTGTAGCCCGCGCTACTACGTGACTGCATACTCGCGGGTTTCCCGAGCCCGACATTGCAGGCGGACTGAGCCGCCTGCGAGGGCCCGCGAAGGCCTGGCGAGCTCTTCCCGGGAGCAGAGGGTTCATATTAGCAGAATTTGTATGCGTGTAATATTACGCTTCACGTATACATGTCTTTTTGCCTTTGGGCCTGCCTGTTTCGGTCCGAGGTCCGCGCGGGCGCTAGGGTGCCCTCCCCGGCCTTGGGCCTCCTGAAGACGCCCAGTTTTTGTTGTTCGTTTCTTTCTTTCCCTCCTCGCTCGGCGCTCGCCGCCCGCTGGCGTTGCGGCTCGAACTCGGGACTTCAGTCGAGTCGGCGACCGAAGAGTCCGATCGCCGCGCGATCGGTTCCCGGGCGGCCGCGCCGCCAGCAATAACGGTCGGTCCCGCGGGACCCGGCCTCGAGAAGGCCAACATCAACCAGGAGGGTCCCGCGGAGCCCAGGATCTACCGGAATATCACAGAAAGCCCAACGTTGCTAGTGCGTCCTTCGCACGATTGAGGTAGTTTTCGCCGACATAGTTTTCGTTCACGCGCCCATTCGGCGCCTCTCTGAAGCTGCTCATCCTTCACGGCTTGACATGTTACAGGCTGGGGACAGCCATATCATGCTTGTCGGGCCCCTGCGGGGCAGTCGTTGGGGTTATTTGGGCCGTCGCGTGGCCGTGTTCAAGCCATTTTATGCCGTCGAGAAGGTCTTCAAGGTCGTCTCCGATTCTTCGGGGGAACATAGTTTTTTTGTTCGATGGTCCCCCGAGGGTGTGTTAGCGCAGTGTGTGTTATCCTTCCTCAGCTCCGCCGATACTTCGCAGCTCTTGACAGTCATCAGTGCGCAGAAGCTAGTGTTGCGGGGTCTCGTCGGGGCGCCGACAGGTGGTGCATAGTACCGGCACAATTTCCCGTTATTGACGTAACCTTTTTCCGTCAGTAAGCCATTGGCTAACATAGGTCTTGCTCCTTCGTCTCTAGCTCACTAACATAGGTCTGGAATATGAGAAAACGCTGTTTTTTGTTGTTGTGTGAGTGTTGTTTTTATGTTTTTATTGATTTTGATTTGTGTTCGATTTTTTTTGTTTGACTTGTTGTGATTCTTTGTTTGTTTGATTTGTTTTTGTTGTGTTGTGATGTTTGTTTTGATGTTTTTGTGGTGTTGTGTGGTGTTGTGATTTTTGTTTGATTTATTTGTGATTGTTTTGTTTTTTGTGATGTAGGCTGTCGATGTTGGTTTTTTTTTGTTGTTTTTGATGTGTGTTGTTTGTTTTGTTGTGTTTTTTTGATTTTTTTGTTTGGTTTGTGTGTGTTGTGTTGTTTGTGTTTGTTTGTGTTTTGTGTGTTTTTGTGGTGTGTGTTTTTTTTTGGGGGTTGTGTGACTTGTTTGATGTTTTTTTGCCCATTTTCTTAAACCTTTGTGTTTGTTCTGTATGGTTGTTGTGTTTTGTGGCTGATTCACTAAAACGAGAAGTTGTTTTTTTCTGTTTTTTTTTGAATTGTGGTGCCTAATTCAAGCAAGGCAACACATCATTTAGTAAACGCATAAGCCAGTTTAATACATTCAGAAACGGAGTATCTAAGTCCGGGGCAGTTTTTCGAAATCCCGGATTTTATCATTACCACGATTTGAGCGTTGACGTAGAAATCGCATCGTGTTTTCGGTCGCTCAAACAAGCCGACGTAGATCTCCGTTGCCGACGTAAACGTTTCCGTTAGTAACGGGATTTCCGCGTTAGTGACGTAAAGGTTCCGTCGGTTCCGTCAGTTCCGCCAATTATTTGCGCGGGTTGTGGCAGAGATAAGCTCCCGCGACGCACGAGGGACACGTGGTTTTCCAGCCCATATAATCGGAGTCAGCCGCGCTTTCCGCACTCAATTTTCCGCGCGGCATTTGCGATTCACCACCGTGCCGAGACGCTTTGTGACGCGCGCAAACGTGCGTTTACACAATGTGCAATTTACCGAAAGGGCTTCGATGGACAAACACAAGTTAGCGGTAACACACGTTCTGAGGATCATCGATTTTAGTTTGGCGGTCCAGGGCCGTCTAGGGGCCTTGCGGGTTGTCTCCCCCCCCCCCCCCCCCCCGATGGCCGTCTTAAAGCCATTTAGGAGGGCTCTGGGGTATGGTTTTTTTTTTTTCTTTCTTCCTTCGTTTTTTTTCTTTTTTTTTTTATTCTTTTTCTTTGTTTTTTTTTTTTTGTTTTTTTTCTTTCCTTTTTTTTTTTTTTTTTTTTTTTCTTTCTTGTCCTTTTTTTTATTCGTCTTTTTTTTTACCTTTTTTTTTTTTTTTTTTTAATGTTATGTTATTTTGTTGGTTTTTTTTGGTTTTTAGTATTTTTTTTTTTATTTATTCTTTTTTTGTTTTTTTGTTTTTTTTTTTTTTTTTTTTTTTTGGTATTGTCTATTCTACTTTTATGTTTTTTTAATTTCACTTCTGGGGCCGCCTGAAGTTGGACGACCGAGAAAGGAAAGATGCCGAACGCCGCCCGAAATCATTCTAAACCGAAATCATCATGAATTATTGCGACGGCCTTACGGCCGTTGCCGCCGACCCTGAAGATGACGAAAGACAACACGAGGGGGGGGGCAGGAGGAGGAGGAGGAGGAGGAGGAGGAGGCGGAAGGGAGTAGGAGGAGGAAGGGTGAAAGGGGGAGGAGGAGGAGGCCTTATGGATGTTGGTTGGGATCTCGTGGTTGACCTCTCGGGGGCGTCTGGAAGGCACCTTGAAGCCTCTTGGGGGCCGTTGTGGGGCCTCTTGGGGCCTCTTTTGGGCCTCTTGGGGCTTCCGGAGGCCGTCTTCGGCGCATCTTGGGGGCGTCTTGGCGCCGCTCGGGGGCCTTTTGGGGCCTTTTGGGGGCCTCTTGGGGCTTCCCGGGGGCCTCTTAGGGCGGAAGTCTCGAATTCTCGGTTCCTCGACCCCCTCTTGGCCGTTTCTTGGGCCCGTCTTGGGGCCCTATTGGGCCGTCTTGGTGGGGCATTCTTAGGCTTTTGGTTTGGTTTTGTTCGTTTGTTTCTGTTTCCGTTTATGTTGTAACTTTTTTTCTTTATTTTTTTTTTTTTTTTCTTTGCTGTGTTTTGTTTTATATTTCGTTTGAGGTTTTTTTTGTTTCTTGGATTCCCTTATTTTGGTTTTGATTGTTTTAGTTTTATTTTTTTTTTTTTTTTTTGTTTACTTTGTTGCGATTTTTTTTTTTCTGTATATGTTCGTACTGGGCCTTCTTGGGCCGTCTTGGGGCCCTCTTGTAGGCCTCTTCGGGCGCTCTTGGGGGCCTCTTGGGGGCCTCTTGGGCCGTCTTGGAGTGTCGGAAAGCCGAAAAGGCGAGAAGGCCAAAATCATTCAAAAACCGATGTAAAATTGACGATTTCGTCGCCTGGGGCCCTCTTGGGTGTGCTCTTGGGGCTCTCTTGGAGCGTCTTGAGGGCCTCTTGGGCCGTCTTCGGGCCGTCTTGGGCGTCTTGGGGCCATCGTTCGTCGAGTCGAGGCCCTCTTGTACCCTTTTGGGGGTGTCTTCTGTCGCTTTTGGCTCGTCTTGAAGCTTTTCTGAGCTCCGGGACCCCCCGGGGAGGATGCGTATCTGGGTGGCGACCCCCCCCGGCGACCCCCCCCCCCCCCCCGGCGGGGAGGGTAGGGAGGGGCTTCGCCACGACTCAACTACGACGTTGCTCAATGTCGCTTTGGCTCGCGCGCTCAAGGAGACGGGGAACGACGAAGACGACGAGGGACAACGGAGACGGAGACGACGAGGACACGACGGAGAAGACGACGACGACGACGACGACGACGACGACGACGACGACGACGACGACGACGACGACGACGGTGATCCTCGCAAGACGACGACACCGGGATGCGTCTTCCACACGCCGACAGGGTCGGCGGATTTGGTTTCTGTGGTCCCTAATCGAGTTCCTATCGTGGTCCTCTCGGGCAATATTGGGTGCATCTCTGGCCATATTAAGGTCACGTTTGGTTGCATTGTGGCATTATTAGGCCATGTGAGATGCATCTTGGGCCATCTTGGTGGCCTTGGTGGTTTGCCTCGGCTGTATTGGGCAACTGTTGCATACGTCTTGGGCCATTTTGGTTGTTTGTGTTGTCTGCTTCGGCCATCTTGCAAGTTCGGGGGCGCGCACCCGTTGTTTGTTTCAAGTGTTCGTGGCCCCAGGATCGCGGACACAATTCTTGAACTCGGGAATGGAGGGCCGATGTTCTCAACAGTTCCGTGTTGTTTTTGGAATATTCGCACGGCGTTACGGCGAGAGCCGCATTTTGAAAATGATGTGTTTTCCATTCTCGTGATTTGCTGCAAGTTGCGAAGTCGGGCAAATGGTCCGCCATCCACCCGTGTGCGTGTTGCATGTATTCCCAGTGCACGTTTGATGACGTCTGACGCTCGGGGGCGGCATTTGTGAAACAATTCGCCCTCTTGCGATGTAACATGTAACTTTTGGAACAGACTAGGTGCGCGGCTGAGCCGCATTTGAACATGAATCGCCCTCCACCTGCGAGGTTGCTGGACATTGCGAAAGCGGGAACACAATTTTGAAATAAGTTGCCCTCCATTGTTGCAGTTGATTTCCGATGGTATTTTTTGTCTTAGGGATAATTTGCCAGCAAATACCATGTGTTGAAAAGGGGCCGTCCTGGGCCGTCCTCAATCCGTTTGGCTGTTGCCAATGTTCTCTGCTGGCTAGCTTGAAGACATAGGGAGTCCCCCCCCCCGACAACCTCCGAGAACCTTTTTCGAAACATTCGCCGAAGGGCCGAAGGCAACCTTCGAAACCTTAGCAACGAAAAACACATCCGACAAACATCTGCCAGCTGCACGGGCGCCTCTCCGCCGCGCCCCCCTGGAGTTCCTCGCCGCCTGAGGTCCGAGCCCGGGGCTGGCGACGGCGCGGGCGCCAGCGGGGAGGGCGAGGTCGCAGCGGAGGCCCTCTGGCAGTGGGCGTGGGGGCTGAGGTCACAAGGAACATTCCGGAGAGGAGTGCAGAGAGGGATGGAGGGAGGAGGAGGATGACGACGAGATGGGAGGATGAAGGTTCGGACGGTGGAGAAGGAGGTCAACGGAATAGGAGGAACGAGAAGGGAGGATGAAGGAGATGGAGGAAGGATCAAGCGAAGAGGAGGGGGAGGACGGAGGAAGGATAGAAGACGAAGAGATGAGGAGGAGGAGGAGGAGGACCAGGAGGCTGACCGTAAACCCAAGACTCATGAACGATGTTGGGAGGAATCATCCCTCCAAGCTCCTTCTTCATAGGCCCACAAGGGTTCATTACCCACTGAGGGAGTTGCCTCGTGGGGAGACAACCGTTTGAAGACCCTGAAGCATGCCAGAACAACATTCTGGGGACTCCAACGCCAGGAATCAACATGACAGTTGCGTCTTGACAGTCCAGAACCGCGCAAAAACACCATTCCTGGGACATCAACACCGCGAATCAACGTCGACCTCAAAATCCTGGATCCTTCCAAAACACCGTTTCTGGGTCCTTGACCATGGGAATCCGTCAACTTCTTGCAAATGTTTAAAACAAGTACGCGCGGCGCTAAGGCGAGAGCCACATTTAAAGAACAAACCGGCCTCGATCCGCGAAATTCTTCCAACTTTTTAGAACGAATGTGCGCGGTGCTGAGGCGAGAGCTACAGTTAAACTCTTGAAAATTGTTAAAACGTACGTGAGCGGCGCCGAGGCGAGAGCCACATTTTGAAAACCACTCGCCCTCAACCCGTGAAACTCTTGCAAATGTTTTAGACGAATGTGCGCGGCGCAGAGGCGAGGCTCACATTTTGAAAACCACCCGCTCTCAATGTGTGAAGTTGTTGCCAATTTTGAAGCTTCAGGGTTAATTTTGAGGAACTCTCAGGTGGAACGCCCAGCCCGCCCTTTCGACCAGTCTCGGGGTGCGACAGAGAGGAGTTGTTTTATCAGGGAAAGGAATGGAGGAGGAGGAGAAGGGATGTCTTCGGAGGTTCTCGGCTGTCTTCGGGGAGGGGGCGGGCGAGAGCTTCCTCAGGCCGCAACCCCTTGCAGCAGCTATGGCTGCCAGGGCCAGGAAAGGGAGGTGTTCGGATTTTTCGGCGATCTTCGAAAGGTTTGTGTTGTCTTCGCGGTGTCGAGACGTCTGCCAGCAGCCAATTTGACGAGAGTTTAAAAGCGGCGGTGTTCATGACTTGATTGTCTTTCTGGGCCACGTCATAATAGTTCAGGATTCGATTCGGGATGACGGTTTGTTTGGTATGGCTGCGTCGGCGGGGGCGACGAGGCGAGGATTCACGCATTCTCGCGTGTCGTGTCTTTCTCGTTGTTTGTTTTGCATCTGGAGGCAAGGGGCGCACATGTGATCGACATTCGTTACTTTGCTTCCCATCGCACCACGAACGCAACGAGAGCAACGGACATACCAAGCTGCAGTCTGGGGCCCTGGCCAGATTGCACTGGTTTGTCACGCGCAGAGGCTTACAGATATTTTTGTTCGGGAGAGGTTCAATGATCGTTAACGTTTGTCCAAGGGGGGACGGAATTTGAGAAATTAGCAACATCCTCTGAGACGATTGTCTCCCCCCGCGAAGACTTCTCATACTTGTGCTCATCGCCACGCGCTTGATGTGACACAAGCGATGCGCGGATATTCATCGGACACGTTTGCTGAGTTGAACCAGGAGTTTGGCAATCCCATCCTGGGTCATGCGCTCTCCTACTCCCTGGACGGGTGCGGCCAGGGTGGCGTTCTTTGCGACGCTCTCCTCAAGAGGCTGGGCAGGCCATCTTGGGCAATCCCGGGGCCTGGACTTTTCCGCGGCTGTCTTAAAGCACCCGATCCCGAGAAGGGCCCGATCCCGTCTGAGAGATTGCTTGCGTCTGAGAGCCGTCCCCATGGCACTGCACCCTTGTGCGCCTCTTTCGGGCTTCCGTGGGACGCGCCGCTTGGCGGCGCGCGCGCGCGTCTTTCCCAGCGCCCCCTCCACGACGAGGCCCCGGCGGCCGCCACTGCGGACGCCGCCGCTACGGCGGCGGCGCAGGTGCTGGAGCCGGAGCTGCCGGAGGGTGCATGCTTGCCCGAGGTCCGGGCAGGCGGGGGGGCTCTTTCGGGTTTCGGTCGAGGTGGGTCGGCACACGGCACGGAGCGGAGGGCTCCAAACAGAGGACAGTCGAACGAGGCACGCTAAATTTCCGGAGGTCTGCGCGGAAGTTTTTGGGTCGCCCGCATCCGTGGCAGCGCCTCCAGCGCCTACCAGCGCGCTCCGTGCGCCAGTAAAGTGGTGGTGATGGGCCACTTCCAGTGTCGACACAACAATTCCGCGCAGGACTTCCAAAGTTAATGTTTATGTCGCCATTTGTTCTTATAGAAACGGGACTGGGCCAGGCAGCCCTGGGCTACGAACAAATCGCTCCTGAGTGTTCTGAAGCACATTCATATCAGAACGTTCCAGTGCGCTCTGAGATGGCCGCAGCCCGCCATTATAATATATATATATATATATATATATATGTATTCTCGGGACTCGTTGACCGTCAGACGTCAGACACCCCTTGGGCGCTGGCCCATAATGCATCATCGTTGCCACTTGCCTGTGTGCTAGTGGGCGTTGGTAAGTTGTTGGTTGGTGATAGTTCCCCAAGCTGTTGTGGGAAGTTCGTGTCGGGAAGAAGCAGTTGCTTGGTAGATTTCGCAAGTGCAGCTCTCAACATAACACGTTCCCACCCATGTTTCTGCGTCGAAGCTTGAAAACACGAGCAGGCAATTTGTAGAAGCCCCTTCGAGGGCTATCGGTGCATCCTGCTGGAATTCTTGGGGGTACATGGGAGCCTCCAGAAGGTATCCTTGGGGCGTCTATGGCAGTCCTCGGGGCCTCTTGAGGGTGTCTTGGACAATGTTGTGCGACATGTGGACAATCGTAAGGCCTGATGAGGCTAGTTTGAGGCTGTTTTTAGGGCAATCCTGATGCCTGTCGCCCATTCGTCCCCGCCCTTGGCCCCCATTGGGCTTCTCCTGGCGCCCTCGTTGGGCCCTCTTGTCGGACCGTGGAACCCGCTTCGGGTTGTTGTGGGATATCTTGGTGCATTCTTTGGGCCACCTCGAGACCAGAAGAGTCCATTGGAATCAACAGCCGATTGTATTTAAATGATTTTGGCTTCTCAGCAGTCTCCAAGGAGAGGTGCTTCGGCCATTTTGAGTGCCAGGTGTGCAGTCAATTTGGCTGCGCTGGGCAACCTGGGGCCATGCTGGTACCATATTTGGGCCCTGTGCGTCAACCTTGGCACCTCATTTTTGTTTGACACCCGCTGACTCTCGCTATTTGGCCGCTTTGGGGGCATCGTGTGTCTCTCTTGCGGGGTCTCAGGGCCCATTTATGACTCTCTTGGGGCCACCTCGGGTCCCGAGAAGTCAATTGGAGCCCGCCTGGGCGAGAAGGCATCAAGAAATGACACGACGCGCCGTCTAATGGCTTTAGCAATTGTGGGAGCCTCCTATGGACTTCTCTTTGGCCATTTCGGTAGACTCCGTTAGTCTAGATTGGTCCATCCTCAGCCATCTCGGGGCCGTCGATGGCGTCATAAGGCCTGACAAGCATTGATCCGCCGCGCTTTTGCCCTCTCTTCGCCCGCTCTTAAGGCGACTTCGGCTGCAGTGCTGTTCGCAGACCTCCCAGGGGCGCCCGCAGGCACGCGTACTCGAACAACAACAGCCATCATGTTAAGACGGTTCGTTCCTTCGTTGCTCGATACGCTAAACCATCGATGCCCGCCCTCTTGGTCTTCGATCGCATTGTTTTGGGGAATTTCTTCATTGCATGCCACGCGTAGTTGGCGCGACCCCCAAGGTTGAAGGATGAGGAGGGGGGACGGAAAGGGAGAGAGCGAGGAAAGGAGGAGGAGGAGGAGGAAACGACAACGGATGGAGGATGAGGAGAGGATGATATTTGAGGACGACGAATGGCTATGAAGCAATCATTTTGGCAAGCTGACCCGTCAGGGCAGGTCGGTCCCGACGGGCGGGTCGGGCTGGCGGACCTCCATGGGCGGGGGTCCGGCGGGCGGGCCCTGACGGACGAGTCTGGCGGGCCACTGCAGCGGGCGGGCGGGCTTCAAGCAGGCGGACGGGCGGACCCTGATGGACGGGTCGGGCGGGCGGACCTTGACGGGCGGGTCGGGCGGGCGGGCCCTGCGTAACGGGCGAACGGCGGGCGGGACATTGAAACGAATTTCGGAAATTGCACAAAAGTTAGAACACGAGTCCTGAGTAAGTTGCGAGGATGCTTCGCGCGAAAACCTGATCCGTAGATGTCGAAAATGAAGGCGCGGTTCTTGAGCAAGTTGTTTGGAATTTTCGAGCGAGATGAGAGGAACCACAAGGCGGGAGCCATGATTGTTGCCAACCGGGGGCCACAAGCGCAGTTCAAGCCTCAATCCATGCCTTGAGAAAAGAGGGTGCGAGCTCAAGTGGGGGTATTTCAATTGAAGAATTCAGTTGGCACTGGGCGGAGAGGGAGTGAACAATAATTGTTCGTCGGACATGGTAGTTGAACAGCTCAAACACACTACCTGGCTTCACCTGCTTGAAGGTTGATGGAAAGTTCATAGAGGCGTCGCCGTTCTAGATCGAACACGCAGTCGAACTACTCTAGTTTATTCAATCGCTTTGCTCACTCCGCCGGCCCGTATTGCATGATCGCTACTGCTTCGGCGCGGGCTCTGGGCCATTTCGGCGCCGCCGGAAGGAGGAAGATGAGGATGGGGTGGGGGAGGGGAGGAGGAGAAGAGGATGAGAAGGAACGGAGGAGGATGAAGATAAATATGAGGAGGAGGAGGAAGAGAAAAGGGCGGAGGAGGAAGCCTCTCGATGGCATCTTGCGGTGCTCTTGGGGCCAAACAGGGCCGTCGTCCAGATGCTTCTTTGGGAGGCCCTGGGGTCTGTTGAGAGGCCGTTCGGGGGCGCCTGGGAGGCATTTTTGAAGCCTTGTAGGGCCTCTTTTGAGCCCTCTTGGAGCCTCCTGGGGTCTCTTGGGGGCCTCTTGGCGGCATCTTGGGCCATCTTGGGGGCCTCTCGGGGCCTCCTGGGGCCCTCTTGGGGCGGAAGGCTCGAGGTTTCGGTTCGTGGTCCCCATCTTGGGGCTCTCATGGGCCGTCTTGGGCGTCTCTGGGGCCGTCTTGGGGCCCGTTTGGGCTCTCTGGGGGCCTTCTTGGAAGCCTCTTGAGCCGTCTTCGTGCGCTCTTGGGGGCCTCTTGGGCCGTCTTGGAGCATCGGCAAGCCGAAAATGCGACAAGGCCAGAATCCTCCCGAAACAATAGTAACATTGATGATTTTGGCCTCCCGGGGCGCTCTTGTGAGGCCTCTTGGAGGCCACTTGGAGCGTCTTGGCGGCTTCTTGGGCCGTCTTGGGATCGTCTTCGGCGTCTTGGAGCGTCCTTTGGGCGTCTCGGGGGCCTCTTGGGCAGTCTTAGGGGCCCCTTGGGGCCCTCTTGGCGCGCTCTGGGGGGCCTGAGAGGCCGTGCCCAGGAGGAAAACCATCTCTGAGTGAACCTTCCCGGGACCTTCCCGGGACCTTCCCGGGCTGCGGTCGGAGTATTTTTCGCCGGGGGGGCCCCAGGGGCCGCCCCGCACGCGCGAACTAGAAATATTGTTAAGTAGTTACCAGGGATCTTAGCACGCCTCTGGCCCGTTGGGCCGGCGAATTCCCGACGATGCTCGCATCCTGCCCGCGTCTCAGTAAGGCGATGGGTGGCGCAAGCCCCTCCTCCTGTTGAGATCCTGCTCCCATGCACGGGAAAGGGGCCAGGCCAATGCGAGGGAGGGGCTGCAGGGTCTCCAAAGGCGTTTCATAGGACGCGGTTGCCCCGTCCCCTCTGTTTTCTAGAATGAGGGCAGGACGGATAAAGGAATAAGTCAGGCATCTCTGAGGAAGCCAGAGTCAGGAGGATGTATGCTTACATAGCGGTCTGGGTGTTGCCCCGCCTCAGAGTGCTATGGAGTTCTGTGCGAATTTATTTGGCACGGCATGTCCTGGCTTCAGGGTTGCACGTCCGTCGACTCTAGCGCGTGTCCAAGTTAGCAAGTGGATTTTTCTGTACCAAGGGCGGTCGACGACAACCAGCATGGCATGGGCGGAAGAAGAGCGGGGGGGGAGGAGGAGGAGGAGGAGGAGGAGGAGGAGGAGGAGGAGGAGGAGGAGGAGGAGGAGGAGGAAGAATAAGAAGAAGAAGAAGAAGAAGGGAGAGGAAAAATAAGAAGAGGAAGAAGAAGAGGAGCAGGAGGAGGAGGAGGAGGAGGAGGAAGAGGAGGAAGAGGAGGAGAAGGGGAAGGAGGAGGAGGAGGAGGAGCAGGAGGAGGAGGAGGAGGAGCAGGAGGAGGACGTCCACGTCCTCGCCTACTTGGATGATGTCGTCGTGCTGGTTCCCTCGGCGCTTGCGGGCCGGGTACAGGCGGCCGCGCAGGGGGCCCTCGGCGGCTTGGGCCTTGAGCTGGAACCCAGGAAAACGCAGGCTTGGTCCGCGGGGGCAGCCTGCCCTCCAGGACTGGAGGAGCAGTGGCGCGCGCGAGGCCTCACCCTCGTGGGGGTCCCCCTGGGAGGACCGCTGCCCCCCGCAGGGTTGCCGGACGAGAGCGACGCGCGCCGGGTGGACCTCGGCGAGGAAGCCTACGCGGCGGAGCGCTGCGCGGAGACGGCGGGGCGCGCGGCTGAACTGCTTGCCAGGCTGGCGGCCCTCCCCGCGGAAGCCTCGCCGCACTTGCCGGCCCGACAGACCGCCGCGCTGCTGCTCAGGCACACCGGGGCCAGCAAGCTGACGCACCTCCTCCGCACGAACACCCCGGCGACCTCGGCGGCCGCCGCCGGGGCGTACGACGACGCCCTGCTGGCTTCTTACACGGAGCTCACGCGCCTGGACCCGCTGACAGAGACGCAGCAAACCCAGTGCCGACTGCCGCTGCGCACCGGCGGACGCGGCTTCCGCAGCCAGCGACAACTCGCGCCGGCGGCCTGGGCTGGCTCCTGGGCACAGAACCTGAGCAGGGTGAGGGAACGCACGGGGCTCGCTTGCCTTGCCGACCTCGAAACCTGCCCCCTGCCCTTCGCTCGGGCTTGCTGCGCCGCGCTGACTGGGCTCGCGCGGCTAGCACCGCCGCCGCTTCGCCCGGGCGCAGAGCCCCCCGAACTACCCACCTGGCAGACGCTGGCACAGACGCCGCAGCGGAAGCTCCAGAAGACCCTAACAGCAAGGATCGACAAGAAAAATTACGACACCTTGCTGGGGGCTCTGGAGCCAGAAGCGAAGGCGCTCTTCCGCTCTTGCGGCGGGCCGCACGCCGGCGCTTGGCAGACTGCTTCGCCTGGCTTGGAGGCGCAGCGGCTGGACGACGCCGACTACTGCAGCACGGCGCGAACGCTGCTCGGCCAAGCCGCGGCGCCCCCTGGCGCGACCTGCTGCAACCGCGCGCGCACAGGGGGGCGCGCCGGGCAGCGCTGCGACGAGCCGCTCGGCGACCGGGCGCACCACGCCTGGCGCTGCGCCCGCGGGGGCGGCCTCAAGGCACGCAGCGGCGACCTGGAGCGCGCCTGGGGCCGCATCCACGCGGAGTGCGGCTACCGCGTGGACTACCAGAAGCACGTCCCGGCATGGGACCGCTGGCGCTGGCATTGCCCTAGCTGCGACACGAGCGGGCACGCGCCAGACCGGCCGGCGGGGCCCTGCGGCCGCTGCGGAGCGGCGCTGCAGGCGGAAAGGGAGGAATTCATCCTCGACCTCGACATTCAGCGGGCGGGCTGCCCCAGGCTGTTTGTCGACGTCACCGTGCGCTACTGCGTGCCAGGCGACGCCCGCGCCCTGGCTGCCGCGGCCGGCCGCGACGGCGCGGTGAACGCCGAGGCCGCGGCCGACAAGCAGCGGCGCTACCCCGCGGGCCGCGCCCCGCGGGGTATGGTGCCGCTCGCCCTCGAGACGGGCGGCCGGCATGGGCAGGCAGCCCTTCGGCACCTCCGCTCGCTGGCGCGCGACGAAGCGGCCCTCCTCGGCGAGGAGGCAGCGGCGGCCGCCGCGAGCGCCCTGGCGAGCCGCTGGGGGCGGGAACTCAGCGTGGCCCTCCATAGGGCCACCGCCCGGCAGCTCCGCACCGCTCTCGGGGCGGACGGCGCCGAGCGGGCGGCCGCGCTGCGGGCTGCCGAGGCGGCCTAGCCGGCCTGGCGCGGCGGTGGAGGAGGCGCACTACCGGGTCGTCCTGGGGCCGTACATCTGCATCGCGGAGCTCGGCCTGAACAGAGGGGGCGGGTGTGCGTGACTTGTCTCCTGCTTGAGGAGGAGGAGGAGGAGGAGGAGGAGGAGGAGGAGGAGAAGGAACAGGAGAAGGAGGAGGAGGAGGAGGAGGAGGAGGAGGGACAGGGAGGAGGGAGAGGGAGCAGGGAGGAGGGAGGAGGGAGGAGGGAGGAGGGAGGCAGGGAGGGAGGGTGGGTGGGAGCTCGCGAAGCAGGCCACCTTGGACCTCTCATAGGTGCCCTCGATGTTGAGCCCCGCAGGAGACTCTTTGTTTCACCAATTCTGGAAGTGCGAAGCAAATGAAGGCCTCGAGGGCTTGGCTTTGGAAATCCGAGAAGAAGCCCGACAGGTGCACGAAAATACACCGTGCTTCTGGCTCAGAGGCCTGGTCCCAATGTTTGAGGACCCCCCATATGCCACGAGGCCGTGCCAGAGCACCAGAGTTGTAGGAGGGGCCCTACTAGGAGGAAATAAGATGGCCCTCTCCAGCCTCACTAATGTAGCCTCTGGTGGATCAGGAGGCAAACGCCATGAAGATGCCAGGATCCGCAGATGTGGGTCGGGCGTTCTGGTGTTGGACGGAGCTCGGAGCTCGCGGCGGCGACTGAGGCCGCACAGGCGACGGAAGGACCCTTGTTGTTTGTCATTGATGCCCGGTCTGTAGTAGGTGACATTCGTGCAGGCCCAAAGCGTAGGTTCACGGTCAACACAGGTATGTGGAAGCTTTGTTGGGCCGCAGCGCCCGTCGAGGCCGGCAAAATCAAAAGCCACCTGACGGCCCAAGAGGCCGAGCAGGTAGGCATCTACCTTTTTTATTGGATTGCCAATCGTCTAGCTGATCTTGCAGCGGACGAGGACGCCCGCCAGGCCCAGTTCCCAGGTCAGGACATAGCGGAGATAGTGCGGATCGACGAGAAGGCGAGGAAGGTGCACGGGCACCTCCTGGCCGTCGCGACAGCGGTCGGCAAGGCTGCCCCCCGCCCTGCATGGCGCTTCATCGCGCCAGGATCGCCAGCGCGAGGCCAAGGCGCGGGCAGCAGCCAGGAAGGAGGTAGCAGCAGCAGCAGCAGCAGCAGCAGCAGCAGCAGCAGCAGCAGCAGCAGCAGCCTCCCAGCACTCGGCCCAAGTGAACTCCAGAGGTCGAGTTCCCTGTCGCGTTTGTGTGCCCAGGCCAGGGCCTAGCGGACGCCATGCCTGGATTTCGAGCCCGTGCGTCGGATACCCGATCGCATTGCATTCCAGCCATAGAATCCAGGTTTTTAAGGGCGGTTCTAATGCGTCGCCTGTGGGGGGTACGGCACCACGAGCTTTCAGAAACTCAGCGCTGCGCGCAGGCCAGAGACCATCACCCAAGGTGGAAGACGTCTCGCGAATTCCCTCGAGGAGGGGATCTTGCCAGTGGGCATCAAAGCGTGGGCCCACCCAGATGACCTGAGGCCACCCAGGCCCATTTTTGAGCGCAATCAGTGCCACGCGGCCCCTTGTCAGAGGAATTGGCCGCTCAGTTAGGCAAGAGGTAACAGGAGGAAGACGAGGCGGAGGAGGAGAAGGAGAAAGAAGAGGACAAGGAGGAGGAGGCGGATGAGGAAGAGGAGAAGAAGGAGGAGAAGGAGGAGGAAGGAGGGCAGAGGGCCAGGAGGAGACCAGGAGGAGGAGGGGAGGAGGAGGAGGTGGAGGAGGAGGAGGAGGAGGAGGAGGAGGAGGAGGAGGAGAGGAGGGAGGAGGAGGAGGGTGGGAGGGAGGGAGGTAGGAGGTGAGGAGGGATTCATGGAGGGAGGGAGGGAGGGAGGGAGGGAGGCAGGGAGGGAGGGAGGGAGGGAGGGAGGGAGGAGGAAGGAGGGAGGAAGAGAAGAAAAAGGGAGGGGGAGGAGGAAGAGGAGGAAAAAAGGAGGATAAGAAAGGGGGGGAGGAAGGCGAGAGGAGGGTGGAGGGGAGGAGGGGGGGGAGGAGAGGGAGGAGGAGGAGGAGGAGGAGGAGGAGGAGGAGGAGGAGGAGGAGGAGGAGGAGGAGGAAGAGGGAGGAGGAGGACGAGGAGGAAGAGGAGGAGAGGGAGGAGGAGGAGGAGGAGGACGACGAGGACGAGGACGAGGACGAGGACTGCCACGGGCAGTTGTTCAACGTTTTCGGCCTCTGGGAGACCGCATCCCGGCCCCAGGGCTGGCACAAAACGACTCCGGATGAAAAGCCGGCCTAGCGGGGGGCAGGGGTCGAGATCTTTGGGGGCCGCGTCGCGCTAAAAGAAAAAGACGTCGGAGGAGAGAGGAGGGCGCCTCGAGAGAGGTCCAGGGATCCCAGCGTGCATCGTCTTTCGCCGCCCCCCCTGGCATCGGTCGGACGCGCGCATGTTCGCTGATTCGGCCAGCGCCCCAAAATCTGGACCACTTTGGAGCATTTCGGATCTCCTTGATGAAGACAAGACGCACGAAACCAAGTGGCGCACGGGGAATGAGCGACTGAGCGATGGAAAGCCCCAGGACGGTCCTGCACGCCAAGAGGCGCATACACGAATGCCTCACGGTCCTCGGCATCATGCACCAGCGGCGGGACCAGGAGGTCGCGGCGCCCGGGGCCCAGCGCGCCGACGAGATGCATTGCGCGATGGTCATGCTGAACTCGGGCCTCCTGAAGGCGCTGCACGTCACCGACAGCTTCCACGCGCACTGCCACCGCGAGTGCCCCGAGCTCGGCGCCCTACTGGACGGCGGCGACCCGCCTGCTGCGGAGGAGGCCGCGGCCGCACATGGCGACCCCGACGAGGGCCTGGCCAGCGAGCGGTACCGGCAACTTCAGGCCGAGTGCGTGTGCAGAGCGGAGCTTCGGGCAGGGGCAACGATAGGGGGGGGATAGGCATAGGGGGGGCACGCATCGACACCCAATCGCCCATTGATCGCTGATGGGGGCCCGATAGCCCCAACCTGCCCAAGAAGGTGCGGATTCACGATCGGGGGCCCATCGCCGACCGATTTGTCGGCGACGTATCGCCGATTGCAGGCCTCGGGACGATCGAAACGGGTACGGAACGAATGGGTGCGAAGACCAGCAGCAGTTCCTGTCCATTTTGAACAGGGCTCGCTGTCGGCGTCGCCGCGGACGTTGTCCATGTGAGACAGAAGATCGCCTGCCCAACAGCGGCCGTTCTTGGTTTTGAACAACATGTGTTGTTGGGCATGGTACCCGTTTCTTCCGTACTCACTGCGGGCGTCCGCAAGGTCGATGCGTCTCCCCCTTTATTCCAGTCCCTCCCTTATCGTTAACCCCTCATTCGGGGGTCCCCAGACGCTGCGGTGACGGCACCGTGTGGGAAGTCCGTCCGGCCGCGAGGTCGCCACACGGCTTCTGGGCCTGGTTCGTCCTCCGAGGGCGCCTCGTGCCGTGGGGGGGGCACCTCCGAGGCCCCGGGAGGGTGCGGCCACGGACCCAGCGGTGAGCTCGGCATCGCTTGGACGTGTGCTTCTTGCCTTCGGCGGCGGCGAGGGCCATCGAGGAACACCTCTTCGACCATCTTGCGAAGAAACGGGCGCACGAGATCCCGAAACGGGCACGCACAAGCGGACCTCCGAGCGATGGCCAATGAGGCCCGTTGGGGCTTCGAGGCCGCCGCACGCTCTGTCACCGCACGGTTTGGGGAACCCCGGGGATCAAGCGAAGAAAAACCACCCGGACCGAACAATTGGCGTTTAAGAAACGGCCTTGGGCGTTTAGTGGACAGCCTTGCCCCGTTCGATTCCTTCTCTTTGGGCGCGTTTGCGAGACGACTTCGCGTGTCGGGGTGGTTACGGTGGGGGCGTTGGTTTAGGAACGTGCACGGGAGGCTTCAGACCCTGGAGGGTTCCTTATCTGATGAGAGCGGCGGCAACATCCATTGCCAATCCGCGATTGGAGTTCTGGCTTCCAGGCCCTGAATTCCTTATCCAACGCTTCCTTCTTCAATGCCCCCACCCTGTTCCGGGGGTGGATTTTCTTACTTCTACTCTGAAGGAGCTGCTGCGCTCGCTGGACGCGCGCCACCGCGACGACGAGACGCGCGCGAAGCGCCTGGAGGACGAGTGCCGCGGCTTGCGTGCGCGGCTGGGGCAGGCCGCCTACGCAGGGGGCGGCCTCCCGCCGGCGAGCCGGCCGGGCACGAGCTGCGGCGTGGCTGTGCAGCGCTGCGCCGAGGGCGGGGTCGTCGTGCTCGAGCCTGAGCTGGGGCGCCTGGCGGCCTCCTCCAAGACAGGGGAGCGAAGAGTGGCAGGAGCATGCATATCTATATATATATATATACATATATATAGAAGAAGAAGAAGAATAATAATAAGAAGAAGAAGAAGGACAAAAAAAAAACTCGGAGGTCCGTATATAAACTCGGAGGTTAGCGCGGGTTTCGCGGATCCCCGCCGGGCCCCCCTGGCGGCGCCTCCGGCGCCGCCCCAGCGCGCTCCGCGCGCCAGGGAAGGGGGGGTCCAGCGCCGATCCGAGAACTCCGCACAGACCTCCGAGTTTTTATGTTTATGCCACTTTTTGTTCCCCTGCAAGAAGCTGGAGGAGGGCTGGGCGGAGGCCCGGGAGCAGGTGGGCGACGGAAGCAAACGGGGTCGTTTGCACGGACCTTCGCGCGTAGGGTCGCGCGTAGGCTTGAGCGCGCCCTCGTTTCTATTGCAGCGTGCCGCGCTGGCGTCAGATCGCTATGCAAGTGTGCGTAATTCCAGGGAGTAAAAAGTCATGAGAGTGATACGTTCCAAGATTCCCCAGGTTTCAAAGATTCCCTGTTGTTCCGCACGGGCTCGAGAGACTGAAATCCTGGAACGCTTTCAGTGCAATTTCCAGACAGAGCGTCTGGCTGTTTGTCAGTGAGGCGTCGCAGGAAGTCCTGATCCTTTCCCTGGGACCAGCTTTTCATCCCGAGTCGTTGTTTGACGGCCCAAGGGCCCGGCAAGGGCCCCCAGGGGCCGAAAACGGCGGCAAAGTTCCCGTCCTGATTTTTTCACGACGCGAGCATGTCTGGGGTCGTATCATCTCTGAGACCGTGCACGCCCGAGTAGGACCCGCTTCTCGTCGTCGCTGCAGGTGGGCAACGCAAAAAGACGGGGGTCGTCTTCGCCGACCTCGCCACACAAGTTTCCCGCGCGCAGGCGCGCGGCGGCGCCCTCGTCTCCAGTGTGCCGTGCCGCGCTGACGGCCCGCGCGAGCCACCGCGCAGGGTCTCTGAGGTCTTGCCGCGCCTTTTGCTCCGACGCGCGGCCTGACGTCCTGGGGCGGGCACCGCGGTCACCTCGGGCACGCGCCGCCTCGGGCGCGGGGCGTGCCGTGGGCTCGTGGCGCGGTGCTGGCGCCGCCCCCCCGGGCGCGGGACGCACGGCCTGCCGTGGGTGTGCCGCGGCCGTCGGCAGCGTCCGCCCGGGCGCGTCGAGGACGAGCGGCGCGGCGACGCGTCGCCTCGCGCAGGACCCGCCTCCCGCCGCCCCTCCAGGTGGAGCAGCTGCGCGCCTCGTCGGAGGCCGCCCGGCGCGGCGCCGAGAGCGCGGCGGAGGAGCGGCGCGAGCTGCGGGAGCTGCTCGGCGCGGGCGAGGAACCGGGGGCCCGCGGGTCGCATCTAGGCCTCCCAGGTGGGGTCGGAGGATCGCGCCGCATCGCCGATGCAGCGCTCATGCGGCTGGATGTGGAGGCCGATTCTCTCCACGCCGACGTCGCCGGTGCATCGCCGGCGTCGCCGATGCATCGTCGGTGCATCGGTGATGCATCGACGATTCGGCGCGACCCTCCGAACCCAGATATTCCGACCCCATTTGGAAGCCTTCTGTCAGAGGAGCAAGAGTTCATGGGGTCCACGTTGCGAGAAAAGTCCCGGCGTCGGAGTGCTGGGGCTCGTAGAATTAGGGGTTCGACGGCGGCGTCGGCGTCGGCGACGGCGTCGGGATGCTGGGGCGGGTGGTAATGGTAATGGGGGGTGACTGACACGGGACCCGTTGCTTCACCCCCCACCTCCCATTACCACCCGCCCGAAAGAGTGCATGATAACTGCGAAGATTCCTGAGGTTTCCTATGCTTGAAGAAGAAGAAGAAGTAGAGGGACAAGGAGGAGAAGGAGAAGGACAAGGAGGAGAAGAAGAAGAAGAAGAATAAGAAGAACAATGGCATAGACATAAACTTTCGGAGCTCCGCGCGGATCTCTTGGATCCGCGCTGGGCCCCTTCTGCCGGCGCCTCCAGCGCACCGCTGACGCGTTCCGCGCTCCCGGAAGGGAGGGTAGAGCTCCACGCGCTGGGGATCGGGGAGGTTATGATACGGCGGCGGCGTTGGATAAGGAACGTCTTCCTGGGGCCCAGACCCTGGCGCACTCCTTGTTGTTTCACGGCGAGGTGGGTGGCCCACGTTTGGCCGCCCATCGGTCGCGAGACCTTGGGTTCCTTATCGAAGGCATCCTGATCTAGAACCTCCACCGTAATTATTCCCCAGACATCCGGCGTCGCGAAACAATCGAGACGGAGGTTTCTCGTCGTTTTCGGACCCTCGGAGCCCTTCACCGGGCCTCAGGACCGTCAAGAAAAGAGCTCGGGATGGAGAACCGGTCCCAGGGAAGTGGTCGAGAAGTCTGGGGCGCGTAGCCGAGACGCTTGATGTTTGGATCTAGGCCTTCCAGATGGGGTCCGAGCAGATGGGTTCGGAGGATCACGCCGCATCGCCGATGCATCGGCGATGCGGCTCGATGTGGAGCCCAATTTTCTTCACGCTGGCGTCGCCGATGCATCGCCGATGTCGAGGATGCACCGCCGGTGCATTGAAGAAAATGCGGCACGATCATCCGACCCCGTCTGCTCGGACCCCATCTGGGAAGCCTCTAATACATGATTCGGCGGCGCGAAGGCCCGCCCCGTCTCACTTCCCCCCTGGCCTCGTCGCCAATAGATAGTGATACGTCCCAAGATGTCCCAGATGTCCTTGATGTCCAAATATCCCGCACGGGCTGCAGAAAGAAGGCCGCTGGGTACTCCAGAACTCATGGAACGCATCTTGAGCCAATTGCATCATGACATGACCTATACGACCGCCTTTCGGGTGATAAATGATACCAGAGAAAAACCCCAATCAGAATTTTGGGGGGGCTATGGGGCTTTAAGGCTTTAGGGCTATGGGGCTATAGGGCTATAGGGCGATGTGGCCATAGGGATTTAGGGCAAGAAGCCTTTAGGGCTATGGGGCTATAGGGCTACAGGGCTATAGGGCTGTAGGGCTAAGGGCTATAAGACTATTCGGGCTATAGGGCTATAAGGCTACAGGGCTATATACGGCTATAGGGCGTTAGGATCATAGGGCTATAGGGCTATAGGGCTATAGGGCTATAGGCTATAGGGCTATAGGGCTATAGGGCTATAGGGCTATGGGGCTATGGGGCTATTGGGCTATTGGGCTATTGGGCTATAGGGCTGTACGGCTATAGGGCTATAAGATTATAGTGCTATGGAGATATAGGGCGATTGGGCTATTGGGCTATAGGGATATAGGGCTATTAGGCTAGGCACCCCCGGGCACTTCTGGGCACCCCAGGCACCCGGGCACCCCTGGGCACCCGGGCACCCGGGCACCCCCGGGCACCCCCGGGCACCCGGGCACCCGGCCCCGGCCACCGAAATCGGCCACACACCTGGGCACCCGGGCACCCCCGGGCACCCCCGGGCACCCGGGCACCCGGCCCCGGCCACCCGGGCAATCGGCGGCACAGACTACCTAACCCTTTAATCCGCTCGGACCCCTATAGAGGCAAGCTCTGATTGGGGAATAATAAAGAGGTTCGAGAGGAACTAACGTCTCACTCGATCGATCTGACTTTCGATTTGACCATCGAACTGACTCAATCGGTCTCACAATCGATCTCACAATCGATCTCGCATTCGATCTCACTATCGAACTCACTATCGAACTCACTACCAGTATCAGAACCGATATCACGATCGATCTCACAATAGATCCCATTATCGATCTCATAATCGATCTCACTATCGATCCGACTGTCGATATCACCATCGATCTCACTGCCGATCCCAGTATTAATGTCACTATCGATCTCACTATCGATCTTACGATGGGTCTGACTATCGATCGCACTATCGATCTCACTATCGATCTCCTTATTCATCTCACTGTCGATCGCACTGCCGATCTCACGATCGATCTAACTATCGATCTAACTATCGATCTCACTGTCGGTCTCTCTATCGATCTCACTATCAGTCTCACTACCGGGCACCGACGGGACACCAGCGGGACACCGGCGGGACACCGACGGGACGCCCCTGGCCAACGCCGGACATCTTGGGGGGTGGCGATTTTTTGGCCCAGCAGCGCCCTAGCCAGAGGAGGGTTCATTCCTTTCGCCGGCCCACGTAGCTTCGCCTCGCCCGCACGCACGACGACACGAAGCCGAAACCGATTTCCCAGTGGGGAGCTCTCCGTTTCACTGCGATCTCACCCCCTCACCTCCGATTCTCGCCCCAGCAGAGGCGGGGCTCATCCCAGAGTGGGGTCAGGGAGCGGACCCAGCCGGATGCTCGCCTTTTCTTCCTCCGAGGGCCGCTCAGCGCAACGAAGGATTGCAAAAAAACCCGCAACGAAGGATTGCGAAGGGTTTTTTTTTGCAATCCTTCGCTCACCTTTTCTTCCTCCGAGGGCCGCTCAGCGCGATTCCCCGTGGGAGGGGAGTTCACACAAGGTGGGCTTCGGGAGCGGACCCAGCCAGGTGCTCACCCACCCGTCCTTTCAGGGGGCGTCTCGCGCTACGCTTTACGTCGGGCATGCCCCTCTACAGGAGGAATACCTCAAAACAGACTCGTCTGGCGACGATGCTTCGACTATTTCTGTTGCCTACAGCTCCTGAGCACTTCTTGACCACGTTCTACTTTGTCTTCCAGGATCCGCCTGCAGGGGGGCGTGCCCGGCCTGCTCCCCTCCCGGCCCCGCTCTCCGCCACTGCCCCACCCCTGCCGCGTCGGCCCCCCGCACTCCCCACCTCTGCCCCTGCCCCACCTCTCCCAGCCACGCCTCCGTCGCGACCCCTCCCCGGGGACGGGGCGCTTCCTCTCGAGTCGCCCCGACGATCGTTCCTGGACGGCCCCGGGGCCCGGCGAGGGCCCCCAGAGGCCGAGAACGCCGAAGAGCAGTCGTCTTGATTTTGATCGGCACGCTGGATCTCTGGGTCTGGAACGTTGGGATGCGGTGGGGGCGTTCGTTCAGGAATGCGCCCAGGGGGCTGCAGACCCTGGAGGGTTCCTTATCTGCTGAGGGCGGCGGTGATATCCATGGCCAATCCACGATTGTGAAGTCTCACTGGCTTCGAGACCCTGGGCTCCTTATCTGAGGGACCCTTATCCACTGCCCCCACAGTAGCGCGTCGCCCCGCCGGCTCTGGCCCGCCACGCTTCGACGCGACACGCTACCCACTTCCCGGCCCCCCAGCGTCAGCGTGCGGAGCGCTTGTCCCCGCCTCCCGCCCCGCGGAGCGGAGCGGCACGCTATGCGCTCGCATGGCATATAGCGTGTCGCCGCGGCCGCCGCCGCGCGACTCGTTCGGCACGAGGCCCCCAGAAGTGCCGACCACTTCCCGGAGTCATCCCGGGTCGTCATGTGGAGTGCCCCAGGGCCCAGCAAGGGCCCCCCGAGGCCCAAAACGGCCGCACACACTTTCCGCCCGGAGTTCTGCAGGCATCGCGCACGTCTGGGGGCCCCGCGCCCCCCCCGGCAGGAGGGGCTCCAGGACGCGGTGGCCCAGCTGCTGCAGGACTCACCAGACAAGAAAGAGCCACCACCACGAGTTAGGGGGATGGACGCTCCCCCTCCCCGAGCTGGTGGCACCCCGTTCCGGGCGCGCCCCCAGAGAGTGCCCAGAACGGAGTGCCACCAGCACGGGAGGGTGTGTTTTTTTGGCCTCTCCCTCCTGTTCCTCCTGTTCCTCTTGTTCCTCCTCCTCCTCCTCCTCCTCCTCCTCCTCCTCCTCCTCCTCCTCCTCCTCCTCCTCCTCCCTCTGGAGTTCTGGTGGCAGTGGTCCCTGCTGCTCTCGTGGAGGACCTGGCCAGCCACGGGGCGGAGCGCGCGCACGGCGGCGCCCCCGCGCCCGGCGCGGCGGCGGTGGCGCCTGCGGGCTCCGGCCCCGACGGCGGGCAGCGGCCGGGCGCCTGCGGCGCCTGCGGCGCCGCGGGCGCGGAGCCCATGGCGGCGGCACAGGCCGGCGGCCTCCCCTGACCTTCCAGAGAGCTATGTTTTAGCACGGGAGGCCTAAAAACCTAAAACAACGAAACGAAACAGCCTAAAACCAAGACATGTAGTAGCTCTGGGTTAGGTTTTTAAGTCGCGTGCTATCATTTGTGTTGCCCTCCTGGAAGGTCAGGGTCTGAATTCCAAAAATTATCGGGTACTTGGATCGTCTGGGTGGTTGCTAAGTGTTTGGGGTGGTTGTATCTACTTGTCCCCAGGATCGTTGAGATAGCTATCTTGCGCGGGATCCTACTTGTAAGTAGGTCGTGGAAGCACCATGTTAACTAGGATCTGGAGGTTACCAAAGCTGAAACAATTTATGTTGATATCGTTTTTTTGATGTGTGTGTGTTTATTTATTGTATGTTGTATTTGATTTTTAACGCAGCGATGGCTTTTTTTCAAGTGATGTACTTGTTTTTTTCAAGGCGGCATTGTTTTTTTTCAAAGCGTGATTGTAAATATTGTCAGTTTCGTGTTGTTCTCAACCTAAGATATAGCAGCCCATTGAGCTGAAAACTGCGATAACACTAAATAATATGACCGTGCTGCCTGTGTACACCACGCACTATGTTACATGCATGTGACAGGGGCCCAAAGGAATCACGTGCTTTTCCACAAGCAGCGCGACGCATGCAATATCCCCTAAAGCATGTTGTGAAACACTGAAAAAGTCGACCCCATCCCTGGATTGCCAGTTAGTCCTCCCCCCCACACTGCGCGCATCAGGCACCCGTCTCGGTGTGCCTCAGACGCGCTGGGAGCAAAACTCGAGAGATCTGCCCGTCGGGGACGGGCCAGTAGATACAAGGCTCGACCACGCACACCGTATCTACAAGGATCGGGTCGTTGCAAACAACACACTGCACGAGGTCCACCTGCCTCGCCCGAACAGGCCACCTCGATATGCATGTCACTGTGCTTCCAGCGCTACGCGCGTGAAAGTAAACCTGGCCAAACGCAGTGCGACCCTGACTGTCAGAGTACGCAACCACGTCATTCACACAAACTACTCTGTTGTTGCACCTCGCAGCCTTAGCAGTTTCTGCACCTTGGGTGGGGAAACCAATCAGGCCGCATGCCAAAATGGCATCCTTGATCTTCTTGCTAGCAGGGGTGGCACCTACGAGCTGGTCTTTCACAAGCGAACTGCGCAGCTCGAACAGATGTCTAACAGTTACGTCTTCGAGAAGTCCTCTCTCGAATGCCTTCGTGTTGTGTCTGTCGTCCGCAAACATCTTTAAAGTTCTATGCTTGCGCTCTTGCAAAAAAGTGCTCTGTAAACAATGATGCTTGATCATCTGTGGAGCCAAATGCAAAGCATAGTGATGCTTTGGCCTCCACAGCTCCTCGCCATAGCAATTTAAATGAAGCTGCAAATGGCGCGCGATCGCTTGGCCGAGAGTGGACGCAGCCACCACCCCAGTGTTGACTACACTCAAAAGGCGAACCACGTGGCACAGCTGCAAGGCAGACTCAACCTCGCCTGGGCACAGTCCTTTGGGCACAGCAACCCCGCGCAGAAACATCTCGAACACGGGAGCGCACGAGAGTTGTTCGGAAGCGTTGCCACCAAACGAGTTGTTCTTACCATGCACAATGTCCTTGCCATGCGAATACCCACCTGGCCACCGAAATTTATTCAGGTACACTCTGAACGCCTCAGTCGGAAGACCATTGCACGCCAAGGCTTCCAAACATTTGTCAGCCTCCACTGTGAAGAGCCCCGTGATAAAGTAAATGTGCATCCAATCCCAACCGAAGACCTGCATCATGTCCACGTCGAGCCACTCATCTTGCAAGAGTGAAGTGGGATAGAAGTTAAAGCCGAACTCCGTCTGCTTTACCTCTAGCTCGGCGTTGGTGCAGGTGGCGGCAATCTCTGCCAACCGACGCTGAATGCCTCGGATGGACTGCTTCGTATGGGGCTGGAAATCGCGAAGGTCGACGTTCGTACTCGGCACGAGGAAGCCAGTGGAATCGGGAAGCCACGACGACTTGAACGAGCAAGCGTTCTTGCAGAGGCAGCACAGTTTGTGCGCTCCAGCGCCTTTTAGATGCAGCCCAAATTTGTGAGCACGTTCGTCCTGTAGCAAAATCTTCAATGACCCGAACACAAGGCGGGGCTCATCCTCACCAGCTATGCTCAATGCCACCCCGCGTCGGAGGTCGTTGCCACTACCGTCGGGCCGACCGAAAAAAGAATGCAGCACCAACTTCATGGCTTCGGATGCGCCGCCAGGGAGACGGTCGACCAGCGAAGACCGCATGCCAGTTATTGTGAACCAGGATTCTTCGTTTGACAGAATGGGGAATCTGAAGCCTTCTATGCCCCAATACATCGCGAGAAGCTTTCGGAAATTGTGTGCCCCCAGCGCATTTCCTGGGACGATCTCGTCCGAGTAAAATATGATACCAAGCTGATTCCCATCTCTATCAAGCGTATCTCTTAGAAGCGTCCTGAACTCCAGGCTGGCTCTACACGCTGCCTCGAGCATCCCCAGCGGATGTTGCATCCAGAACGTGACGGGTTTGCCGTTGACACCTGCAGCAGTCACGGGCTGCAGCAACGGCCCGAAACTCGTCGATTCGAAAGCGATATCTTGCTTGTCTCTCCTCTGGCTACTACAAGAGAAATAGTCGGGCAAGCCATGGTCCCTGACTTGCGTCAGGAGCTTGTTCAGTGCCGACGCAGTCACGTGGGAATGACGACCGTATTCTGCCAGCCTCAGCTTCTTGCGAGGCGGATCAAACATGACTCGAACACAAACGGTTACGGACTCGACGACCTCGGAGGTACCCGCGAGTGTGAGCGGTCTGTGTGAGTGAATCTGGATATGCACACCCATATTCAATCACACAGACCGCTCACACTCAGCTCAGGGTCGTCCCTCGCCCAATCGTCAAGGATGTCTCGATCGAGGCCCTGCTTTCAACATCAAACAGGGGGTTGCGCCACGGGGTGTTCCACGGGTCCCGTACGAGCCCAGATTGTTGGTTCGCCTCATGCACATGGCTTGTTTGGTTGCGTCTGCTTTCAGGACAGATTGTGAAGATGTCTCCAGCAACTCGTTGGTCCCAGCATCCCTGAAGGCATTGCATCTCAAGTTGTGACGATGTCCCAAGCGAGTTGTGCGCATGGTTGCCCACGACCCTTTGCTTTAACATTCGATTGTGAGGACGTCTCGAGCGAGGCGCTTGCTTCTGCAGCCTACGGTATGCGCCAGGGTTTAGGGTGCTCGTCCGCTCGCACCCAGGTTGATACGGTTTGCCCGTTAGAGTGGCACATCGGCAAGACATGTATCAAGTGCATGCCCCCAGGTAGTGAGAGAGAGAAAGGGAGAGCGAGCAAGCAAGCGAGCGAGAGAGCGAGCGAGAGAGCGAGGGAGAGATAGAGGGGCAGGAAGGGAAGGCGTGAGGAGGGAGCGAGGGATGGGAAAGAGAGACAGAGTGACATAGAGAGGATGGGGCGGGCATTGCACGACGGTGGCAACGAGGATTGAAGAGGGCAGAGCGGCATCCAGTCGCCGTGGTGCTATATGCGTTGCTTGCGCAATCACCCCGAATCGCTGGCGCCGACAGTGCAAACTCAAACCCGCATGTCTTTCCATTGAGGGCGCTCTAGGGGCTTCAGAACACTGCAAGGCCCAGAAGGGCCACCGAGAGATCTAGCCACGAAACACTGACGAGGCTCGCTGGTAAACGAACCTCCCGAACTCAACGCACTGCGCGTCGCTGAGGCCGTGCGCTCTGGCAAGAGACTTAGCCTTGGTGTAAGCGCTACTAGCAAAAGCATTCTTGGAGCGGCCCTCCCACATCTGGTCGGCTGCGATGAACCTCGCGAAGCTCAGCCCCCCCCACGCGCCACGATGCTCCCACTTGCCTGGGGCGGCGGCGGCGCGGGGGATGGGATAGGGAGAAGGGGTGACGGCTGCGCACTTGGGTGCTTTGGGTGATGTTTTGGGTACGGGGCCTCGATGCATCGCTTGCGGCCTCGAGGGGTGGTTGGGACCCCAGCTCTCACAGGGGGGCCCTGGGAATGGGTGGGAGGGGCGAGGGGGCCAGGACACCATCGACACAACGCTGCATCCCCTGGTAACCCCGAACTGCTTCCCATAAACATGGCCAGCCGCGTGCGGCCATATAGCCAGCTTTTTCCATGGGCCCGACGAGGCCTGTGCGCCCCCACCTGCGCCAAACCATGGCTCCCGTTGCAGCCGCCAGCCCCCCCACATCAGCATATATTCGCTCCCCATCGCTCCTTATCCATCTCACCCACCATTCCACCTCATCGCCACTCTCCCCCCGCATCCTCATCCTGACCCTCCTCGATTGTTCCCATGCGCACTTGGAGGTAACAACTCCTCCTCACTCTCACGCTCCCCATCCTCCTCCTCCTTCTCCGCATCCTCCCCCCTCCTCCTCGCCCTCCAGCCCCGTCTCCTCATCATCCTGCCTCCCCCCATTCATCCTCCTACTCCTCACCCTCCTCACCCACTTCACCCTACACACTCCCCTCGTCCCCGCGTTATGCCACCGCGCGCCTTCGCCCTTGGCCGCGGCCGCCTTGGCCTTGGGCGCGGGCTTAGCCTTGGCCTTGCCCTTGCCCTTGCCCTTGCCCTCAGCCTTGCCCCTGGCCGCGGGGCGGCGCCTCACGCGCGCGCCCGCGTCATCCTCCTCCTCCGCCTCGCCATCATCATCGGCCTCGGCGGCGGCCGCAGCTGTCTTGCCCGCGCGCTTCATCGGGCGCTTGGGGCAGCGCCCGACACCAGCAGCCTTGCCACGGCCAGCGGCCTCGGCTGCATCGGCCATCGCCTTCTCCAGCGCTGCCGCCTCGTCCATGCCGTCCGCGGCGCCATCAGGCGCGGCGGCGGCATCAGCCAGCGGAACAGGGCCAGCAGCAGCAGCGGGCATCGCCGACGCCTGGCCATACAGCGGCGACCCCATCACAGGGCTACCACTGCTCGCCGATTCACCAGTACGAACGCCCCTGGGCCTGGTGCCGAGCAAGGGGTTGCCACTCACGTCGCGCTGGAGGTTCGTGCCCACGAGGTCGTTGATCATCTGCTGCACCTCCATGATGAGCGACGGGTTTCGCAGCATGGCGATCCAGATGGCGCCCAGGGGGTCCTGCACTTGCCCAACGGCGGGCTGGGGCCGCGCCGCCATCAACTGATGATCAACAGCTCGACCCGATGCCTTGTGGCTCTTGCGCGACGGCATCGGCCTCACCAGCCGCTCCATGTGCTCGAAATCAACCTGGCGCGCGAGCGGGGTCAATGAGCGAGGGTGCGTGGAGGGATTGGACGAGGGTAGAGGATGAGAGGGATTGTTGGGCAGGGTGGGTTCGAACAGGAAGGATGGCGTGAGGAATGGACGCCAACGGTACAACCAACGAGGAAAGGGCAATGACAGGAGAGAGGGGTTTGGCAATGCGTTCAAAGTTTACGACACGGGTCAACGATGAGGAGGATACAGCATGGGTGGACACGGACTGTGACTTGGCATGGATGTGATGGGGTTTCTTGTGCTATAGCACCTGGGACTCCACGGGGCCATCAGTCCCCTCGTAGGCGAACTGCATGACCTGCGCTGGCAGCATGGTCGGGTCCTGCACGTACCTCTTGATGTGGGAGTGGGGGTACGACCGCACCTCGTCCAGCGTCTTAACCTCGCCCTTGATCTTTTTCTGCCACTCCTCCTGCTTAGACGGAGTAGCATCAGCATGCATCGCGAGCTGCAGGATTGCAGCGGCCCGCTTCTGGGTGCTCTCCGCTGGGCACGTGATGCCCAGCCTCCACATGCGGTGCGCGATGCAATGGATTTTCGGCCCCTCTGCCAAGTTGGGATTGCGGAGCAGGTGCCAATCAGGAGCCGTGAAGAAGCGCTCCAGCGACATGCAGTGTTGCTGGTCGCGCTTAGACTTCTTGCCCTTCAAAGGTTTGGCCACTGCTTCCTGCAAGGCGCTGGCTAATTGAAGCTTCTGCCCGTCGGACCACGGGCCTCGAGTGATGGCCGAGGTGATTGCTGTGGCCGCGTCCTCATCCATGACGTGCTCCTGCATGATCTCGCTGACTATCGCACCGCACTGAGCTGACAACAGGCTCTCGCGGTCTATGCCAGCGGTGGCCTGCGCCTCGATGAACCTGACGCGCCTCTCGATCAGCCCGACCAGCCTGTTCGCGACGTCAGACTCCGAGGCCATCGGAGAAGCCGCTGCTAACGTATCTACGCGTAGTGCACAGGGTATGGCCGAAGACGCGGGGCACCCCAGCAGTAAACGAGCCAAAATGGCTACAGGGATTGGTGGGGGGGGGAAGGGGTACGCCGTTAATTCTTGACGCTTCGCGTATCCCCACCATCCCATCCAGAAACGATCAGCATGGGAGTTGGTGAATCAGGGGCGGCAGAACGCATGCAGTCGCGCAGCCGTCTTCGAGAACACACGCATCACACATAGCTTCCCGCATTGAAGCTTAAGATGGAAATCCGTGCAAGTTACGATGGTGCGTCGATGAGAGGTGATGGGGTATTTCAATGACTCGTAATGGCTGTTGCATTGATTTGTATCTTAAATTCGCGTGCGTTCCGAAACTTGGAGGCATCTGGGGGCCCGCTTGGGATTCTATTGGGTCCCCCTTGGGGCCTCCTATGGCTCTTTCTTGGGGCTCTCCTGAGGTCCTCTTAGGGCCTTCTTGGGGCTTCGTGGAGCTCTCTTGGGGCGTCTTGGGGCTTCGTGGTGCTCTTTTGGGGCGTCTTTGGGCCCTCTTGGGGCTCTTTTGGGGGGTCTGGGGGGCCTTCTTGGGGCTCTTGGGAGTGGTCTGGGAGGCCTCATGGTGCAGTTTTTGGCAGCATTGATCAACAAGAGGGGCTGCGTTAATTCTTGCCCTCCCCCCCTCGGAGGCTCAACCATGCAGTCTTGGGGCCCTCTTGGTCCGCTCTTGAAGCGCTCTTGGGCGCTCTTGGGGCCGTCTTGGGGCTCTCTTGGGCCCCTCTTGGGATTGTCTTGGGCCATCTTGGGGCCACCTTGAGGCATCAAGAGCCCTTCGGAGGCGAAGCAGCGAGAAGGCAACAACCACTGAGTTCCCTTAGGTTTTTGAATGATTTTGGCATCTTGGGGGGGGGTCCTTGGAGGCCTCGGAGGGCACTTGAAACCGTCTTGGGGCCGTCTTGAGGCCTCTTGGACGCGTGTCGGGGGCTATCTTGACCCGTCTACCGCTACCTTGGGCCATCTTGGAGGCAATCTTGGAGTTTCTGGGGCCCTCCTGTAGCGATCTTGGGCCAAGAAAGACGCTCTGACACATCGCCCCCCCCCCCCCGTCCAGACGCAAGGAGGGGGGGTGAGGTAAACCTCCCGAACAGGGAAAGGGAGGAGGTTGGAAACGGAAACGCGCTATACCACCTGCGCCCAGAGGGCTGGTGGGATTTGCAATGCTGTTCGTCGGTGGCGCAGTGTAGCTCTCGGGGTTTCTGTCAGCGCTTGAACGGTTGCACTGGTTGGCTCAAGAAATCTCGGCTCAAGGCCACAGAAAGGCCCAAGAGGGCGCCAAGACGGGAACCACGGAGTTCCCAAGTTTTCGCGGTGACGCCTCACAGAAAAATGGCCGGACGGTATACTTCGCCTGCAGCGGCGCGCCTGCATACCGCTCAGCGACCAGGCAGAGTGGAGTATAGCGATGGAGATCGAGAGACGTGCGATGGGGTCCACCTTTGTGCGAAGTGCTACCTGGCACTTCGCACGCCCTGTGCGAAGTGCCACCTGGCACTTCGGACAGATGTTCGAAGTGACACCTGCCACTTCGCACCGATCTGTCATATCATTTTCATTAGCCTGGCTGTCCAAAGTCACAGGCGTGACATCGGACGGTTGTCCGAAGTGCCAGGTGGGAGTTCGCACATGGCGTCCGAAGTGCTAGGTAGCACTTCGCACCGACGATGCATCTGCCAGATGCGCCTCAGCCGATAAAGGTTTCGGCGGCTCACGCGCATCACCGACGCATCGTTCAACAGGCTGTCGGGGTGGTGATGGCTGTTTTCTGACAGTCTGGCACCTCGTGCCGCGTAGTTGTCCTCACGAGTGCTTGCCCGCCAGCGAGCCCAAGCGCGGGCGACCCCATCGCTGCGGCAGTGCGCAGTGAATTCGATCATGAAGCAAACTGCGCGCACATCCAGACGAAAGATGTGGCTCGACGGGCTCGCCGCGCCCGTGCGGGAGCACCGCCATCCCCTCAGAAAGGTCGAGAGAAACAGCCATTGCCGTCGGCCCTACTCCCCGCCGTCAACTGCCGCAGCGCCCGCTGCGCCTCCTGCCGCGTCAGCTTCCGAGTGGGGGTCGGCGTCCTGGGCTGCGTCGTTGTCGAAGTGCCACTCGTGGTAGAACGCCTCCAACACCGCCACCACCCTGTTCACGTTCTCCTGGTAGGCCGCCTCAGTTGCGGCACTAGGCACCTTCATGGACTTGATCTTCCACTTCTGCGAGGCTTGCGCAAAGAACTGCACCCTGCACGACCGCCTGTGCCGCACCCACTCCACCACCTCGCTGTCAATGATCGGGATGAACTCGTCGCTGACATCTGGCACGCTGGGGGTCTCGCAGAGTAGGTCCATCGAATCTGGCGTGAGCTCGAGACACAACTTCGCCCTGGGGTCCGCCGCAGTGCGAACCCGAACGTCACGCGAGGCGCCGTCCTCCAACTTAGCGGTGATCACCGTCGAGCTGTCGATCTCGTCAATCAGCTCCTTGCGCGGGCGTTTGAGCTGGTACACAGCGGGGGTGGACTGGGAGGGCCCGCCCAGCGGGTCGACGCCCATGTCCGCCACGGCCATCATCTCGTTGGTACGCTTGTTCCTGAGCCGCACCAGCTCGTCGATCATGGCAACCTTGCCGCCTGTGAAGCGCACGAGCTTGTTATCTAGCTTGTCGGCCACGACGTACTTGCGCAAGTCGGTGTGCTGCACGACTAGCGGGTACCAGCTGTTGCCACTGTTCGGGCTGGCTGCCCGACTCACTTGGACGAACCCCTCCACGATCGAGCACATGTCGACGCGAGCGGCCCGCGCGTAGGTCGATGGCAGGGCGCGGGGAGCTGAGCGACCTCGTTTGAGCCAGAGCCGAAATGGTTACGGACGGCGATGTCGTTTCTGATGATACTTATTTGAGGCGGCCCCAGGACATTTGTCTTCAGGCGACCCCATGCTTGCAGTGCTGTCTTCCACGAGCCCACGAAGCTTCGGGGCATGCTTCTGGCCCTCGAGGGCCCCCATCGTCGCAGCCGCTGGACGCGGCTCGAACAACTTGTGCGTTTAGACCTCAGGAGGGGTCTATGGGGCCGATTGCGAGATGGCGTTGGCCGGCGACGTCGACGACGACGACGACGACTCCCCTCTATCTGGTACCGTTTATCTTGTACCGTTTACGTGCAACCCTCTATTGTGTACCGTTTACGTGCAACCCCTCTATCTTGTACCGTCTACGTGCAACCCTCCAGTCGCGTCGATTCTACCCTCGATCTTGTACCGTTTACGTGCAACCCTCAATTATGCACCGTTTGCGTGTACATGTCCGTTTATCTTGTACCGTTCACGTGCAACTTTCTATCTTGTATCGTTAACGTGCAACCCTCTATCTGGTATTACGTACAACCCTCTATTTTGTACCGTTTACGTGCAACCCTCTATCTTGTACCGTATGCGTGCACCCCCTCTATCTTGCACCGTTTACGGAGCTTCATGGGCGGGGGCAATATGGCCCCAAGAGAAGCCCACGGACCGCCCCAGAGAGCTCCAAGACGGCTCCAAGAGGGCCCGAACAGCAGGCGTTTCTGTAAAGACGGGGCCCGAAACGGAGATGCTATCCTTTCATTGCGTGCCAATGGTTTTTCCCCCATTCTATGCGATGCCGAATGTTGTCGCTCGAACTTGCCGCCTGGGGGGCTTCTTGGGCCGTCTTGGAAGCCTCTTGGGGTCGTCTTCGGGCCCTCTTGGAGATGCCACGGGGCCCCCGTGCGCCTCTCCGATGGCTCGCGAAGGCACTGACGCAGTTCCAACGGGCTCCCCAGAGGGCTCCAAGAGATGCCCCTATAAAGCCCACACATGTTCCGCGTCGAGGCCAGCCCCGCTCCACGAGCACCGCTTCACACGCAAAAACACGCAAGCCAGCCCGACGCTGGAGCGCACGATATGTGCGAAGGGCAGCCTACCAATCAATCACTTACCTGCCTCCCGCCGTAGCCGCTCGGACACTCGAGCAGCGGCAAGGGGGTGCACAGCCGCGGCGGTACAGAGCTGCATATACACAACGGTCCAGTACCCTCCCCGTTGTCGTCCACTACCCTTCCCCCCGTCAGCCTCCCCACTGCCCTTCCAACTATGTCAAGCTGCTTCGGACGGACGCTCCAGCAGCTCAGCTCCTCTTGGCCCTCTTGGGCACAGGCGCAGCCTTCGACGGAGCCTTCGGCTTGGCCTTCGAGCTGGAGCCTGAAGCCGCCGACGGATCGGGCTCCGCAGGCGAAAGCACGGGCTTGAAAAGCTTATCGCCCTTCTTGATAGGGGCGGGATTCGTGAGGTAAGGAATGCGCGCGAACGACGTGGCCTGGCCTTCGCCAGCGGACACGTGCACGCGCTGCCACTTGACGCACATATTCACAGTCGACGGGGCTTTGCCTGTGGGGACGGCCCAGAACGGCACCTTAAGGGGCTCGGGGCCTTTGGGGATGGGGGCGAGCTCGAGCTTTGGAACCAGCCAGCACTTTTGGCCGCTGGCCAAACCCGCCACCTCGACCTCCACTGCGGATGTTGGGACCTTGGGCCCTGTTCCCACAGACGTGGTCATGGGCACTAATTTCAGCCCGTGCTTGGGGATGTCACCTGCCGCGGTGACCGACACAATCTGAGGCCTCTGACCGTCGCTGAAAGAGACGGCGAACGAGAGAGCATGCTCGGACCGCTCAGCCTTGAGCTGTCCCCACAAGGCCTTCTTCACGTTGGCCACGGCTGGGTCCGCCATCACGGAGGGGTTCTCCTCACGCGAGGGGCGGCGGCATCGGAAACGAAGACGACAACGAAGAACGCAGGCACCCAAAAAGCAAGACCTTGCAGCCCCGACGGCGCCCCGAACAAAAAAAACAAATGATTTTCAACCCGAGGGGGCCACCGACAAAAACGGCTTGTCATGCGCCGACAGACCACGGAACCAGGATGCCTTACGGCTCGTTGGGTGTAATCCCACCAGCCTTCTGGGCGCAGGTGGTCTAGTGCGTTTCAGTTTCCAACCTCCTCCCTTTCCCTGCTCGGGAGGTTTACTTCCCCCCCTCCCTGCATCTCGACAGGGCGGGGGGGGTCCCGATGTGTCAGAGCGTCCTTCTTGGCCCAAGATCTCTACAGGAGGGCCCCAGAGACTCCAATATTGCCACCGAGATGGCCCAAGCTAGCGGTAGACGGGTCAAGATAGCCTCCGACACGCGTCCAAGAGGCCTCAAGACGGCCCCAAGACGGTTTCAAGGGCCTTCCGAGGCCCCCAAGGACAACTCCCCAAGATGCCCAAACCCTTCAAACACCTAAGGAAAATCAATGTTGTTTGCCTTCTCGCTGCTTCGCCTCCGAAGGGCTCTTGAGGCCTCAAGATGGCCCCAAGATTGCCTTAAGGCAGCCCCAAGAGGGACCCATGAGAGCCACAATACGGCCCCAAGAGCGCCCACGAGCGCTCCAAGAGCGGGCCACGAGGGCCCCAAGACGGCATGTTTGAGCCTCCGAGGGGTGGGCAGGATTTAGCGCCGCCTTTCTGTTTGATCACTGCTGCCTAAGACTGCCCCAAGAGGCCTCCCAGACCACTCCCAAGAGCCCCAAGAATGCCCCCAGACCCCCCAACAGAGCCCCGAGAGGGCCCCCAGACCCCCCAACAGAGTCCCACGAAGCCCCAATAAGGCCCTAAGATGACCTCAGGAGAGCCCCAAGAAAGAGCCCCAGGATGCCCCAAGAAGGGCCCAAGAGAATCCCAAGCGGGCCCCAAGCTGCCTCCAAGTTTCGGAACGCACGCGAGTTTAAGACACAAACCAGTGCAACAGCCATTACGAGTCATCGAAGTACCCCTCGCCTCTCATCGAAGCACCATCGCAGCTTGCACCGATTCCCATCTTAAACTTCAATGCGGGTAACTACGTGTGATGCTTGTGTTCTCGAAGACGGCTGTGCGACTGCATGAACTCACCTGCTGATCGTTTCTGGATGGGCTGGTGGGGATACGAGAAGCGTCAAGAATTCATTGAAGCAAATACACCCACCGCACCGTAATTCACCCTCTTATTGGGCCCTTCCTGGGGCCTTCTCGGGGCACCCCCCTATGTGGACGTCATCCTCATCCTCCTCCGCCTCCTCGTACCCGTGCCTCAGGAAGCCCTCGAGTTGGCGACGACGCATGACTAGGAGGGTATAGTGGCAATGCATGGTGACACAATGGAAACCACTATCGATCTCAATATCGGTCGGACTATCGATCCCTGACGATATCACTATCGATATCACTCGATCCATCTCACTATCGGTACGCCTATCGATTGATACCACGATCGATCTTGCAATCGATCCCAATATAGATCGCAATATCGATCGATCTCACTAGCGATCTCACGATCGTCTCATTCAATCGGTCTCACTATCGATCGATCTCACTACCAATATCTCTGTTGACCCCCAAACCGACCCCACAATCGATTCAACGATCGCTCGATCTCCCCATCGGCCCCACGATCGGTATCAATATCGACCTCACTATCGATCGATTCCCATTTCGACCTCACTACCAATCTCACTCGCACTGTGGCTCAAGTTGCCACTTCCGAGGGTTAAAACTGAGGCCTCAGTTTTAACCCTCAAGCGGGCCAGGTCACCGAAGGCCATGGCGCCGTTTGTGGACGTACGCTGTCCTTTCATCTGATCGCTCCTGATCGCTCCTCCTCCTCCTCCTCCTCCTCCTCCTCCTCCTCCGCCTCCCCCCCCTCCTCATCCTCCTCCTCCTCCTCCTCCTCCTCCTCCTCCTCCGCCTCCACCTCCCCCCATCAACCCCCTCATCCATCCCCCTCGGAGGGAGGGGGCAGGGGCAGTCCAAAACGTTGTCGATCGTGCTGTAGATCCACTCGTGCACAACGGGGCGCACGTACACCTATCGGGGGAGGGGGGGTCGCTTGATCGATTCATCATGTTATCCGCTCCTCCCCGATCGCACCATCATTACATCCTTCCGCCAAGCCTCTTCCCCCTTTCCCTCCTTTCTCCCAGCCCCTTCCTCCTTCCCTCCTCGGCCTCCTCGTTAAACCCAGATCGGAGGGAGACGACGACGATGACAACGACGACGAACCATAATCAAAAAAGGCTGGCCTTGAAATCGTCGATGCACTTGGCCAGGGACATGGTGATCGTCGGCGGCGGCGTGGGCGGCTCGCCCTTGACCTCAAAGTCCAGGTCGCCCTCGAACTCGGACCTGATGACCACCTCCTGGCCGACAAAGTTCACGAGCACCATCGGCTTGGACTCGGCGTCGGTGGCGCGCGGCTTCAGGATGCACCCGACTGTGTAGCCCATGGCCTTGGCCCCGTCCACGCTGATGGACGCACCTGCGAACTCGCGCATGCCACTGGCGCTGGCGTTGGAGTCCATGGCTTGAACCCTCGAGGCGCCGTCGACGGAGAAAGGCGGGTCCATCGACCTGGCGCTGGGATGCAGCTGGTACAACTCCTGCAAGAACATGACCTGGACGCCCTTCAGCGTATCGTAGTGCTGCCTGCAGCGCGACTTCTTGCCGTGGATGCTCATGACTGCGCGAGTCTCCATCGACGCGACCAGCTTCACACGATCAGACTTTGGGATCTCGGGGAAAGCCTTCACGAATGCGGCAGCTGCGCGGGCCATGCACGCGGCCTCGATGCACTTCACTTTGTTTTTTCCGATGATGGTCTGGATATCGCTCGATGCCAGCAGGGTCGACTCGCCATCGCGCGTGAAGTGGTCTGGCGAACACATCATCGCCTTCACGCACGAGGTGACGTACTCAGCCCCCTGCGAGAACTCCAAGCTAGCCAACGCCCTCCACACGGGGCCCTTGATCTCACGGCGCACCGTCAGGCTCGACGCGAACTCCTTCAGCTCCGCTAGAAATGGGGCTGTCGAACCGCCACTCCATTGGCGGACGTATGCGCACAGGTCGATCGCGATGCCCTTGGCCGAGGGAACCTTGTTCACCTCCCTCGCGATGTAGTCCCAGCGGGAGTCGCCGTGCTTCTGGTAGTTGGCAATCGCCATCTGGTGTATTTGGCACAACAACTGAATCTGCGTTTGCTGCCTCTCCGTTCCGTGCTTGGCGTTGCCAGCGCGCTGGAGAAATTCTGGCAACGTTGGGCACACCTGCTCGATCTCCTTCCTGATGATGGTGAAGTGCATGCCTCGGTCGAGCGGCACAGCGTAGGTCGGGCAATAGGCCAAGACCTTCTCGCGAGAAAGCCTGCCGTCCTCCGTGCACAGCGCTGCGACGTGGCTCTTGCATCTGTGATGCACGCACCTGCTGCCAGCAAGCGTGTGGGAACCACCGACCGTCAGGTACTTGACCTTATGGGGCTCCGACGGGGCAAGCAGTTCGCCCGAGCGGGCCACGAGATCCACCTTCAGTGGAAGGGAGGTGCCACGAGTGCCCATTGGAGTCCAGGACGCTGCAGGGCACATGGTTAAACTCTGCCCGACAGCATACCAGACATCCAACAGGCGCCCGTGGCCCGCCCTGCCACCTGGAACTGCAGCTGCTTTGCCCTAGTCTGCGGGTCTTCGCTGAGCTCGAACGCCGTCGCTCCAGCGGCTGCGTCGTCGCACCATCCCTTGTTGGCGATCAGCTGCAAGAGATCGTGCACGTCCATCGGCTCAAGGCCCATGGTGTAGCGGTTCTCTGGATGAGGCGCGAACGCCTCCTTATCTTCCGTCACCTCGTAGGCGAAGTCCGACTCCAGCAGGAGTCTCTTGATCTGCTGAGCCGTCGCCATCTCCTGCTTCGTCGTCACTCTGGGGTCGTCCATGGGCGCGAGCAGCGCCATCACCTTCTTCTGCACATTCTGAAGGTTCTGCTCCATCTCAGCTGACAGCGGCATCCTGGCGATACCCAGCGTCCGAGATGGAGACCACGCTGAAAGCAAGATCCACTGTAGGCCCGAGCCAAAACGGCAACCCACGAGGGGGGCGGCAAATGGGAAAGGTGGAATGCCCAAGACGAGGGCCTCATCCTCTTCACCCTCTTCCTTCACCCTCCTCTCTGCTCCCTGCCTGCTCCTTCTACTCCTCCTCCTTCACCTTCTCCTCCTCCTCCTCCTCCTCCTCGCCCTCCCTTTCCTCCTCCGCTAACCTTACTTACAACCTACATGAAGTAATTTGGCGATCCTACTTCGCAAGATATGATAACCACATGGAGAACCAGCTTCCGTTGGTCACCGACTTAGCTATTCAAGTTATCCTATTCACTCCTATTTGGGCCTACATCGCGTGCTTACAAGTTGTATCACACACATACAAACCGCTTGCAATCCGTATACAACTGATCTGGATCACCCTGAACCATTTAGTAACCAGGGCGGTTTTCCAAGTATGGCCAGGACCCCGGGTAAGGGGACCCGGTTAGTGGTAAGGTCCCGGAGCCTTCGCATTGGCCAGAATCACTAAACCAGGTTTGCCATAGTTTGTGTTTTTCCGGGCGAACGGCAGTTCCGCTTAGCAGAAATGGGACGGGGGGGCGCCCCCGGTACAGATCACTAAACCAGGTTCCACTAAACCCAGGTCTACCAACGCCCGAAATTAGTTTTCGAATTCGAACCACGGGTTGTGTGAATGCCAAAGATGAACGAGTTCTTGAACGCAAGACAGCGAGTCTGCGAGCAGGTTCTTGAATGTCATTTTAAAAAAGCCTGCGAGCAGCGGCGAAGCGCCCCGACGTGCTTCGACGAGACGCACAGCACCGAGCGCGTTCCAAGATTCTCGGGCGATCGCAAAGCATAGGTCCAGGGGGCGTGGATCAACGACGGGTCCCGTTTCCATATGAAATCGCTGATTTCCGCCGCCGAACGAGGCGGCACCGGCCGCATTTTGGCGAGGGCACCTCCCCCGATCCATGGACTTGGCGACTGCGCGCCAAATCCATGGATCGCGAATCCATGTTTGCGCGCCCCCGATATCCGTAAGGGCTTCGCCCCCTGCCGCCGGCCCCCTCTCTCGGAGAATGGGCCATGGAAGAGCTAAGTCATGAGGTCTTGGCGCTGTCGTGAAGCAGTATCGAAACTTCATGCGAAGCCGATTCGCAATCAGCAAAACCAACTGATCACAAGAGGGGTTACCACACCTGACGATTGGTAAGACGTGTATGGTTTACGGGCTTGGTTACCACACCTTGCGATTAAAGGGCCGAGGGAGTTCTCGCAGTTTGGGTTACCACGCCTTGCGATGGATGTGCGTAAAGGGTGGCACCGAATTTCAGAAATGTGGCAAATCCCCATGTGTTTTTGGACCCTGACCCCGCGGATCTGCGTGAGGGGTGGCACCGAATTTCAGAAATGTGGCAAATCCCATGTGTTTTTGGACCCTGACCCCGCGGATCTGCGTGAGGGGTGGCACCGAATTTCAGAAATGTGGCAAATCCCATGTGTTTTTGGACCCTGACCCCGCGGATCTGCGTGAGGGGTGGCACCGAATTTCAGAAATGTGGCAAATCCCCTGTGTTTTTGGACCCTGACCCCGCGGATCTGCGTGAGGGGTGGCACCGAATTTCAGAAATGTGGCAAATCCCATGTGTTTTTGGACCCTGACCCCGCGGATCTGCGTGAGGGGTGGCACCGAATTTCAGAAATGTGGCAAATCCCATGTGTTTTTGGACCCTGACCCCGCGGATCTGCGTGAGGGGTGGCACCGAATTTCAGAAATGTGGCAAATCCCATGTGTTTTTGGACCCTGACCCCGCGGATCTGCGTGAGGGGTGTCGATTTCGAGCCCCCCCAGCAATTCAGACAACGCGCCCAGGGGGTGCTAAAAAGCCGGTTTGGGCCTCCTCCCCCCTCGCGCGGTCAATCAACTAGTTACAGTAACCAGCAATAAGCAGAACTGTAATACTGGAAACTATAAGCTACAACTGGTACAGGAAACTGCGAATCCCGCTCCTCGCAGCCTGGTGGCCCCACAAGGGGGCCAGCGGATTCGCACAGTGCCTACTCGCAAACATGCAAAAAAACATGTGTGCCTCGATGTAATGGATCGTGAAGTCCTCGCCACGGAGCAAGGCCATTTGCGCGTGCTAGTTACTTTGCGGGTAGTGGAACGCGCTTGTCTAGTACAGTCGGCCCGTATCAGAAGGACGCGCTATCAGGATGCAAGGGCCTTGAACGCCCACTTCGAAGATTTTCGAGCGGGACGCGGCCAACGGAAGTGGCCAATGATGGGCCGAGGAGGCAAGGATGCAAGGGTACCCTTGGGAAGGGTGCCCGTCCTTGCTATGCGGGTCGACTAAGCGTGACCTTTCGCCAGAGTGACCTTCGGTGCGGGCCCATTGGGGCCCCCTGGTCGCCGAACGCGAGGCGGCAGAGGCGTCTTGCGCGCTTGGGTCTGATCCCCCCGTGGCCCCCCAAAAAACCGCGCACCAAAGGCCACTCTCACCCAGGGTCAATCTTGCATGTAGCCGATTGTTTAACTATTCAGACATGCTCGCGTCGTAAAAAGTCATGACGGCCGGTTTGTTGCTGGTTTCGGCCCCTCGGGGCCCTGACCAGGCCTCGAGACCGTCGAAGAACGATTCGGAATGAAGAACCTGTCCTGGGGAAGTGGTCGAGAGGTCTGGGGCTCAGATCTCGAACAAAAACGAGACGCCAGATGTCAGGAGATAGGCCCACCAAAGTATGTTCTAAGAACCGCTTGTGACTTACACGAAATGTCCTTAGAGATTTTTTCTGGCTGAGACCCACTTGTTTAGATACATCGGCTTTTAGGTTATACGAGCATCTGCTGGTTCTGAAATTCCGGGACGGTCGGTCTCTGCTCAACACACAGGCCGGCGGTCTCCCGCCGCTCGTCGCGAAAGCTACCCAGGCCTCCAACGCAGTGGAAAGAAAAAGGACGGAGGGCTTTCACCGTGGTCGGCCTGCTCGGGGGCCCGGGCCGGGCCCCGGGACCATACACCATCGACTCGGGGCGAGAAGCTGGCTTTTGGGAAGGGGTCGCAGCGTCACGGGAACCCGCATTGAAAAACTCAGGACATCCGATCACCGGGGGTGGCAAAGAGGGGGGTGATGACTAGGGGGGTGTGGATATCATGGCGGGGGCCATGATATCTCCCATATTTCATGGCGCCTCTTCCTATTTCGTTACATCCCCGCCCCCCCCCCCCCTTGGGCCGCGCACATGCCGCCGGCCATGATTTGCGCCCCCCCCCCCCTCTTGGACGCCCCCCTCTTTGCCGCCCCCGACGATCGATCACCGGGGATCCACGACGGGCGGCTTGGGGACGGTCTTCGGCTTCCCGAGGGGCCGTCCCTGGGCCCCGCGGCCGCGAGAAAAATAAGCACGACCGGCGATGTCTGACGGTTTCCAGCCCTCCCAGGGGGCCCTCGCCACAGGCCCCAGGTCCGAAACGGCCAGGACGCGGAGCCTGTCCCAGGGATGGGGCCCAGACCTCCGCCGTCATGTCTTCGCAACGTGGACCCCCATGGAGGAGGAGGAGGAGGAGGAGGAGGAGGAGGCGGAGGCGGAGGCGGAGGCGGAGGAGGAGGAGGAGGCGGAGGTGGAGGAGGAAGAGGAGGAGGAGGAGGAGGAGGAGGAGGAGGAGGAGAGGAGGAGGAGGAGGAGGAGGAGGAGGAGGAGGAGGAGGGGGGGGTCCACGTTGCGAAAAATCCAGGCGTCGGAGTTCGGGGGCCAGGTCGGGAGCTGCCCAGAGGGGGGCATGACGAGGGGGTGGTGGAGATCATGGCCAGGGCCATAACGCCTCCCCAGACCGCACGGCCCTCTTATTGTGTGGCGCCCCCTGGCCCCCCCCCCCTTGGCCACGCACATGCCTCGGGCCATGAGTTGCGAACCCCCCTCTTGGACAGCCCCCCTTGGACGCCCCCGAGAAGGCGGTCGACGGCGACGGCGACGGCGTCGGCGCTCTGCTATCCTCGGCGGGCGCTCCTGGAGGCCCCCTCGCCGCGACAGCTGGGCGAGGCTCGGGGAACTGGCCAGGCTGGACATCGGGAGGGGTCGTGCAGCAGGGGGGTGCAGACCCAGACCCCCTCGAGTCATGAGAAAAAACACGACGGGAGGTGTTGTTTCGCTTCTTTGGGGGTCCTCGCCGGGCCTCGGGACCATCAAAAAAACGACTCGGGATGAAAAGCCGGTCTCGGGGAATGGGTCGAGACCTCCAGAATCGACGTTATGACAAAACTATGACGTCGGGGGTCTGGAGATCTTGAGCGGCTGTTCAACCGCCCGGGGCCTGGCAAGCGCCTCCGAGCCCGAGAGCCGCCAAGACAAACTGCCTGCCGTGCATGACCTTCGCCGTGACGAGAGGAGGTTTTGGGCCTGACCTAAACATCCAATGTCTTGATCTTCAACACACCAGTAGCTGGAAGCGGGTGTTGGTTTGTTCACTGATCCCAATATATTTCCACTGGATTCTTATTGCAGTCATCGATAGTATGTTTTTTCGTTTCGTGTTGCTATCAAATGGCCTTCGGCCCATCCCGCCACCGTGCCTACGTTGTGGGTATGAAGCTTACTGAGTGTATTGGTGTTCGTCGGGATCTCGTGGGAGGCCTCTCGGGGGCCTCTTGGAGGATGTTTTGAGGCCTCTCGGGGGCCATTTTGGGGCCTCTTGGGTTCTCTGTTGGGCCTCGGGCCTCTGGGGTGAGGGCCTCTCGGGATCTCTGGGACGCCTCTTAGGGCCTCCTGGGGGCCTCTCGGGGCGAAGGGCTCGGATTTTCGGTTCGTGCCGCGCCACTTTTCGAGCCGGATCGACCTGTGCGGGCCCTGGGGCCCGAAACCGGGCGAAACCGCCCTGCTCGAAATTCGTCATGCCCAAAACCCGGATAGTGGAGCGCCAAAAAGGCCTTCTAACACCCTTGCGAAAGACCTCTGGGAACTCTTGGAACGAGCTTCGGGAGGAGCTTCTGGACAGCTTCGCACTTTCCCGTCGCGGCGCGGCAGAGGCGATCCACTCGCGCGTCCAAGCAACCCGGGCGACGATTTTGCGAATTGTCTTGCTTGCCAGAGGGGGGGAAAGAAGAGAGCCGGCCGCAGAGACAGGAGGTGGGAAACAAGGCGCACTCACGCGGCGAGGCCGCGTGGGGCACGCGGGGCGGCCAAGCCGCAGAGCAGTTCCTGGCAGCGAGCGCGGAGCGGCGTCGCGGGCGCACCCAGGGGAGGAGCCGGCACCCGCAGTGCAGGGCGGAGCCCAGCAAGTGGGGGAGGGCAGCGGGAGCGGCGGGCCGCCAAGAGGGCGGGCCGCGGGCGCCGAGGGGGAGGGGTGGAGGCGGCGGCGCAGGCAGGCTGCGGAGGGTTGGGCGTGCGGCCCAGCGCGGCGCAGCGAGGCGGCGGCGAGGCGCGACCGCAGCGGGAGGGGGGTGGGAGAGGCGATGAGGCCAGGCGAAGCAGAGCGCCGGGAGAGCGCCGAGCGCCCGACGGCCGCCCAGCGGCGCGCGGAGGCCACACACAGGGCGCGGGGCGGCTTCCGGGCACACGTGTGGGGAAACAGCTAGAAAAGGCCTTCTGGGACAGATTTCGGCGGGGATTCCTGCCTGAAGCCGGAAGGAGCACTGGGGCCGATTACCTTGCGGCGCGGGCATCCTATTGTAATCTCACAGCCCTATAGGAGCTCTCTGCGAGCTATCCAGGACGACGCCAGGATCTGAAGCTCTGGCGTTGCTTTGGGCGCCGAGGCCGTTCCTGGGCCCAGGGAGTGTCCAGAAGCGGCATAGGAGGAATCGGCTACACGTAAGAGTGGGCCAGGGCGACCTTTGGTGTGGGCCCAAGGGGGGCCCCCCGATGGTTGAGCGCGATGCGATAGCAGCTGCTTGCGCGCTTGGTGGTTCCCCCGAAAAGCCTTCCCCTTAGGCCGCGCACCACAGGGCAGTTTTGCCTAGGGTCGCTTTTGCGTGTGGCCGAAGGGGAAAGAGCCGGTCCCCAGCGCGGGAGGGAGCTCCAAGCTGGCGTTCACGCGCGCCCCGTTGGCTTCCGACCGGACAAAGGAAGAGCATGAAGACGATGAGGGCGGCGGAGGAGGAGGAGGAGGAGGAGGAAGAGGAGGAAGAGGAGGAGGAGGAGGAGGAGGAGGAGAAGGTGAAAGTGCTCGCAGAGGAAGAGCATGAAGACGATGAGGGAGGAGGAGGAGGAGGAGGAGGAGGAGGAGGAGGAGGAGGATAACAAGGAGGAAGAGGAGGAGGACGAGGAGGGGGAGAAGGAAGAGGAGGAGGAGGAGGAGGAGGAGGAGGAGGAAGAGGAGGCGAAAGTGCTCGTAGAGGAAGAGCATGAAGACGATGAGGGCGGAGGAGGAGGAGGAAGAGGAGGAGAGAGGAGGAGGAGGAGGAGGAGGAGGAGGAGGAGGAGAGGGAGGAGAAGAGGAGGAGAGGAGGAAGAGGAGGGAGGAGGAGGAGGAGGAGAAGAAGGCGAATGTGCTCGCAACGAAACACATGGCAGCGTCAGGCCTCCGCGACAGCCGTGGCGGAGCTCCGGCGCGCCCTCGCCGCCGCGGCCGCCCGCGCGCGCCCGCGCCTGCCGGCGGCTCGCCGGGCCGCGGAGCGCCGCGCCGCCGACGGTACGCCGCTTCGCGTCGGTGCCGTCGCTGGCGGAGGCCGGCAGCCCCGGCGGCGGCCGCGGCCCGCGGGCGGTCGCCGCAGGAGGGCGCGCGCCGCGGGCGCTTCTCGTCGTCGTCGTCGTCGTCGTCGTCGTTGTCGTCGTCATCGTGTTTTTGCTGGTCGTGCTCGTTGTCGTCGTGTGGTCGTGGTGTCGTCGTCTTCGTCGATCACCGCGCCGGGATCGCTAAGAGGACGGAGGGTTTGTTCCGCCATGTGCTTCCTCATCCTTCTCCTCCTCCCCCTCCTCCTCCTCCTCCTCATCTTCCTCTTCCTGGTTTTCCTCCTCCTCCTCCGCCTCCTCGTCCTCCTCCTCCTCCTCCTCCTCCCTCCTCATCGTCATCATCATCATCATCATCATCATCATCATCATCATCATCATCATCATCATCATCATCATCATCATCATCATCATCATCATATTCCTCGTCTTCCTCCTCTTTCTCCTCCTCCTCGACCCCTCTTTAGGCACGCTCGACCTCCTCTTCCTCCTCCTCCTTCTCCTCCTCGCGTCGTGGGAAAGGACACGACGGAGGCTCTGTTCTGCCTTTTTCAACCTCCATGCCTGGATCGGCGCGGGGGGGCTTAGGGGAAGGGGTCATAAATGGATGCTAAGGTGGGTGAGATCTGGCCTAAGAAGCTTCTAAGCGGGCTGCAAGTGCCCTCAGTGGCTCCTTCTGAAAACTCCGCTACAGTTGAGCATCTTAGATATCTATAACAATCAATAAATAAATACATAAATAAAGTAATGCGTTCATTATTTCTTTGTTTTTTCTTTTTAATTTTTAAAGGGGAAAACAAACAAACAAAAAACACGTTTTCCGAAAAGTTGGGCCAGGGTTTCATAGCCAATTGCTGGAAGGTGGCCTAGTTTTTGTTGGCGCGCTCGTCCTTCCAGCGTTAACAGTAGGCATTGATCCAGGTTTGCTTGAAGCAACTTCCGGGAAGCTGGCCCAGATGTCTTTAACGGTAGTTTCTTGATCATAATTGCGGTTGTGAGTGGGTTCCGCCCACTTTGCTCAGATATTTGCTCACCTGCCTTAAGCGGCGGTTGTGAGTGGGTTCCGCCCACTTTGCTCAGATATTTGCTCACCTGCCTTAAGCGGTTCAGATGACTCCGCTAAGTGGGCTCTGCCAATCTGGCCTTGGCATTTGCCCCCTTAAGACGTTCAGGGCACTTGCAACCCCACTTGTAAGCTTGGCTGGGCCAGGTGTAACGCGCCTGGACATCCACTGATCCCGCCCCTATCACCTTACCGACCCCCGCGGTGACCTAAGCATGGCCAGAAGCCCCAGATCCCCGACGACCTGACTTTTGCCAGTCCAGGCGCTCTGCCTCGATGTTGGCCTTCGGAGGCCCTTTTTTGCGGGCGTCAGGGCCATCAAAGAGGGGAAGCGGTCGTCAGGGGAGGCCAAACCTACCCCAGAACAGCCGTACCCCTGAAGAGCGGGTCTCGGGACCCACCTCGGGCCGCCCAACAGCTACACTTTGGCTCCCACCGTGGCTGGAACCGTGGCCGCTGCGACACGTCACTGGGGGTACGTCGTCCTGGGGGGACGGTTGGCCCGTCCCAGGGTCGGGATGGAGGGTTTCTCCGAAGGGCTTAGGCGACCCGTCCTCCTCCTCCTCCTCCTCCTCCTCCTCCTCCGCCTCCTCCTCCTCCTCCGCCTCCTCGTCGTCCTCCTCCTCCTCCTCCTCCTCCCCTCCTCCTCCTCCCCTCCTCCTCCTCCTCCTCCTGCTCCTCCTCCCTCCACCTCCTCCTCCTCCTCCTCCTCCTCCTCCTCCTCCTCCTCCTCCATCTCCTGCTCCCCCTCCTCCTCCTTCTCCTCCTCCTCTCCTCCTCCTCCTCCTCCCCATCTCCTCCTCCCCATCCTCCACCTCCTCCTCCTCCTCCTCCTCTTCCTCCTCCTCCTCCTCGGGTCGCGGATTCGTAGAGGGGTGGGGGATTATCCCAAGGTGGGGTTAGGGGGTGGGCCCAGCTGGATGCTCACAGTTCTTTTTCCCAGGGGCCGTCTAGAGCGATGTTCCTCTAACCCCTCCTTTGCCCCTGCCCAACCTTTACGTCCTCCCCACGAGGGCGTCCGGGTCTGCTGGGATCGTCCCGACTGGCCGCACGAGGCCAGAGCTGTGGTCTGGAAAGATCACGACGGACGGTTGTTGCCTTGCTTCGGCCTCCAAGGGCATTTGCTGTGCCGGGATGAGCAACCAGTCGTGGATAAAATGAGAAAGGGTCTACACATGCACAGGCATTTGCGAACCACGTGAGAACAACAAAAACAAACAAAAAAACGCGACGTCCGATGTCTGGGACGCCGCGGGCACTCGGAGGAGAAGAGCACACCAGCACCGGCGCCGGCAGGGGGCGAGCACAACGGGCGCAGAAATCCGCAGACCCCCTCGCGTGGTGACAACATCGCGTCGCGGAAGGCCCTTGTCAATTTTCTGTTTCTGGGGGAGGGGGGGGTCTTCATGCAGGGCCATCGTCAGCCACGCGCAGAGGGAGGTGGGGGGAGGGGGGAGGGCTTCTTAGAAGCACCCCTGCTTCTTAAAAGGCGAGGGCCTTATCTATAAATGTAAGGCCAGCGCCTTCTGAGAAGCAGCCTCCTTCTGAGAGGCCCTCCCCCCTCCCTCCACCCCTTTCTGCGCGCCGCCAACATCGGGACCGTCAGGGCACGACGACTCGGGATCAGAAGCAGATCCCCAGGAGGAGGCCCAGACCTCCGCCGGATACCCACGCGGCGAAGAGGACACACCACGGCGCATGCCTGAGACGCCGAGGGCGCTCGGCGGAGAGCACACCCGCGTGCCTCCAGGGCCGAGAACTGCGGGCACCGCGACCCAGGCATCCGCCGACACCCGCAGCGACGCCGAAGACGGAGTCGTCTGCGCCGACATCGGCGCGCAGGTTGCCCGCGCGGGCGGTCGCGCGCCGGCGCCCCCGTCTCCATGGCGGCGTCGCCCGCGCGGGCGGCCCGCGCAAGCTGCGGCGGAAGGCCGCTGCGTCCTCTCGAGCAAGACCTGTTTTTGATCCACGAACGCCCGCGTGAAGAGTCAGCGCGGAAGGCCTGGGACGACATCCGCCATCCGCCAGGGGCCACCCCTCGGGCCGTGGCAGAGTCCCGTCGGGAGGAGTCTGGCAGCCTGCGGCTTCCAGGGCCGGGGGCAGCGACAGCGGGGGGGGACGGGCACAGGGGGGGGGGGGCGCATCGACCCCCAATCGCCCCATGGATCAGCGATCGGGGCCCGATAGCCCCAGCCTGCCCAGGATCGTGCGGATTCACTATTGGGCGCCTATCGCCTATCTATCGGCGATGTAGCGCCGATTCTAGGTTGATGTTTCCCCCCTTCATGAAAATCAGCGAATGCGGAAGTTAAGTTCAGCGAACTAGCGGATTCATTGATTCTTTGGTGAACTAGCGACTTCACTGAGTCTATGAAAATCGAAGTCCAGAATCAGTGAACCAGCGAGTTCACTGATTCTCCGAAATCCAGAATCAGTGAACTAGCGAGTTCACTGATCTCTTGGGGGGTAGTTTGGGAGCCTCGTGGGGGCCATTTGGGGTGTACGTTTGGGGCCTCGTGGGGGCCTCTTGGGAGGTAGTTTGGGAGACTCCAGAATCAGTCAACTAGCGAGTTCACTGATTCTGGGGCCTTCGGGGCCTCGTGGTGGCCTCTTGTGGGGGCCTGTTCGGGGCTCCAGAATCAGTGAACTTGCAAGTTCATTGATTCTGGAGCCTCTTGGGGGCCTCTTGGCGGGTGGGGATCTCTTGTTGGGGCCTCGTGGTAGCCTCTTGGGGGTCTGTTCGGAGGCACCAGAGCCAGTGAACTAGCGAGCTCACTGATTCTGGATCCCCTGGGAGGTAGTTTGGGGATCTCTTGGTAGCCGCTTGGGGACCTGCTGGGAGGCTCGGAAGGGGGAGTAGGAGGCATTTCTTCCCCAGTCGCCGCTGGACGGCCCCGACGGCCCGAGGGACCAGCCTATTACGGCAGACTGGCCGTTTCGATTTGTTCGAGGCGCCAGATGTCTCAGAGGCAACGGCAGGGAGGGAGGGATACGCTCAGGGGGGGGGGGGGGGACGCATCGACCCCCCGATCGCCGAAAGGGGTCTGATAGCCCACCCACCCCCAGGAGCACGCGGACTTGCTATCGGGGGCCCATCGCCGCTCCATCGGCGATGTGTCGCCGATGCGAGCTCGATGTTTCCCCCCTGAGCCGTTCCCGTTGTGGCTCCCGTGGCATACAGTGGAGACCCATGCCAAGAAACGCCCTGCTTGCCTCCAGGGTGCCCTGGGTTTCTTGGGTGTCGATGGTTTTGCTCTGGAAAGCGTGACGCTCCCATAGCAAAAGTCAATGGACGTCCTGGGGTCTCAGGGTTGGGTCTCTTGTGGAAGGTTTCTTGTGGACTGGCCTCCACTGTGACTGGGGCCACCGGCAACCCTGCGGGACGATCCAGGCACCCCCAGAACGCTCTCGGCGAGGCGCAGCAGCTGGCGGGCATCTCGAGGCTGCAATGCCGCCGAGAGCCAGCGAGAACGCCCGAAAACGCCCAACGAAAACGCCCCCCTCAAAAAAAAACATAAACGAGCTGGGTCCCCCCCCGTCGCTGTTCCTCAGTACCTGGGCCTCTGCCCCCGCTGCAGGAGGCCCCGCCGCGGGCCTGCAGCGGAGCCGCAGCGGCGTGCAGCGCTCGCTCTCGTCGTCGCAGCCCAGGCTGAAGCCCTTCGTCGTGGCGGCGCCAGGGACGGGGGGAGGAGGAAAAGGAGGAGGACAAGGAGGACGAGGAGGACGAGGAGGACGAGAACAAGGAGGAGGAGGAGGAGGAGGAGGGGGAGGAGGAGGGGGAGGAGGAGGAGGGGGAGGAGGAGAAGGAGGAGAGGGGGAGGACGAGGAGGAGGAGGCGGAGAAGGAGGAGGAGGAGAAGGAGGAGGGGAAGGAGAAGGAGGAGGAGGAGGAGGAGGAGGAGCAGGAGGCGGAGGATGAGGAGGAGCAGGAGGAGGAGGAGGAGGAGGAAAAGGAAGAGAAGAGTAAGGAGTAAAAGGAGGAGGAGGAGGAGGAGGAGGAGGAGGAGGAGGAGGAGGAGGAGGAGGAGTGGGTCCGTAGCCATTTTGGCTCAAGGAGGAAGCCGTTGCCCGACTCGGGGGCGCGCCCTCCCCGCCCGGCCCGCGACACAGGGGCGGGGAGCCACGCAGCGGGCGACGGGCCAGTCGCGTCAGCCGCCGCAAGCGGTGGTCGGCCGCGACAGCCTCAGCACCGCACGTGCTGACCATGAGCCGAAATGAGTCACGAACCTGAGTTCCTGTGGCGGCCTTGCAGCGGCATGCACGATGGGGCAGATGCAAATGTGAGCAGGTCCACGGAGCGGCGCATCCGAGACCGAAGAGTGTTCAGAATGCGGTCTCATCGAGCCACGCAGATCTTGAGAACAATCATCGGACAGTCGGGGGGATCGCAGTTTCAGGGCGGCGCGAAGCTCAGTTCACACAAAATCAAGGGGGCATCATCTGGGCGTATTTTGGCAATCCGAAATTGATGTGCCCCAGTACTGTGATAGCGGACCGCCCGAATTCCAATCACATAATCAGTGGACATCGGCTTGTACCACCGCCTATAATGCCCAGCGTTCCCATGATCATCTCGGCAGAGAGAGTTCCTCCGCCACCGCCGTACTCTTTAGGCTGCCACAAGACACTGGCGCAGTCTGGGAAACTCTGATTGCCACGCCATCCGACGCGAATATTCAGTTTCAGTCCGAAGTTGGCCAGCGGATTGATATCTTGGATGCGAACGTTTGTCACGGTTTCGACACAAGCTCATCAGGTGCAGCAGCTGCCAGGAAAGGTGGAGGCAACGAGGCGCCGTCCACGACATCCTGGAAAGCCCACAGTGAGACAGGTGTCGAGGTCACAGGCGATGCTCGGACCCTGGGCCACGGGGCTCGTGCTGCACCCGGGGCCGCCGGCCCCCGGCCGCCCAGACGAGCGCCCGCGCCAGGCGGAGGCCCGACGGACTGATGCTGCACACCCGGCGAGGGCGCTGCAGGCCGAGCACCAGGGCCGGGGCACCGCCTCGTGCACCGGCCGCCGGAGCGAGGCCGAGCTCCGGGCGGCGGTCGACCGCCAGGGGTGAGGCCGGGGGCCGGGCGGAGGGGGCCGAGCACCAGGCCGAGCCGCTGGACCACGAGTGCTACGTCCAGCCCGACCCCAGGAACAGCATGGTGCACAGCCTGGGCCCCATCACCGATTCCAAGGCTCGCTATGCGGTCTTCTGCCTGTGCGGTAGCACCTTCCCCTGCGTGGTCGAGGCCGACTCTGCTGGGAAGAGCAAGAGGTGCGGTTCCGTGTGCTACGAGACCGAGAACGGCGTCAAGAATGCCGTTAAATATACGAACGGTTTCACGCTCGACGACAGGCAGATTGCTGTCACGGGCTTCCCAGACCAGCTCGACGGCGACGTCGCGCGCGACCAGGCCAAGGAGGAAAAGGGGAAGGAGGACCTGGAGGCGATGAGCGTGCCAGAAGAGGAAACCCATCACAGCATCAAGAACAAGGTGCGTTTCGCTGACTGAGGACGCACAGCAGCAAGTTTACATCGTCCACCACACCTCTCCCTCTATCTATTTCCCCTGGTTTCGTGGCCGTCCCCCAGGGCCCCCCTTTCCCTCCTCGCTCGCCTGCGCACCTCTCCGATAGGCTTCGGGGCGCCCGGCCCAGCCAGCATTCACGCCACCGGATCGCCACCTTGCGCCTTCTTCTCTCGCCCTCACCCCGTTTGCCCACGAGGGCTACGGTGCTGAACACGGTACGAGTTCCCAGAAAGCGCCAGTTGTCCCACAGCAGTATGTTTCTTTGTTGCGCCTGCCTTGTTTGGGCCGTACCGTAAACCCGAAACCCCAAACCCTGAATTCCAAGGCACCTCGTCGTGCATCTACCCACCCACTGCGTGTCCTTGTCGCCGTCTACGAGAGACAGGGCCTCTCTGAGATGCTTCAGCAGGTAGCCAGAGTGGGTCGCATTGGCAGCCTTGCGCTGCCCTCCCCCGCTTTGGGGAGCCGCGACTCAACGATAAACTCCCTGTGGTCCCCGACGAAGACAACACCCTAAACCTGGCAATGTTGCAGCTTCTGAGTGGCTCCAGACACGCCTGACACTTAAAAACACGTGTGTGGGGCGCCCTGGACGCGCCTGGGAGCGCTTGGGAGCGCCTGGGAGCGTCTCGGAAGCCCCAGGGAGCGCCTGAGAGTGCCCAGGAGCGCCTGGGAGCGCCTGGAGAGCCGGGGAGCGCTTCGGAGAGCCTGGGGGCGCCGGGGAGCGCTTGGGGGCGCTTGGACGCGCTTGGGAGCGTTTGTGAGCGCTTGTGAGCGTCTGGGAAGCGCTTGGGAGCGCCTGGGTGTGCTTGGGAGCGTCTGGGAGCGCCTGGGAGCGCGCGTGTGGGAATTTAGGGTTTCTCCTAAACCCTAACAGGCTGTAGTCTTGGGGGTTGCCAGCTTCTCGGCCGGGGGTGGGAAGGTGTTGCAAATCCTGCGCCGCCGGCAAGCATGATCGGGTCGGCTAGACGCCCCCCCCCCAATCAAGCTTGCCGAAGGAGGGGAAGGTTTGCCTTGGACTGTCGGCCTCTGCGCGCCGAGAAACCCAGAACCTAAATCCTACACATGTATGTTCAATACTATCTGAACCATTAAACAAAAAAGGTCCGCTCGGAGGGAAGCTAATTCCTAAATTCTTGACGATCATTGATTTAAAATGTGGCGCGGTGCACATCGCAATGCTTCGATGCCTAAACTCGCATGATCATCCATCAAAAACGTGGCGTGGGCCGCATCCCGCGCGCGCGGACGAAAGTAGCGAATTCCTTGCCCATCGCGATTGTCCATTAAAAAATGGGGCGACGCGGGCCACATCCCGCGCGCGCGGCCGAAGGGAGCGAAGTCCTTGCCTTCCGCGATCTGCCATGAGAGATGTTGCGCGGGGCATATTCCGCCCGCGCGGCTGTTCTGCGCCCTTCACGATCGTCGATGAAACATATGGTGTGGGGCACATTCCGCCCACGCGGCGTCCGCTCGAGCCCCCTTGGCGGCCCCAGACAGTTCGAAGCGATGCCGCGCGCTCCTCCCAGGGACCGCCGCGCGCTCCTGTGCTGCTCCTCCTGCCCGCTGCTCCTCCCGCGTGCCTTTCGCTGCGACCCCCTGATCCACGCAGCTTCCCCCGATGGCTTGCATGCACCAGAGCGGGCGTCTTCATATGCTATGGGTTTCTAGGGTTGGTGGGATGTGAGTACTGCGCCAATGTGGGCCACGTCCAGTATGATGACATGTTCGCGCTCCTGTTGGCCTTGAACCCTAAACCCTACCGGGGTGAACTGCCAGACCCTGACGCACGGCGCCAGCGCAGCTCCGTGCCTGGCCGCTGCCCGCCGGCCCATTTTCACCGCGGCCACCCAGCGCGGTTGATGTTGAGAGCGCGGGCATCGGCAGCCGCTAACCCCACTGGCAGCTGCAGCAGATTCGACGAACTGAACTGCACCTCCCCCATCCTCGTCTTACTACTGCGGGGGCGTTGGTTAAGAAATGTGCCCAAGAGGCTTCAGACCCTGGAGGATTCCTTATCTGATGCGGGCGACGGTGATATGCATGGCCGAGCTTCGATTGGTTCCCCACCAGCTTCCAGACCCTGGATTCCTTATCCAAGGGTTCATTAGCCAGTTCCCTCACCTTACTATCGTTTCCTCCCTCACCATCCCCCTTCTCTCCAAAAACAGGAGCGTCGCCCGCCCAGTGCCGCAATCGGCGGCCAGCCACGATCCCCCTTCGCAGCTCCGTGCAGCGAGGGGCGCGAAGCCCACGTTCGGTTCGGTCCCACCCAGCGCGAAGACTCCCGCGCTGCTGGTTGCATCGCACCCTGCTGCCGCCTGACCGGGCTTGTCCAGCGCGGTTTCACTTGCTTGGCGCCACAATCGGCGGCCAGCCACGAGTCCCTTCGACGGCCCAGCGTGCACACGCTTCGGCAGTGGCGTGGGCGTCGACCGCTGACTCAAGGTCACGGCCGACCCCCTCTGCAGCACTGTCCTCCAATCGACACCGTGCCAACGGGGGAAGGGCGCGACGACAACGTTCGGCCCCGTGCGGTCCCGTCTCAGCGCGAAGATTCCCGCGTTGTCGGTAGCATCGCAACTTGCTGCCGATCGAAGGTTTAGGTCGCCAGGCCACACCACCCTCCCTCCACTGTTTCACCGTCGCCAGCCCCTGCCACTCGCCGCCCCGCGCTCCAAGGGCGGGAAGGGGCTGCGCTCGTGACTAGGAAGAGCCATGGGGTGGGACGGGACGAACGGACTTCGACAGGCGCAGCATGTTAACTAGGGGCCCCAGCGCCGGTGACACCTCCTCTGCGCCGTCCCCCGCTTCATTCATCGCCTCTGCAGGGACCCAAGGCACGTTCCCGGCGCAGCTCGCTATCGTATCGGGGAGTGCGTTGTGAGGTTTCGCCTGGGACCTCGTCATTCCTCTTTCCGGCCTTGATCGTCGTGCCTGCCGCTTTCCCTCCCTTACTTGCCTGCCTTTTCTCTGTCGGTGTCCTCCCGCGTCGTCCCCTTCCTCGATCTCCATCTCCTCCTGGGGTAGCCCCTCCTTTCGGTTACTGGCGCCACTTTACACACCAGCCCTGCGGTACAGGGCTGGGTGGGCTTCGTCGGTGCGACTACCCAGCCCTTAGAAACCAGGAGCCAGGAGGAGTGGGAGGACGGAGAGGGGGAGGGGGAGGAGGAGGAGGAAGAGGAGGAGGAGCAGGAGAAGGAGGGGGTGGAGGAGGAGGAGGAGGAGGAAAAGAAAGAGGAGAAAAAGGAGGAGGAGGAGAAGGAGGCGGGGGAGGAGTCGGGAGGGGAGGGGGTGACGATGATGATGATCATGATGATGATGATGATGATGATGATGGTGATGATGATGATGACGATGATGATGTTCATGATGATGATCATGATGATGATCATGATGATGATCATGATGATGATCATGATGATGATCATGATGATAATGATGTTGTTGATGGTGATGGTGATGGTGATGGTGATGGTGATGGTGATGATGATGGTGATGATGATGGTGATGATGATGATGGTAGCCTCCACGCGCACGAGCCTTTTCAGGAATGGCACGGGGGCGAGGACAGCTGCAGGAGAGAGCCATGTGCGTCGCGGGCCCACGCTGAAGGCGGGCCTCACGGGTGTGGCGACAGGCATGGCACCGTCTCATCTCTAGCGGCTGGTGGGCTTCAACCCGCTCTTCGCGTCCACGGCTGTACGCCTGTCGGAGCTCGCCCTTGCAGCTCCAAAAACGGAGCAGCGCATAGGAGTGGCAATGGGATTCTTAGACAAAGAGTGGAAGGCAGACTCGTGGTGGAGGCAGGGTTTCAACCAGGACTTTTCACATATCGACATGCAGGCTGCGGCATCATGCTGGGCAAGGGGATTCCGGATAAACACATACGCAGGACGTGGGCTTCACCGAGGGGAGCTGAAGGGCAAGCGCTGGCGATCAGGGTCAAGAAGGGCTGCTTGGACGTGGTCTATGGGGCGATGTACTGTCCGGTTCAGCCGACGGACAGAGCTAAGACGGGGGCCTACTAAAAGTGTGCCAAGGTGTTGACGCAATGGTGGAAACAGATATCACAAGAGATTCCACAGCGTACTCTGCCATGCTTCTTCGCGGACAGCAATGACGGGATCGGACTTTCTAAAGTGGATGGCGCGTGGCAGCAGATGCATTCAGACGGGCTGGGTGGTATAGTGACACGGGAGCGACGCACAGGGGGCGCAGGGGAACCTATCAGGCAGGTACTAAACAAGCAGTACATGGCGGTGCCCACTTCATTTCGGAATCGAGAGGAACAAATTTTCTATGCGAGTGGCAACGACGGCCGACCAGGGGGGTGGAGTACGATCGACTTCTTCTAAGTGCCGCAGGAATACCTAGAGACAGTAAAAAAGGCGCACGTGCTTCGGGATATGGGGAGACGCGTCCAGGCCACCAAGGGAACACCACCACGAGATCACTTGCCGATACTGTTGGAGATAATCTACCAGGAACACTCGAGCGAGCAGAACATTACCCAGGACAGACGAAGGTGCGACGCGACGGCGATGATGAACGCTCTTACTCATGGAATTGGGAAGACTGAGCTTATTGTGGACATGGCCGCGGAGTTGGCAGGGAGGGAGGATCAGATTCGGCAACACCCGGCAGAAGGATCACCCGATAACTATTTCGAGCTGATCGAGGACACGCTGCTCAACGCAGGCTACAAACACTTCTCGGTCACAGATTGGCGCAGGGACAGGAGGGAATAAGCAAAAGTACGACGCGAAGTATTTCGGCAGCGAGCTGAGCTGCGCGACGGACGGCAACATGCGGACGACGCCGGCTTGCAAGAGATCGGGAGGCAGCTGAAGGAGCTCTCGGCTACTCTCAAAGCCAAGCGACGAGCAGGGAATGATGCATGCAGAGAAGAGTTCGTGAATTTAGTGGCCGAAAGTTGGGAGAAGCGAAAGCTTGCGGACGCGATGACGTATTCGATATTGGCAGCGAGATGTCGGTTTGGAGCTAAACATAGAGACGGTCGCAGGTTTGGACACAGGTGGTTTGGAGCTAAACATAGAAGGCGGTTTGGAGCTAACAGGCGGTCGAGGTTGGCAGCGAGATGTCGGTTTGGAGCTAAACATAGAAGGCGGCGCAGGATCGGCGGCACTGGACTGGGGGGAGTGGCGACGACGGCGAGACGTGCTACCACAACCACCTGATGCCACAGGACAGATGGAGGTGCAAGCCAACAGGGACGCGGGGAACATTGCGAGGCACGCGAGGAAGGCGCCGAAGCGAAAGGTGGCGCCACCAGACACTGCGCCCCTCGAGCTCTGGGATCTGACGCTGAACGCGCTGAAGGAGACTACCAAGCAGAAGTTAGGACTGGGGGGCGAGGAGCAGGCGGGCGACCAGATGCTGTTCAGGAACGTGCTATTCCATGGGATCGTACTGATGAGAAGGACTAACTTGGCACCTCTGTACTGTCACAGAAATAAGGCGGCGGGTTTAGACGAGCAGAATGGAAAAGGCGGCAGCAGCAGGACGATGAGTTATCCATTGTCTGGCCAGTATTGGGAGAGCCATCTACCCGAAGAGGTTAACTTCCACTCCGTTACCGCAGAGCTACGGCTTCGCACGAGGACGACGGCGAGAGGGAGCGATCATGGCATCTCAGGCACTCAGTTGGCGTCTGGCGCATGGGGGTGGAGATTTGCAGTCGCGATGAAGGACCTCCAGAATTCTTTCGGCTCGGTGGGTTGGCGGGCGCTGGACAAGTCAGCTGAGGAGAACACGGGCACGCCGGATGAGGACATGTGCAAGCAGAGGCACAGGGACACGGTCGTAGACTTGCCCACGCCAGAAGGGGGCCCGCACGGCTAAGATCGGCGACGGCTCGATGATGGGCGACCCCTTCAGCGTGGACTCATTCGCCACCTCCTTTGCGGAGCCTGCGGAGCGATGGGCCGCCCGACTACGAGAGACAACTAGCGGCGAACCTCCTGGTTTGCGAGTGGGAAGGCATGCCGAACATCGATCTCGGGCTTCACCAGTATGCGGGCGACCTTCGCAGGCACCACCTCTTTGCCATAGGGGCGACGATGAGAGACATGGCCGGCGCGCTGAGGGCGGCCGACGGCGAGCTCGACGCGGCGCTGGGGGCAGTTGGCGCGAGGCAGAACAGGGAGCAGCAAGTCGCGAGCACATTGGTGCGGGGGACGGGCTCCACGGACTGCAAGAAGTGGTTGAAGCTGAAGGGCCAGGGCGCGCACGGCATCCAGGGCGAGCTCAACGACGTCGCGAGGTATTCGGGCCCCCACATCACCCCCAAGTGCACGGCAGCGTTCGAGGTCCCGAGGCGGTGTGAGGCGACAAAGACAGCTTTCTATTCGATGGGCGCGTTCTGGAGCTTATCTACACCATGGCGCAGGAAGAGAGCGGCATGTCAGGGAGCAGTGACGGGGGCAATCCTGTCGGGCATGGAGTGGTTCACCCTCTCTGCGGCTCAACGCCGACGGCTGGACCTTTGTTTGGCAAAGATGGGGCGGCTTGCGATGGCAGGCGGCGCCACTGAGTGGCTCGACGATGGCGCGAACAGCACGACGACGGAGTAGGCGCTGGCGCACTGGAAGCTGGCGGACACGAAGACGGAGTTATTGGCACGCAGGCTGAGGTGGTATCAGAGTTGGGCTCTACGGCCATGGCATCATGCACAGCTGCTCTCCACGCGATTCGCTGATCTACCCGGCGTCAACGCAGCCGCACCTTGCACGGACGAGGGGCTATCTCAGCCGGCATCTCCATGGGCAGTTCGAGTTGGGGCAGACATCTCAGAGGCGGTCAACTCGATGGAGGGCGACGCCGGCATCCTCGAGGAGCTCGGCAGGGCACCGTTGAAGTTGGAGGCCGACCGAGACTTGGCTCAACAGTTCGCGAGTTTGAACTTCGCCAGGGTACTCGCGAGCAATTCTACGGTACCAGCCCCACCTTCAGGAGCTCAGCAGGCAGAACAGCGGGCGGACCAAACTGGCACCGATCGCGACGGGGGCGATGACTTGAATAACACTTCGCGTGCGGAGTTAGGCACGAGGACGGCAGCGTTTGCACAAAGCGGTTCCCGACGCGCAGGCAGCTGCTACACCATCAGCGTAGTGCGCACGACTTCCGTAACCTTTGCCATGCCCTGGCAAAAACCAACCAGCGCATTGTCTGCGATCGGGCATTCGCGGGCCAGGGATCAGCAGCGAAGCATCTGGAGAGGAGCGCGCAGACGGGGTGGTGCGGACGGCACGAGAGCAGAGTTATTCGGGCCCTACGAGTTATTGGTTCGTTCTCGTGCAACTTGCGCGAGTTTGAGGGCGAGAGCTGGGACGACTTGGGGAGGCACTTAGGCTCACGTCATCCCCCTTGGCAAGCCACTGCGGATATACCTGGACAGCGGCGCGATGGCGGACGACGTCGGGGCGCCAGGCTGGCTGAAACGAGGCGCGGGCCCGACGGCAGCCCTTGGATTGGAGGCGCAGCCACCCGTGGAGAAGAAGCCGCGGGCAAGGGCGGCGGCGACGGCTGGAACCATGGTGGCGGAGGCAAAGGAGCGGGGGGGCATAGCCGACCTGCGCAAGGCGACGGCGAAGCTCCCCATGGCGACGGCGAGGCAGGCGGCGGCACCGGGGGCGTGCTTCTACGACAACGCGGCAGTCAGCGAGGCCGAGTGCACGCCGGGCGAGGAGCTGGCCCAAGGAGGACAAGAGCAAGACGCAGAGAGCAAGGAGATGAAGGCCAGGCAGACCACGGGCGAGGCAGTGGATTTCAAGACGCGAGGCAGCCCGCACATCCGTCTCCACTGCAAGGCGCCCCTCTGAGCGATCAAGCGGACGGGGGCGCAAGGGGGGCAGGCGACCCAGAACGCGACGGTGCACAATATCCTTATTCAGTGCTGGAAGAAGCAAGTGATGGCGAGGCCCCCCATGCAGCTGGAGCGCGACTGCTTCCAGCTTCGCTACCGCAAGAGCAGGGCGGGCGAGGACGAGGAGGAGAAGTACGGCGCGCTGTCGATGGCTTTCGCGAAGCAGGGAGCGGGCCCAGCGGCGGGGCCGACCTGGTGGACCTACATCAAGGACCTGGAGGCAGACAAGGTGCTCACGGGTGCGGCCCCAAGGGGGCCACTCGATCGCGAGACGTCGAAGTGCCTGGCGGCGGCGGCGGGAAAGGCAAAGGCTTGAGCGGACTGGAGGGCAGCGCGAGGTTGCGCGACCTGATTGAGCGGAGGGGTGTCCCGCCCAGCGTGCTGTCAGGAAAAGGAGCGGGCCGATCATTTCAGACGCGCATATCGCCCCAGTTTCCGCAAATTCCCGTTGCCGTGCTGCCTAGAAGTGGAGGCGGGCGGGGTCGCAGTCGGGGCGGTCGCGGTCGTCGGAGGGCGGGGGAAGGACAAGGCGAGGGCCAGCCATGGCAGGAGTGGCTTGGGTCACCTCGCAGTGGCTGTGGGCGGGATCTGCTGGTCGGATGCCGTCCGGGGCCCGACTATCAGCGCTTGCCCAAGGCCGCGGCGAAATGAGCTGAGCTATGAGATTCGGAGGCCGGTCCTCCGAAGCGGGGCACCCACCTGGCTGCGCGCCGACACGGGTGGGCCGCCCTGCATGGAGGCAGCGCGGGCCTGGGCCCGAGTGGCCAGGCCTCGGAAAACAATGTTGTTGTTTTCCGTCCGCCCGCGAAAAGCAATGCTCCGAAGCCCTGGTATTTGAAGAGCCCCCCTCTAGAAGACCGCCTCCTGTGGAGCTATTCGATTCGTTTCGATGATGATGATGATGATGATGATGATCATGCTGATGATGATGATGATGGTGATGATGGTGATGGTGATGATGATGCGGTTGATGATGATGAAGATCATGACGGTGATGGTGATGATCGTGGTGATGATGCCGAGGATGATGATGATGATGGTGGTGATGATGGTGATGATGGTGGTGGTGGTGGCGATGGTGGTGGTGATGATGATGATGATGCTGATGATGATGATGAGGAGGAGGAATAACAGGAAGAGGAGGAGGAGGAGGAAAAGGAGGAGGCGGAGGAGGAGGGGGAGGAGGGCCCAGGCGCTGCGGTAGCCGCCTGGGTGGGCTCGCCTGGCGGCCGTCCTGACTGCTTCGGCGCACGCGCGGTGAGCCAGGCTGTCCCTGGTTCCCCGATCTCCTCGCCCCGTGGGAAAATTCACGACGCAGGGTTTGTTTTGCCACGTTCGACCTCCATGCCTGGATCGGCAAGGGGGGCGTCGAGGCGATAAGGAGCCATCAGTGGGTGCCGTTGTGGGTTCTACCTGGCCGAGCTTAGCGTTCACGTGGGCTACAGATGCAAACAGCTGCCCAAGGGGGTGACGATCCAGGCTAAGTGATTTCCGCTCACACTTAGCGGGATTATCTGCCCACCGTAAGCCGCTTCTGGCATTTGCGATCCACTTGTACTCTAGGCTAGGCCACGTATAGCCCTCCCTGGCATTCACAGATAGCTTTCCGATCCCCTTGGCAACCCCGGCGCCGATCCAATGGGGGGCCCTTGCCGTGCCCCAGGACCGTCAACAAGGACTTCCTGGCGCGAGATGCCAGCCTCGGGCTGCGGTGCAGACCCCTGGGGGCCCTCGCTGGCAACAGAAACACGACGTCGGAGGTCTGGGCCCGGCGGCGGCGCGCAAGGCGGGGTGGCGCGAGGCAGGGGGCCGTCAGAAGCCCCCCCGTGGCCTTCCCAGAGGCCTCTAGACAAAAGCCTCCGATCCTTTTGGTGGGTGGATCTCTCAAGCTTTCCGCCGCCTCTGGCGGTGTGCGTTGCGAGCAGGAACACAGCAAAGCCACAGGAAAGCGCGGCCTTGACAGTGTAGCTCCGCACGCGTGACACATGTTAACGAGCAGGAACACAACAAAGCCCCTGGAGAGCGAGGCATTGACAGTGTAGCTCAACATTGACACGGCGGTGGCCGGGGAGCCCCCGATCCCTTCTGGGAGGCCCCCTGCCTTCTTCGAAGGCCGCAACCCCCCGCGCCACCCCTCTTGCGCGACGCCCTCGAAACATGGGCATCCGGCGTCGCGACGTTGCTGGAACGTGGGCCCCCCGAGGTCTAGAGACCACTTCCCCCCGAACCGGCCCCTCGCTCGAGCCGCTTTGAGCTGACCTGGGCCCCGGCAGACACCCCCCGAGGCCGAGAAGGGCGAGAAGCATCTGCCTGCTGTTCGACGCTGTTGGAGAACACGTGGGAGCGCCCGTGCTCTTCTCTGGCCACCGCTGGGGCCTCCGGCGGCCGACGTGGACGATCGGGGCACGTCCGGCACGCCCCCGGGCGAGGCGCAGCTGATGGAGAGCACTCGGAAGCTGGAGCACGTGGTGAGCGTTTTTTGATTCGTTCTTTTGCCCATCGACGCGGGCCCGCGCACCCCCTCCTCCCCCTCCCCCCCATGGAGCAGATCTTGGCTGTTTTCTGGCGCCTGCTTCGAGCAGGTGGAGTCTCCCCCATGGGAGGTACGGTCCTAAACAATGGCACTAAGCAGAGGTCTGGAGCCAGACCCCCACCCCCCTCCCCACCCCTTCCGCCCAATGTCGAAACGCCAGAAAAAAACGCTCACATAACATACAGTGAGGACCTATGCCAAGAAACACCCTGCTTGCCTCCAGGGGGGCCTGGGTTTCTTGGGCGACGATGGTTTTGTGACGGAGAGCACGTTCCCACACCAGAAGTCACAATGGACGTCCTGGGGTCTCAGGGGTGGGTTTCTTGTGTAAGGTTTCTTGTGGATTGGCCTTCACTGTATGACATATGTATTGCCAGTGGCGGGCCGTTTTTCAGTCCTTCCAGTCCCAGGACTTTTTGTAAGGGTCGGGGACGACGTCCGGGCGGTGTGGTGTATACTTGTTGTTCCGTTTCCCGAGGGAACAACGTAACATGTATTCACCAGGGTCCCGTATACACCAGGATCCGATGTCCTGGGCAAGTGTCAGTGCAGGGCTGGAAACAGCGTCGGTGTATAGAGCTTGTTTCCCTGAGCACCCTGGGGCCCGAAGAGATCCGAAAATTAAAACAAAAAACGGTGGTCTCCGCCGAGCAGCAGGCGGCCTTTTCAGCGGTGCGTTATGACCAGGATTTCGAGGCGAATGCAGCCGTGGCGACAAGGAGGGGGCAGCGGTCGAAAGGTCGTCGTCCATGAGGTCGTCGCCCAAGCCGTCCGAAAATGTCCGCCGGGCAGCGAGGGAGTCTGGGCTGAGACTCTCACGGCACGCCGCCAGCTCGCCCCTCAGATCCCCGACGCCATGATTTGTTCAGAACCTCGGCCCCCGGAGGTCTCGACCCAGTCCCCAGGACCCGTTGTACACCCTGAGTCGCTCTTGGACGGTCCCGAGGCCCGTGAGGTGGCCCCAGAGGCCGAGAGTTCGAGTAGAATACCGACTACAGAATTGATGCACCCCAAAAAATTAGTTGCTCGTCGGATGTTTTGAACACAGCGCTTCGTCGGTATACGAACAATTTTATTTTCCCAGAAAAAAGCATGAGCCCAGGGTTCTCTTTTACATGGTCATGTGTAGCCAATATGTAGCCGGTGCCATGCTTGAAGATGGCTGGCAGATTAATGCGCGATAGAAAACTAGGTACAGTCCAATGCTGAGTGGAAAAAGAGCATGTCGCGCGTGGCCGCACGAGGAAAGTACGCCCCCCGTCTCGGATCCTCGTTACTTAATGGGGTCCGCGGACCTTCGTTTTCCGTTGACAAAAGGTGCGGAGCGTTTTGCGTAGAATCCACACTAAAGAACTAGGTCCGGGGACCCTACAATTTTCTTGATGAAATGGCAGAAATTTGATGTGTTGCATGCAAGCTCGAGGATGGCGCGCCCTGCGCGCAGATTTCTCGAGGATGTCTCGAGCCCCGCACTTGTTTGGGAAATCCTGAGGGGCATGGGCGCTTCAGGATGCCCAGGTGACCTGGGGAGTGCGGACACACCGTGATGTACGATGGGTCGTGGCCCTGGGCGCGCGGACGCAGCGTAATTCACGAGGGATCTTAGCCCTGGGAGCGCGGGCGCAGCGTAATCTGCAAGGGGTCGTACCCTCGGGCGCGTTCCCCGGAACGTTTCCTGGCGCCTTCCCAGCACGTCCCACTGGCACGTTCAGTGACGCGCCCCCTGGTACGCCACTGTGCGGCGCAGCACAAGCAGAGAGCGGCGCAACACAGCCCCTGGCACAGAGTCATCACCACCACCCATGTCTTCAGCGTGCCCACTGCCCATCGCCCAATTGAAGTGCTTGGACACGTCTCCAAGCCCCGCACGTCCAGGTCCGTTTCCGGGCTCGTGGGCCGATCATGTCTCAGAGATACGACGGGCACAAACTTCTCGGGTGAACCAACTCTGTACGGTAGGTTTGCGTCGTGTCGACCAGCGGCGACCCCGCCAGCGGCGTTCAAGGTTGAACGCCGGCGGCGGCCCAGAATCGGTCGATGTTGAACGATTGGACGTTGCGGGAACGGCCGATCGTTCAAGGTTGAACGGTCCATGCGGAGTCAGAAACCAACGCTGGGGTCGTCACGACGCGAACCTCCCGTAGCAGATCCACGATGCAGCAAAAACCGTCCGTCGTGGTCTTTGCTCATGGCTCGACGACGTCCGGGCCTGGCGGCCCTCCCCGTGCGGGGCCCGGCGCGGATGCGGCGGGGCAGCCGAGCGGGCGCCTCCTTGTGACGAGCTGGCTCGCGGGGACGGGGCGCCGATGCCGAATTCGGGCCCGAGGTGGGAGCAAAGGAGTAGGGGGTCCCCCTGCTCCTCCGTCTCCTCCTCCTCCTCCTCCTCCTCCTCCTCCTCCCTCCGTCTCCTCCTCCTCCTCCTCCTCCTCCTCCTCCTCCTCCTCTTCCTCCTCCTCTCCTCCTCCCTCCTCTCCACGTTATCCTCCCTTCCCCCTGCTCCTCCTGCTGCTCCTCCTCCTCCTCCTCCTCCTCCTCCTCTCCCTCCTCCTCCTCCTCTCCTCCTCCTCCTCCTCCTCCTCCTCCTCCCTGTTCCTCCCCGTTCCTCCCTGCTCCTCCCTAATTACTCCTCCCTGCTTCTCCCTGCTCCTCCCTGCTCCTCCTTGCTCCTTCCTCCTCCTATCTCCTCCTCCCTGCTCCTCCCTCCTCCTCTACCTTCTCCTCCACCTCCCCCTCCTCCTCCTCCTCCTCCTCAGCATCATCATCAGCATCATCATCATCATCACCATCATCACCATCATCATCATCATCATCATCAGCAGCAGCATCATCAACAGCAGCATCATCATCATGTTTCCCCTCCTCCTCCTCCTCCTGCTCCTCCTCCTGCTCCTCATGTTTCTCCTCCTCCTCCTCCTCCTCCTCCTCCTCCTCCTCCTGCTCCTCCTCTGTCTTCTCCTCCTCCGTCTCCCGGGGCTGACGGTGCAGGAGGTCCTTGGTCTAAGCACCCGGTGCTGCGCCGGGTGGCATTCGCTTTCGTCAGGCTTGACGCTTCCAGGGATGATTTGTATTGGAGCCATGGGTCACGGATTTGGTCGAAGGCAAAAGGCAGACGGTCCCAAGGGCTGAGCTTACAGGCCTGATCGAGGCCGTTCGCCATGTAGCCAAGAATGAAGACCTGACTTTTGTGCGTGACCATATGAACCATGT
>CAUYUJ010022044.1:0-40000 GCA_963575745.1 Prorocentrum cordatum | reverse complement strand
CTTCACGTTTGAATGCTGTGTTGCGGATGTATTCCATGCAAGCGCCTCGGCGCCCCCACCGCCGCGCTTTCATGGCGCCACACGCGCGGAGCCGAGTCCGAGTCCGAGTCCGAGTCCGTCTGGGAGCCCATTTGCGAGGATGGCTCGTGCGAACGGGCTGGGCCACCTGGCACGCCACATCTTGGAACCCAGAGCTGCCAATTGGCCAGGCTGCTGAAAGTCAGGGCAGGGCCTGGAAATTCAATGATTCCGCGGGAGAAACTGGCCCGATCACCTTGTGTGCAGCATCTCTGGGCCTGGAGTTGCGAGGATATTTCAGTCGAAGCGCGCCAGCCAACCTCGTGCGCGGCATGCTTGAGCCCAGAATTGCGAAGATGTCTCGGGCGGAACGGACCAGACCACCTCAGGTCAGAGCATCTCTGAGCCCAGAGTTGCGAGGATGTCTCGGGCAAAGTTGGCCTGACCTTCGTGCGCGGCACGCTGGAGCACAGAATTGAGAGGATGCCGCAGGCGAAAATGGCAAAATCTTCCCACATGCGACATTTGGGAGCCGAGAGTTGCGAGAATCATTCTGGCGAAGCTGGCTTGGCCATCTCGGAGGCAAGAGTTGCGGGAATGTCCAAGGCGAATTGGGCCAGACCCTCTCAGGTCAGGACATATTCGAGATTATAGTTGCGAAGATTGTCCAAGCGAATCGGGCCGGACCATCTCAGGTCAGAGCATCTCCAATCCCAGAGTTGCGATGATGCCTCGGGCAAGAATGTCCAGACCGCTTCGTGGGCGGCATGTCTGAGTCTGCGCCCAGAATCCCAAGGGCGTCTCAGGCGAAATGTGCCAGACCACCTCGCGAAAGGCATCTGAGCCCAGCGCCGCGATGACGGATCAGGCGAATCCGGCCGCAGTATTTCGAGCGCATCATCCTTGAGCCTAGAGCTGCGGGGATGCATCGGGCGAAATTGGCCAAACGACCTCGGGCGCGGCATGTCTGAGCCCAGAGTTGCGAAGATGTTTCAATCGAAACTGGCCAGACCACCTCAAGTCAGAAGCATCTCGGAGCCCAAAGTTGCGAGGACGTCTCGGGCGAACTGGGCCAGACAACCTCGCGCGTCGCAACTTCGAGCCCAGAGTTGCGAGGATGTCTCAGGAGAAACGGACCAGACCACCTCGCGCGCGGTATCTTTGAGCCTCGAGTTGCGAGGATGTCTCAGGCGAAACAGGCTAAACCACCTCAGGTCAGTGTATCTGTGAGCCCGCCCGCAACATCATGGAGCTCAGAGTTGCGAAGATGTCGTAGGCAAAATTCGCCGGACCACTTCGCACGCGGCATCTTGGAGCCTAGAGTTGCCGGGATGTCTCGGGCGAGTTTGGTTGGACCACCTCGCGCCTGGCATGTTGGATTTCAGAGTTGCGAGAATGCTCCGGGCGAATTGGGCTGGACCACCTCAGGTCAGGGCATATCTGAGCCCAGAGTTGCGAGGACGTCCCAGGCGAGTCGGGCTGGACCAACTCAGGTCCGAGCATCTCCGACCCCAGAGCTGCGATGATGCTTTGGGCGAAATGGGCCATACCACCTCGCGGAAGGTATCTATGAGCTGAGAGTTGCGAGGATGTCTAAGGCGAAATGGGCCAGAACACATCGAGGCAGGACATATCTGAGCCCAGAGTTGCAGTGATCCTCAAGCGAGCCGGGCCACACCTCTTCGCACGCGGCATCTAGGAGCCCAGAGTTGCGATGATGTCTCAGGCGGAATTGGCCAGACAGAGTTGGGAGGATGTCTCAAGCGAGAATGTCTGAAGTAAAATTGGCCAGACCACCTCGCGCGCGGCATGTCTGAGCCCAGAGTTGCGAGAATGCCTAAGGCGAAACGGGCTGGACCTCCTCAGGTTAGGGGCATCTCTGAGCCCAGAGTTGTGAGGATGTCTCAGGCGAAACGGACCGGATCACCTCGCGCGTGGCATCTTGGATCCCAGAGTTGCAAAGATGTATCAGGCGAAATGGGCCAGGCACCTTTGCCCCTGGCAACTCGGAGCCCAGAGTTGCGAGGATCTTTCAACGCAATGTAACGCAGCGCAATGCGAAGTGATGCAACAGAAATACCATCCCATGCGTTGCAACGCAATGCCATGCAACGCAATGCAATGGCACTCCATGCAAGCGCAACGCAAATGTAATATGCAAATGCGTATAGGCATGAGACAGAGGCGTCCACTGTGGGGGATTCCGGGTAAAGAGAGGGAGAGAAGGAACATGATGAGAATGATGAGGAGAAAAAGGAGCTGAAGCGCACTAATCATACTAGCCGGCCGCTCTGCGGTTGATCGGGAGTTTCTGTATATAGAAGAAGGTGCGTGCGCCTGTTGGCGAGGGTGAGGATGAGGTTCCTCCTCCTCCTCCTCCTCCTCCTCCTCCTCCTCCTCCTCTTCCTCCTCCATCCTTCTCTTGCCTCCGTCTGTCCTCCTCCACCCCGCAGCTCCATCATCTTCTCCTCCTCCTCATCCTCCTCCTCCTCCTCCTCCTCCTCCTCTCATTCCTCCTCTGGGCACCTCCCCCGGGGCGCGGATCCACCGGATCTGTCCGGATCTGTCCGGAAACGGTGCCGGAGGCCGCTCTGGGCTCCTCTGGGCACCTCCCCCGGGGCCGGTTTTGTGAGGATGTCTCAAGCGAGGGCGCCGGTTTGGGATTCGTCGGCGGATCCACCGGATCCACCGGATCTGTCCGGAAACGGTGCCGGAGGCCGCTCTGGGCTCCTCTGGGCACCTCCCCCGGGGCCGGTTTTGTGAGGATGTCTCAAGCGAGGGCGCCGGTTTGGGATTCGTCATCCCGGATCCACCGGATCTGTCCGGAAACGGTGCCGGAGGCCGCTCTGGGCTCCTCTGGGCACCTCCCCCGGGGCCGGTTTTGTGAGGATGTCTCAAGCGAGGGCGCCGGTTTGGGATTCGTCGGCGGATCCACCGGATCCATCCCGGATCTGTCCGGAAACGGTGCCGGAGGCCGCTCTGGGCTCCTCTGGGCACCTCCCCCGGGGCCGGTTTTGTGAGGATGTCTCAAGCGAGGGCGCCGGTTTGGGATTCGTCGGCGGATCCACCGGATCTGTCCGGAAACGGTGCCGGAGGCCGCTCTGGGCTCCTCTGGGCACCTCCCCCGGGGCCGGTTTTGTGAGGATGTCTCAAGCGAGGGCGCCGGTTTGGGATTTTCGGCGGATCCACCGGATCTGTCCGGAAACGGTGCCGGAGGCCGCTCTGGGCTCCTCTGGGCACCTCCCCCGGGGCCGGTTTTGTGAGGATGTCTCAAGCGAGGGCGCCGGTTTGGGATCGTTCGGATCCACCGGATCCACCGGATCTGTCCGGAAACGGTGCCGGAGGCCGCTCTGGGCTCCTCTGGGCACCTCCCCCGGGGCCGGTTTTGTGAGGATGTCTCAAGCGAGGGCGCCGGTTTGGGATTCGTCGGCGGATCCACCGGATCCACCGGATCTTGCCAGAGGCCGCTCTGGGCTCCTCTGGGCACCTCCCCCGGGGCCAGTTTTGTGAGGATGTCTCAAGCGAGGGCGCCGGTTTGGGATTCGTCGGCGGATCCACCGGATCCACCGGATCTGTCCGGAAACGGTGCCGGAGGCCGCTCTGGGCTCCTCTGGGCACCTCCCCCGGGGCCGGTTTTGTGAGGATGTCTCAAGCGAGGGCGCCGGTTTGGGATTCGTCGGCGGATCCACCGGATCCACCGGATCTGTCCGGAAACGGTGCCGGAGGCCGCTCTGGGCTCCTCTGGGCACCTCCCCCGGGGCCGGTTTTGTGAGGATGTCTTCCCCGAGCATCCGACAGGGTCTAGATCTAAGTGGTCCCTTAGAATAGGCAGCAAGACGTACGTGCTCGCATTTTAGGAGACAGCATCTCTTATTCTCTTATTAGTATGAGTTGGCCGTTCGTGCGTGCGCAGACACATACTTACTCCTACTGTTTCTCGCGTTCGTTCCCCGCCCATTTGGTTGCAGTCGGTGGCCCTCATCATCTGCATCGTCGTCGCCCGTTTTCTGTGCCGCCTCATCCTCCCGCCCCTCCCCTCCTCATCCTCTCGTGTCAGCTCTGTGTTTTCCTCCTTCCTCTTCCTTATATTACTATTCGTTTCCATCCTTTAGCTGTTGCTGTTGATTATGTTGACGCTGATGTTGTTGTTGTTGTTCCTCTTCCTCCTCCTCCTCCTCCTCCTCCTCCTCCTCCACCTCCTTATCCTGCTTTTCCTCCTGCTCCTGCTCCTGCTCCTGCTCCTGCTCCTGCTCCTGCTCCTGCTCCTGCTGCTCCTCCTCCTCCTCCTGCTCCTGCTGCTGCTCCTGCTCCTGCTGCTCCTCCTCCTCCTCCTCCTCACCATAATCATGACCACCACCACCATCATCGTCATCATCATCGTCGTCGTCGCCGTCATCGTCATCATCATCATCGTCATCATCATCATCATCATCATCATCATCATCATCATTGTCATCATCATCATCCTCATCCATCATCATCATAAACAACAACATCCTGATCATCATCATCCTGATCATCATCATCATCATCATCATCGGATCTACTAGGGGCCAAGATGATGTCGTGGAGATGAGGATGTTCTGTTATTTCAGCAGCCAAACGTGACCACGAGATATTTGAACAACGCAGTCTCTGCCAGGGTGCTCGGATGCACTGTCTGCGCAACTTCGATTGTTTTACCGACCAAGTCCTCGTCCCCGTAGGTCCAAAAGAACCTGGGGTTCATCATGAACCCCTGCTCTTCGCACAAGTGAACCCACATGTGAAATGTTGGCACAAACTTCCACAGCTTGGCATGCCTTGAGGCCGCCTCTGTGCTCAAAGCGTTGTAGAGGATCATCACTTTTTTCCCCAAACTCTTCAACTCCTGAAGGTCGGCGCCAACAATGAACATATCGTTTTCAACGAGAATCTGGTAAAAACGTTCAATGAGCCTAGCTACTGCGAGGCGCCGACTACAATGCACAGAGCCATCATTTTGTTCCTCTGCCAACATCACAGCGAAACCGATCATATGTCGAACCATCGCCGCTTTGCCTTTCAACTTGCTGAAGCCACTTGAGCTCCGAAGTCGTTCAAGCGTGAGCTTGCCAGCATACCTGTGATGCCAAGTGCCTCGGCCAGCTTCCCATTGTTTCAAGCGCACTTGCAACTGCTTTACCTGGGCATCCTGGTTGGGCCCAAAGTGGGCCATACACTCCATCAAGACCGAACCGACTACGTGCGCAGTGACCCCTTGGTCTACACAGTGCAGTACATCAATCATGCAATGCTCCATTCTGAATCCAATCGCATATCGAAACAAAGGTGGAACTGGTTTTCCTGCACGCTTCAACTCATCAAGGTAGCTCTCATGAGTTCGTAAGGTTGCCCTCCACCCCGCCTCGTCGGTAGCATCTGTAAACCGAAGCTCTGGGATGGAAATGGAGGCCTTGCACTTCCAACAGCAATTCTCGTTTTCATTATGCTTCGGAAACCCCAGCACTTCGCAGAAGAACGCCCAATCTCCCCTAAGCTGCAAGAGGCTTCCTCCAAACCCTCATGCTATCTGGCTATTTCCCAGCAACAGCTTGTTCATAGAATCTGAAAAGATCTTCCACAACGTATCCCACACCTTATCGTTCAACTCAGTTTTTCTCAACATGGCGAACACGAATTTCTTTGATCTGGCACCTCCAAGTCCTATCAGGCTGTGCCAAGAAATTACATACACTGAATCTTGGTGTGAGTACTCTCCCCCGTCCCCATGCAGGCCAAGGGGGATTGCCTTTCAAAGTTCATCCAAGGACTTCGCCCTAAGAATCGGGTGTTGGGCTGCGAACGCTCGGCCAGACTCAGAGTTCCAAAAATCTCGGGCATCGGGTAGACCACCTAATATCGACCTCTTGAACTCGACTTGTTTTTCAACATACATCTGCTCAAACATAATATGCGGTAGCAGTACAGCGATCCTCTTCGGACCTGCGGGGCACGGCATTCGCGGGTAAGAAATTGCAGACGACCCCACGGGAGAACCAATCGTTTGCACAAGATCGCGAAAAACATTGCCAGGTTGATGACCGAATGAGCCCAGCTTAGCATACCGTTCAGCTCCAACTGCACCCTGTGTTGTAGCAGCCATCGCTATCTCCTGGACAGCGGACGAGCTCAGTTCACCTCTCGCCCATTTTTTGAGAAGGGTTCTGTTTAAAGGCAAACTCGAAGACCCCTCGTGGATGGCAGCATGCCTCTTGTCTAACTCATCTCGCTCAGCAGCCGCCAACTTTCTGCGAACGCCTGGAGGTGCGACCGTCGCCTGCGAAGAGCTTGCCCCGTGCGTTTCTGGAGCCCCCCCCGCTAATCGGCCTAGCAAGCCTCGCTTCATGCGCCAAATTGCTTGGGCCCAATGGGCTACGGACACGATGGGTGCCACGAGACTCAGACCCTCAAACATAGAATGGACAACCCCGCACAAGCCTTTCACGCAGTCGCAAGGACATAGAAGTGCCAACCGCACGGAATCGTATCAGTGTCTTCCTCCTGCCCCTCCTGCTCCTCCTCCTGCTTCCCATCCTCCTCCTCCTCCTCCTCCTCTTCCTCCTCCCCCTCCCCCTCCCCTGCTCATCTTCACGCTCGCGCGTGTCCGAGAACATGCAGCAAGGCGCGTGCGAGTCGGGAGTCGCTTGCTTCCCCCCAAGACGTCTTGGAGGCAAGACGACCCCCTGAGGCCTCAAGGTAGCCCTAGAGTCGCAGGAGGTGGCGCAAGGGAGGCCTCCAGAAGTCCCCAAGTATGCACGATGGTGATGCTGATGATGACAATGATGATGGTGACGATGACGGTGATGGTGATGATGATGTTGATGCTGATGATGTTGATGATGATGATGTTGATGGTGTTAATGGTGAGGATGGCTGCGATGACGGTGCTAATGGTAATGATGACGATGATGGCGATAACGAGTATGCGTAATCATGAATATAATTACTATCACGATGACGGTGACGGAAGATTTGCTCAGTCAGTCCCTTTTTCGATTACTCTTAGAAGCTCTGAACTCTCTTGCCCGACACCCCAGTCGGCTAAAACTCAAAAGCCCATTCTGCACAAGTACACAATGGCAGGAGGAGCAGGTGGAGGCCGAGTATAGGTAGGGAGTCGAGTTGACTCCTGAGCTAGGCTGCCCTCCTCCTCTTAGGAGGTTTCGAAATTCCGAATTTGACGGCCCAGTCCTGCACGGTCTTGAACTTGGCCATGCTCATCGAGACCTTGCCGTCCAGAGCCTGGATCGAGCCCACATCAAGAACCTCGCTCTTGTTGCACAGCACCAGCTTCTCGACAGCTTTGATGCAGCTGGCCAACTTTGGAAGGAATGAAACCACGTCGTCGTGAAGCTGCTTGGCGTACTCGATGCCACTCGCCGACTCGCGCATCACCTTGCACTCGATCTCTATGCTGCGAAATTTGCTGAGAATGCCCATCGTGTCCTTCATGATGTCGAGCTTGTCGAGCGGGTTGATCTCGACCCCAGGCGCTTCCTCGGGCTTCACGGGGATAGGGTCAGCCGAACCAGCAGAACCCGTCAAGCTCGGCAGCATCGACCCTGCCATGTCGCTCATCTGGTCAGACAAGGCGCCCTCCATATCAGCATCCCCGTTGACGTGCATGCCGATCTTCGTGTGCTCGCCATTCTCCTGGTCCTCGAAGTCGTCCTGGATCTGCCACTCGCACATATCCTCTTCCATGGACCCTGTCACTTTGTCGGGCCGCTGCTTCAAATTGCCGCTGTCGATCCAACGACGAACTCTTTTTTCACCGTATACACGCTCCATCTGCTCCTTCCCCATCCACTGCTTATGCGCCCCTGCGGTGTTCTCGTGCGTGATCTGCCGGCTACCCTCGTACGTCTTCTGTCCGCCCTCGCGGGCCTTCATCGCAAGGAAATTCAACAAGAATGTTCGGCGACGTCCACCATCGGGTCTCTCACCTTGGGGAAGTTCTCCTGATTGCTTCAAGTAGTACGTCATCGACGACTCCACTCGCTTCTTCTCTCTGGAGTCGTAGTCGAGCTTCTCCAGAGCCTTCGTGGCTGCGGCGAGCTCCTCCTGGGACAGCTCGTCCTTCAGGCTCTCCAGAGGGGTCTTCTTCACCTTCGATTGTGCTGCCGCGGGCTTGGCCTTGGGCTTGGCCTTGGGGGCCATGCGTTGCGATGGAATGGCGAGCAGCTCGGAGTCGCGTGCACTCTGGAACTGCACGACAGATCTCGAGCCAAAATGGCTATGATACAGCGGCGCCCCCTGCGAACGCCAGAGACCTGATCGAAGTCAGAAAAAGTCAGAAACAGTCAGAAAAAGTCAGAAAAGTCAGAAAAGTCAGAATGTTATAAACTATTGTGTTTTATCAGGTGTCGTTGATGTCTGACTTTTCTGACTTTTTCTGACTTTTCTGACTTTTCCTGACTTTGTCTGACTGCTTCTGACTTTGCTTACGCTGATGCCTTTACCTCGTCTGACTTCGTTTGTTTTTCGTTTCTCGTTGACGCACCCCGCGGCGCCGAAGCCCTACGACGCCGAGACACAGCGACGCTGCGAATGTTCGAGACATCGCCAGACGGCTCAAACATGAAGGAGGAGGCGGAAGAGGTGAAGGTGGAGCCCCAGTGCGGCCACGCTTGCGCCCATTGTTCAATGTTGAGTTGTCTGGCTTTTCTGAGTTTTCTGACTTTTCTGGGCTTGTCTGAGTCTTCTGAGTTTTCTGAGTTTTCTGAGTTTCTGATTTTTCTGAGTTTCTGTTTTCTGACTTGTCTGACTTTGCATGCGTTGATGATGATGGCGGCGATTGTGATGATGATGAGGAGGAGGAGGAGGAGGAAGAGCAGGAGGAGGAGGAGGAGGAGCAGGAAGAGGAGAAGACGACGATGATTGTCTTTTTCCCTGCGGGCCTGATGACGCCACTTCGGGCGCTGAACGTAGAGTCGTACATGTGCAGCGGCCAGCCTGCCTCGAGCGACTGCCTACGCGTCGCCAACAATGCGAACTACGACGGGCCTAATCTCTGCCCAACCGTCCTTGAGCTCCGTCAGAGTGACTGGGGGCACCTCCTCAGGGCAAGAAGACGCTTCCATGTAACTGAGCAGGATCGTAGCACGTGTGATCAGGTCCACCATCTTCTGCTTGATCGCTGTCGTGTAGTTGTCCTCGCCGACGCGGACCAGGTACCCGTTGATCACGGTGTTGTAGTTCTTCAATACTGTAATGATGCCATTCTTCTTGTCATTGTCGTCAAGGTCGCCGTCTGATGCGATATCAATCGTTGCCGACCCACTTGCATGCGACACAATCGAGCGCCCCAAAGCCTCCGACAATGAGTCATCGCAATGATCGGCATCATCTGCTTTGTGTGGACCAGCTTCGACCAACGCTGTGGAGCTTCCTGCAGTCGCACCGTCCACGGTTGGGCATTGCGAGTCGTTCCCATCATCTGGGTATTGCGAGTCGTTCCCATCATTTGGGTATTGCGAGTCGTTTCCATCATCATAAGGGTTAGGAGTCGTACGTTTTGGCGATGGTCCACCACCGCCCTCTGAAGGCCTCTTGTTGGGGCCCATGTTGGGATATGCTCGGCCACCTGGTGCAAAAAGAGCTCGAGCCAAGATGGTGACGATGATGATGATGATGACGATGGTGGCGACGATGATGATGATGGCCATGCTGATGATAGTGAATGCGATGACGATGCCGGCGTCGACGACGACGATGCTGATGCTGATTATGATTGTGTATATGACGTTACGGATGATGGTGGTTAAGATGTTGGTGATGACGATGTTGGTGATGATGATAATGGTGATGATGGTGATGATTATGATAATATACACAGGTTCCCAGAAACATCATTCGTATGTGTCGTTCGTTGGTGACGGTGATTCTGCAGACAGGTCGACCGATTGATACAACATGCCATGTCTTTCGAGTGGCGGTCTACTCCCTTCACAAATGATGCACGATGCTGTTTTTTTTTTTTTGCAGGGGCATGCTCCTGTTGTTCGTCTACTCTTGGTGAGCCGCGCCTGTGCCGAAGTGGGGAGCCACGGCCTGTCTGCCAGCAAGCCTGGCTTTGACCCTAGCCACAGCTGCGCAATGTGTTTTCTTGGCGATCGTGAGCGCCTTGCAGTAGGCAGAGCTGTACACGCGATTTGTCACACACTCGACTTGTAGGTATTCTCCACGGTGTCATCGATCTTGTCCGCAGCCGCTGGTTTTTTCATGTTGATCTGATCATCGTGCGATGCTGGCTTCTTGGCGACTCCTGCTGGCCGCCTCATCGCAGCAGCTGGCCGTTTCTTCAATTCCGTTCCATCGCCCCAGCCAAAGTTCTTGTTACCAGTCCGCGGGCCGATACCTGGAATAGTTGCTGCCTGCTTGACCAATGCGCCGACGTCGACACCGTGAGCACCACTTGATTTGGCTGGTGACCTGGTTGCATGGCCAGTTGCACTTTTGAAGAGCTTGAAATCGTACTCGGCGTCGGAGTTGCTGTCCACGTTGACGGTCGGTACCTTCTCCTTCTTAATCGGTGTCACCTCGATGACTTCGTCGCTCACCTCCTGCATGGCGAGCTCTGTGGATGTACGTCTGCCCGTCTTGGGCTCGATCTGAACCTGCATATCATCAATGAGTCCTTGTAGTTTCGCGTAGCGCCGAGGTGCTCGTTCCCCATCTCTTTTGCAGTCCCTGAGGTGTGCAATCATAGCCCTGCTTCTATATGCCATCTTGAGAACAGCATCGCTCGAGATCTGCCCTTTGAAGTGTGCTGTCAACGCTGAGTACCAGGACGCATGTAGAAGAACCCTGCCGTGAGTCGCAGCAACAATATCTTCCAAGAACGCACGGTGTCGCCAAAGTTGATCAAATTTTGTGCCTTTTTTCCACAATGTCGATTCCGTGCCAGGCATACCGTATTCCCATTGGGAAGAAGGATCGATCAAGCATTTCGCTGTGATGTGATCGGACAATATCTTTTGAGCTACATCGGGATCGATATCAACTCCAGTACGTCGGCTCTGCTTATCTGTCATGTGTGTATGCTGTGGCTGGTGCACATGGTTTGAGCCAAAATGTTTACGGACATGATGACGCACAGCACTTGGAAAGCATTCAACACTCCACCGTACGGAATCGACGCGGAATTCTGGCCTGTCGAAGCCGAGTCCCAACTACAGGGCAAAGAAGGAGGAGGAGGAGGAGGAGGAGGAGGAGGAGGAAGAGGGGGAAGAGGAGGCGGAGGAGGACGATGAGGAGGATGTTGGCTAAGTGTAGTAGCGTAGCGGCCGCCACCCAGGTACATGAGAGGGATGTGGAGGGGGAGGATGAACGTGTCGGGGGAATGGGGATGAGGCGTGCGTAACTCCCACACCCAAATCACGCGTAACGGCCGCGACCCAGCTACAAGAGGTGGAGGAGGAGCAGGCGGAGGAAGAGGAGGCGGAGGAAGAGGAGGAGAAGGAGGAGGAGGAGGAGGAGGAGGACAAGGAGGAGCGGGAGGAGTATGAGGAAGAGGAGCAGGAATAGGAGGAGGAGGAGACGGAGGAGGAGGATGATGACCGCGTAACGGCCGCGACCAAGCAACGATACGATGACGAGGACGAGGACGACGACGACGACGTCGAGGGTGCGCGGGCGGGCGGCGGCGGTTGTAGGAGGGAGGGGGGGTAGGAGGAGAAGGATGATGAGGAAAAAGAGGAGGAGAAGGAGGAGGAGGAGGAGGACGAGGACGAGGACAAGGACGAGGAGGGAAAGGAGGAGCGAGGAGGAGGAGGAGGCGGAGGAGGATAAGGAAGATGATGGGAAGGAGGAGGAAAGGGATGAGGAGGTGGAGGAGGAGGAGGAGGAGGAGGAGGAGTAGTAGCAGTAGCAGTAGCAGTAGCATCAGTAGTAGTAGTAGTAGTAGTAGTAGTAGTAGTAGTAGTGGTAGTAGTAGTGGTAGTAGTAGTGGTAGTAGTAGTAGTAGTTAGTAGTAGTAGTAGTAGTAGTAGTAGTAGTAGTAGTAGTAGTAGTAGTAGTAGTAGTAGTAGTAGTAGTAGTAGTAGTAGTAGTAGTAGTAGTAGTAGTAGTACTAGTAGTAGTAGTACTAGTACTACTAGTAGTAGTAGTAGTAGTAGTTAGTAGTAGTAGTAGTAGTAGTAGTAGTGTAGTAGTAGTAGAAGTAGTAGTAGTAGTAGCAGCAGCAGCAGTAGTAGTAGTAGTAGTAGTAGTAGTAGTGGTAGTAATCGTCGTAGTAGTAAAAGTAGTAGTAGTAGTAGTAGTAGTAGTAGTAGTAGTAGTAGTAGTAGTAGTAGTAGTAGTAGTAGTAGTAGTAGTAGTAGTAGTAGTAGTAGTAGTAGTAGTAGTAGTAGTAGTCGTAGTCGTAGTCGTAGTAGTAGTAGTAGTAGTAGTAGTAGTAGTAGTAGTAGTCGTAGTTGTAGCAGTAGTAGTAGTAGTCGTAGTAGTAGGAGTAGTAGTAGTAGTAGCTAGTAGTAGCAGTAGTAGTAGTAGGAGTAGTAGTAGTAGTAGTAGACAAGAGTAGTAGTAGTAGTAGCTAGTAGTAGTAGTAGTAGCTAGTAGTAGTAGTAGTAGTAGTAGTAGTAGTAGTAGTAGTAGTACCAGTAGTAGTAGTAGTAGTAGTAGTAGTAGTAGTAGCAGTAGCAGTAGCAGTAGCAGTAGTAGTAGTAGTAGTAGTAGTAGTAGTAGTAGTAGTACGTAGTAGTAGTAGAACACAAACGTATAATAGTCGTAGTGGTAGCATTAGGAGTCGCAGCCGCTGTTGTAGTGGTTGTGCAGAGTATTAAGTAGTACGTAGCATCACTATTCGTATACAGTAGTGCTATAGCGGTATACCGCTATAGTTGTAGTTGTACTAGTAGTCGTCGGTTATTAATAGTCATAGTAGCAGCAGCAGCGGCAACAGCAGTAGTAGTAATGGTAGTTTAAGTAGTAGTGCAGCAGTGGATCTAAAGCCAACCAAATCTCTTATTTCCAAGTTTAGCCCCTGGCCGCTTAAATGAAGTCATCGGATAAGAGACTAAGGCGCGCGTCGTCTGTATCCAGGAGATTCGCAGTGATTCTAAGAATCTAAGCTGCGAATTTAGACGATATCGTCTAGATCTGTCTCTTATTCCATGCATCATCTCCTTTTTCTAAGAGAATCTCTTGGCTTTAGGTGACATGGACGCTCGGGGTTAAGCGAGGGCGCCGGTTTGGGATTCGTCGGCGGATCCACCGGATCCACCGGATCTGTCCGGAAACGGTGCCGGAGGCCGCTCTGGGCTCCTCTGGGCACCTCCCCCGGGGCCCGTTTTGTGAGGATGTCTCAAGCGAGGGCGCCGGTTTGGGATTCGTCGGCGGATCCACCGGATCCACCGGATCTGTCCGGAAACGGTGCCGGAGGCCGCTCTGGGCTCCTCTGGGCACCTCCCCCGGGGCCGGTTTTGTGAGGATGTCTCAAGCGAGGGCGCCGGTTTGGGATTCGTCCACCGGATCCACCGGATCTGTCCGGAAACGGTGCCGGAGGCCGCTCTGGGCTCCTCTGGGCACCTCCCCCGGGGCCGGTTTTGTGAGGATGTCTCAAGCGAGGGCGCCGGTTTGGGATTCGTCGGCGGATCCACCGGATCCACCGGATCTGTCCGGAAACGGTGCCGGAGGCCGCTCTGGGCTCCTCTGGGCACCTCCCCCGGGGCCGGTTTTGTGAGGATGTCTCAAGCGAGGGCGCCGGTTTGGGATTCGTCAGCGGATCCACCGGATCTGTCCGGATCTGTCCGGAAACGGTGCCGGAGGCCGCTCTGGGCTCCTCTGGGCACCTCCCTCGGGGCCGGTTTCGCGAGGATGTCTCAAGCGAGGGCGCCGGTTTGGGATTCGTCGGCGGATCCACCGGATCCACCGGATCTGTCCGGAAACGGTGCCGGAGGCCGCTCTGGGCCCCTGTGCTCCCCGCGCCGGGGGTGAGGATGACGGTAGTTCCACAGAAACTCCCTCAAAACAGAAGCTCACTTGGCAGAAACACTATGTTTTGCACCTCTCATTCCCCCAAGAAGGGGCGTCTAAAATTTCATCGTGGTCGCGATCACAATGTCTTTGCTGGCATCGCCGTCGCCATTGCCACCACGATCGGGACGGCACGCACCGATCGAGCTCAACACCGTTATGCTGTCCTTGCTATCGTGAGGTGCGCGGTTATGCTAGTCTTAGGGCCACGTTCGAGCATGTCGGCGTCATCGTTGGCTGCACCTGCATTACAAGAGACAGTCATTTGAGAGCGCAGGGCTTGGGCAATCCTACGCAACGTGTCGGAATGATTCACGCTTTGTGTATCCCACCAGCCCATTCAGAAACGATGCCCAGACGAATTGCCTTGATCAGGACAGGAGGAGCATGCAGTGGAACAAGTTTCAGACCAGCCCGATTAGACCAAGCACATGGACGAGGACGAGGAGGAGGACGAGAACGCGAAGGACGACGAAGAGGGGGATGAGGAGGAGGAAGAGGAGGTCGAGGAGGACAAGGACAAAGGCGAGGAGGAGGTGGAGGACGAAGACTCTGGCAGCCGGCTTGGGCTCTACTGGAGGCCCTCTAAAGGGGCCTCGTGGGGGCTCTCTGGCGGGCCTCTTGGGAGAGTATTAGGAATTCTCGGGGCTCTTTGGGGGACTCTTGTGGCTCTCTTGGGCCCCTCTTTGGGGGCCTCTTGGCAGCCTTGGAGGGCCTCTTGGGGCCATCTTGGAGGGCATCGATCAAAAGAGGGGAAGCCCGAATTCCCCCCACCCACCTCTGGGGCCATCAAAACCGCCTCTTGGGGCCCTCTTGGGGCGCCCTTAAAGCGCTCTTGGGCGGTCTTGGGGCCGTCTTGGGGGCATCTTGGGCCCCCCTTGGGGCTCTCTTGGGCCATGTTGGAGCCATCCTGAGGCCCCAAAACCGCATCGTAAGCGAAATAATGAAAAGGAGAACGTCAGTGCTTCTCAGTAGCAGTAGATGGTTACCAGATGGTGGCTTCTTGGGGAAGTCTTCAGGGTGCTCCGAGAGCATTTGGAGCCGTCTTGTGGTCCTCTTAGGGCCTGTTGGAGGCATGTCGGAAGCCATTTCGAACCATCTCCAGCTGTCTTGAGCCATATTAGGGGCCATCTTGCAGCATAGGGGGCCCTCTTGGAGCCATCTTGGGCAACCCAAGAGGGCCCCGTGACACGTCGCCCCCCCCCCCCCCCCCCCCCCCCGAAAAATTACCCTGGCGACGGACCCAACCAGATGCAGCTGTGAGCACCGCCGTCATGAGTATCATCTTCGATGGAGCTCCTTATGGGGCCACGAAACGTGTGAGGGGCGTGCTGACATGGGAGTGGCGGGCGCATGTGGACGGTGCCTCTGCGGCCTTCGGTGAAGCTCCCTATGGGGCCACGTAACGTGTGAGCGGTGTGCCGACATGGGCGTGGCGGACGCATGTGGACGGTGCCATTGAGGCCTTGGGTGGAGCTCTTTATGGAGAATCGAAACGTGTGAAGGGTGCGCCGAAATTGGTGTGGCGGACGCATGTGGACGGTGCCACTGGGGCCTTCGGTGGAGCTTCCTCTGTGGCCACGAAACGTGTGAGGGGTGTGTCGAAATGGGTGTGGCGGACACATGTGGACGAAGCCAATTGGGTCTCGGGTGAAGCTCCTCATGGGGCAACGAAACATGTGAAGGGTGTGCCGAAATGGGTGTGGCGGGCGCACGTGGACGGTGCCATTGGGGCCTTCGGTGGGGCTCCCTATGGGGCCACGAAACTTGTGAGGAGTGTGCCGACATGGGTGTGGCGGACGCATGTGGACGGTGCCACTTGGGCCGTGGGTGGAGCTCCCTATGGGGCCACGAAACGTGTGTGGGGTGTGCGGGCGCATGTGGACGGTGCCATTGGGGCTTTTGGTAGAGCCCCGTTATGAGAATCGAAACGTGTGAGGGGTGCGCCGAAATTGGTGTGGCGGACGCATGTGGACGGTGCCACTGGAGTCTTCGGTTGAGCTCCCTATGGGGCCACGAAAAATTTGAGGGGTGCGCCGAAATGCGTGTGGCGGACGCATGTGGACGGTGCCACTGGGGCCTTCGGAGGAGCTCCCTATGGGGCCACGAAGCTTGTGAGGGTTGTGCCGAAACGGGTGTGGTGAACGGTGCCAGTGGTTTTCGGTGGAGCCCCTTTTATGGGGCCACGAAACGTGTGTGGGGTGTGCCGAAATTGGTGTGGCGGACGCATGTGGACGGTGCCATTGGGGCTTCCGGCGGAGCTCTCCATGGCCACGAAACGTGCGAGTGGTGTGCCGAAATGGGTGTGGTGGACGCATGTGGATGTGCCAGTAGGGCCGTGGGTGGAGCTCCTCATGGGGCCACGAGATTTGCGAGGGGTGTGCCGAAATCTGTGCTGCGGACGCATGTGGACGGTGTCATTGGGGCCATCGGTGGAGCTCCCTATGGGGCCACGAAGCGTGTGAGGGGAATGATGACATGGGTGTGGCGGACGAATGTGGACGGTGCCATTGGGGCCTTCGGTGGAGCTCCTCATGAGGCCACGAAACTTGTGAGGGGTGTGCCGACATGGGTGTGGCGGTCGCATGTGGGCGGTGCTTCTGGGTCCTTCGGTGGAGTTCCTTATGGGTCCGCGAGACATGTGAGGGGTGTACCGACATGGGTGTGGCGGGCGCATGTGGACGGTGCCATTGGGGCTTTTGGTGGAGCTCCCTATTGGGCCCCGAAACGTGTGAGGGGTGCGCCGAAATTGGTGTGGCGGACGCATGTGGACGGTGCCACTGGAGCGTTCGGTTGAGCTCCCTATGGGGCCACGAAAAATTTGAGGGGTGTGCCGAAATGGGTGTGGCGGACGCATGCGGACGGTGCCATTGGGGACTTCGGTGGAGCTCCCTATTGGGCCACGAAGCTTGTGAGGGGTGTGCCGAACTGTGCGGGACAGCATATGATGCTATGTGCCACTGGAGCCTTCGGTGCCGAACTGTGCGGGGAAGCATATGAAGCTGTGTGCCGAACTGTGCAGGGCCACGAAGCTATGTGCCACTGGAGCCTTCGGTGGAGCTCCCTATTGGGTCACGAATCGTGCGAGGGGTGTGCCGAACTGGTGCGGGGCAGCATATGAACCCAGCCACTGGGGCCGCCGGTGGAGCTCTCCATGGGGGCCACGAAGCATGTGAGGGGCGCGCCGAACTGGGGCGGAGCACCGTGTGGACCCAGCCATTGGGGCCTTCGGTGGAGCTCCTTGTGGGGCCACCAAACGTTTGAGGGGTGTGCCGAAATAGAGCGGGGCAGCATGTGAACGCAGACACTAGGGCTTTCGGCGGAGCTCCCGACGGGGCCACGAAACGTGCGAGGGGTGTGTCGACATGGGGCGGCACACCATGTGAACTCTGCCACTGGGGCCTTCGGTGGAGCCCCCTGTGGGGCCACGAAACGTGTGAGGGGTGTACCGAACTGGGGCGGAACAGCGTGTGAACCCAGCCACTGGAGCCGTCGGTGGAGCTCCCTGTGGGGCCACGAAACATGTGAGGGGCGTGCCGCAATGGGGCGGGGCAGCCTGTGAACCCAGCCACACAGGCCCCTTGGTGGAGCTCCCTATGGGGCCGCGAAAAGTGCGAGAGGTGTGCCGACATGCGGCGGGACAACATGCGAATCCAGCCATTGGGGCCTTCGGTGAACTTCCATATTGGGGGCACGAAACGTGTGAGGGATTGAGGATGCGCCGAAATGGTGATGATGTTGATGCTGGTACTGGTGCTAGTGCGAATGATATTGGTGGTAATGATGCTGATGATTATGATGATTATGATGATGATGATGATGATGATGATGATGATGATGATGATGATGATGATGGTTATGATGATGATGATGATGATGATGATGATGATGATGATGATGAAAATGATGAAAATGATGATGACGCTGTTGATGCTGATGATGGTGATGGTGAAGGCGTTGGTCATGATGATGATGATGCTGCTAATGATGATGATGATGATGATGATGATGATGATGATGATGATGGTGGTGGTGGTGGTGTTGATGATGATGATACTGATGCTGCTGTTGCTGATGCTGATGATGTTGCTTATGGTGCCGACGATGATGACGGTAGTGACAATGATAATGTTGGTGGTGATGTTGATGTTGATGATGATGGTGTTAATGATGCGGATGTTGACGATGCTGATATGCTGATGGTGATGATGATGCTTATGATGATGATGGTGAGGGTGATCGTGATGATGGTGATGGGGATGGGGATGATGATGGTGCCGGTGAAGAAGAATGCGCAGAATAATAGTATGGTGGTGCTGATGATGATGATGGTGGTGGTGATGGTGGTGGTGATGCTGATGCTGATGCTGATGCTGATGATGACGATGATGATGATGTTGATAGTGATGGTGACGATGATGATGGCGATGGTGATGACGGTGATGATGGTGATGATGATGGTGATGGTGATGGTGGTGGTTATGATGGTGATGATGAGGATATGAGGAGGGCAGTTGCAGAGATGGGAAGAGGGACGAGGGGGAGGAGGAGGAGGAGGAGGAGGAGGAGGAGGAGGAGGAGGAGGAGGAGGAGGAGGAGGGGTAGGAGGAGGAGGAGGAGTGAGTGAGGAACGCGGGGCGCTGCTGATTCAAATGGAGGACCCAACAACACCACAGGATCGTTGGGAAACAAAACCTCAGGGGGGAGGGCACCACTCCACGAAGAAAAGAAGGATTTTGGAAGAGGAGAGAAGAGTACCGCTAGACCATCTACGCTTTGAAGGGCGGGTAGGACTCAGGAAAAACATAGCCGTGCCGGCTCAATATCTTCATTTCGCTGGCGCATTTTGATGGGAGGGATCATCTCTCCAGTTGGCTAGCTCATTTTGTCGAGCGGCTAGCTTTGGTTCCGGGCCCAGCGTCAACCATGCCGTCGGGGAAGATCAAGAAGTTCTTCGAGGACAAGGGCTTCGGCTTCATCACTCCTGACGACGGTAGCGATGACGTGTTCGTGCATCGCAAAGTGCATGGTGATGGCCAAGATCGCACCGCGTATTTGGAAGAGGGCGACTCCGTCACGTACGAGGTGGAGTGGGACGACCGCAAAGGCAAGTACTCAGCCTCGTCTTGCAACGGCCCCTGGAAGACAGGCGGTGGTGGTGGAGGCGGTGGTTGGGGCGGTGGCGGTGGTGGAGGCGGCTGGGGCGGCGGCGGCGGGAAAGGCTATAACGCCTGGTGAGATCGGGGCGCACACTGTAGGGAAACCCTAAGTGCAGGCAATTCTTTCTTGGAGTACAACTAATGGTCCGCAAAAACACCCCAGACATGCGATGTCCTGTTTTTTTCAGTCGGGGTCCCCAGAAGTCCCGACCCTCTCACCGGGACCGGTCTTTCTTCCCGAGTCGTTTTTGACGGTCCTGGGGCCCCGTAGGGGCCTCCAGAGGCCGAAAACGATGAAAAATGTCCCGTCCTGATTTGTTTTCACGACGCGAGCATGTTTGGGCAATCATCCTTCCCCTCATTACCCCCTCCTCATGATCCCCCCTCTCTGCATCATCCCCCATCATCCTTCCCCTCATCACCCCCTCCATCATCAAGGGCTCCCACGAGGGCGCGAAGTTATTCGCGCTTCGCGCTTCGCGGTCCTCGTTCCTTCTCCCCCTACTCCTCGTCCTCCTTTCCTCCCTTTGGGGGGCGGCGCGAGAGCGCGAAGTTGTTCGCGCTTCGCGCTTCGAGGAGCGCGAAGCGCGAAGCTAGGAGCCCCTCCATCATCCCCTTCTGCCATGCTCGGCAGAGCCAGCGCGAAGCCGCCGGGTCGGACCTCGGGGCCGTCTTGGAGCGGTTTAGGGGCCGTCTCGGGGGGACCTTCCACCATGGGCTTCAAGGGCTCCCACGAGGGCGCGAAGTTATTCGCGCTTCGCGGTCCTCGTTCTTTCTCCCCCCTCCTCCTCGTCCTCCTTTTCTCCCTTTGGGGGGGCGGCGCGAGGGCGCGAAGTTATTCGCGCTTCGCGGAGCGCGAAGCGCGAAGTTGGGAGCCCTAGGGGCTTCGTGACCCCTCAAAGGGAACGGACTGTGGAGGTGAAGATCAGGGGCAACGACAGGGGGGGATAGGCAAAGGGGGGGTGCATCGCCCCCAATCGCCCAGTGATCGCCGATGGAGGCCCGATAGCCCCAACCTGCCCAGGAAGGTGCGGACTCACTATCAAAGGCCTATCGGCGATGCATCGCCAATTCCTGGTCGATGCATTCCCCCTATGCCAGTCCCCCCCTATCGTTGACCCTCAGAAGAAATATTCGCCGGCGAGCCCAGGGGGGAAGTGAGAGGGGGCTGGCCTTTTTTTCAGAAGGCTCGGAGGACATCTGGCCCTCCCGAGAAGGGTTCTGAGCTTTCTCCGAAGACAGAAAAAACTGCTCGGAAGGCCGGAAGGTTTCTGAGAAGCCCCGCCGCTTTCTGGGAAGGCCTGCCCCTTCTCACTTCCCCCTGGGGCTCGCCGCCTAAGTATGAAGTCTACGTAGGCTGACAGGACCAACGGGGGCGTTCTGGCGCACCCGCCGTTCCATAAGCAGGGCGCAGGACGCCCTCTGTGCGACGTCTGCGCCTGTCATGGTCTACCCTTTCCTCGCAGGCGGAAAACTCACATTGGATTTGGCTGCTCAAAGCAAAGCGAAAATGATGCCAACCCCGTCGCCGTCGGCGGCGATCGCGACGACGGCAGGGACGGCGACGACAACGAGGCAACGGCGTTCGCGGCGACGGCGACGACACCCGCGACGACCACGGCGACCAGAACGAAGGCGGCGACAGTGATTATTGCGACGAGGTCTTCCTTCTCCCGCTCCCGGGCATCAGGGTTGAAGCAGCCGAGCCCGTGCCGTTGCCTGATTCAGGCAGGGGCACAATTGCCTCAAACTCCGACTTCCCGGACGGTGGCGTCGACGATGGCGCTGACGACCGCGAATGCGGCGACGGCAGCGGCCGCGATGGCGACGGCACCCACCGCTTGCAGCGCCCCGACCCCCACTCCGCCCCCGTCCACGGTGCTCGCCGGTGCCAAAGAAGCCGCAGGGGCGGCCCCGAGATTCTTGTGGTCGCTGGGCGTCCTTACCCCCCTCTGGATGATCTCGCAGGGGTTATGGGGCCATCCCAGGGCTCATTTCGACGCCGCCGATTCGATTCGATTCGATTTCGAGGGGTTCCGATTCCGATTCGATTCGATGTCGGACTCCGATTTGGGATCCGATTTCACACTGGAGGCCTACTTGCCTGCCGATTTCCGCCGATCCGACTTTTCCCGACTCGGCTGCCGATTTCCGCCGATCCGAATCATTTCGAACGTCGATCCGACTTATCGATTCGATTCTGGGGGCGCTTGCCCCATCTTGGAGGCCGAGAGCAGCGCCATTGGAGCAGAACTTCTGGGGCAGTTTTCCTGGAGGGGGGGCGTGGCCGCAGGGGGGGGAGTCGCCCCCAGAAAACTGCAGGCGCCTGACCACACGGCGAACGGACGGTCCCGCGCACCTCAGCAAGCCAAGGGCACAGCGGCAGACACTCGGAACCTCGCGGAGACACCCACAGTGACTCGGGAAATGTCGACACCCGCGAGGCTCCAGACTCTTCACGGGGCGTATCCTCATTTCGCATATCAGGTGATCCTCCGCCAAATTGGTCCTCTCCCTGGCTCCTCCTCGAGTGATAACCAGGAAGCCTGGAACACACGACGTGGCCGGCCTGGGCGAGGTCTAGATACATGTGGCCTGATGTCTTCCTGGCACTCGGCCCTCGTATGGCCAGGCACGCCGGTCTTCCACATGTGCATCCACCGCGTGGCCTCTTGATTCTGGAGGTACGAAAAAGGGGTGTGGTGTGAAGGGGTGTGGAGCCACTACTGAATCTGGCGATGCAATTGATCGTCGGCAACATCTGGCCACACCTCCTTCTGTCCCTCCCCTTTCCGACCTCCAAGCAGATGCTCCACATGTGAATGTAGCCATGCGTGATTCTCGCGTCATGGAGCTCCTCCAGTGGCGCCCTCTGTTGGGCTGTGAAGCCTTCCCCTCTGCTCGTCTGCGTGTCTTGCATTCGTCCTCGCCTCATCTTCATCGGTCTCGACTGCCTCGCCCCCGGGAAGAAGGAGGAGCGAAGGAGGAGCGGGAAAAGGGTTCTTGATGTTTGTCCCACTTCCTCAACCTTCATCCTGAACCTCCTTCATCATTATCCTAACTCTTTCTCCCTTCGCTCAGAACCCCCCCCCACCACCGAAAAATACAGGCCCAAGAGAACCTCGGAACCCATCCTCTAACCTCCCCTCTCCTCTTCATCCCTCCGCACCCGTCCCATCTCCACATCCTCCCCCATCCTCATCATCCATCCTCACCCTCCATCTTCGTTCTCCTCCTCATCCATGCTCTTCCCTCCTCCATTATCCTCATCCTCCTTCTCCTCGTCCTCGTCCTCGCCCTCCTCTTCGACCTCCTCAAACCCTCCTCCTCTTCCTCCTCCTCCTCCTCCTCCTCCTCCTCCTCCTCCTCCTCCTCCTCCTCCTACCCCTCCTCCACAACCCTCCTACTCCTCCTCCTGTTGCAGCAGTGTGAAACGGAGCGCAGCAGAGTGTCACAGAGCGTGCAATGTTATGTTTTCCCGCCTGGCCGCAACTATTGCGGCTCAAGCGGTCTTCCTTGTGGCGCTGAATGGCAGATTTCGGCTGGAGCACTCCCCCAAGAGCTCCAGCCGCCGAGAGCTCCTGGGCCAGCGATCTGCGGGTTTCGCCTCTCGCAGACCGACGTATGGGGGGCGCCCGTCCCGCTCGGGGCCGCGACCGTCGCGGTGGGCGTGAGCTTCTTGCTGGGGATCCTCGCGCTGCTGGCGGTGCAGGCCACCATCTGCACGTGCCTGGTGTCCGTGCGCGTGATCCTGTGGGCGTTCGCCAAGTCGGAGGTGAGGCCGCCAACCGAGCAGCGTGCTCAGCGCCCGGCAGCTCTGCACACCGACTACAATGACGCCCAAGCAGTTCGTGCGAAGGGCGCTCAACCTCCAGCCAGGGGGCGTGATGTTCTTCGACTACGGCGAGGCGGGGGAGCCATGGCATGAGAGGCTGATTCTGGCAGCAGTGGGAGGGGCGCGGTACCTAGCATTGACGCCCGACGAGGATATGTACGAGGAGGAGATCGACACACGGCATGTGGTGGACTTCAAGCAGGCTGGGCCCAGGGGAGGCTTGCCGGCGGGCCTCGGAGCATCAAAGGGCCATCCGGTGTACCGCTTCACGGCATGGCCGAAGGGCGCGGCGCTCCAGGCCAGGCTCGACGCGGCGGAGGACCAGGCCGCGGAGCTTCACGACGAGCGGGGGCTGGCCCGGGCGGGTGACGAGCCGGAGCCTGCGGGCGAGCCAGCGCCACCCTTGCCCGACCGGGCCGCGCCTCCCGGCGGCGAGCGTGGTGATTGGTGTTGTGTGGTCGCCGAGGGGGTGATTGGTGCTGTGTGGTCGCCGAGGGCGACGTAGAGCTGCGCAAGGTCTACTCCTTGCCCGACTCGCTGGAGACGCCCTCCGAGGGGTTCGTGGCGCTCGGCATGTACGGGCTCTACGACTTGGGCAGGCGCGGCAGCTCGGCGGTCATGGTCAGGCTGGCGCCAGGCGAGACCGTGGGCGAGGTGCAGCGGGCGTTCGCGGCGGGGCAGTCGCCCTCCGCGCTCGTGGGGGGCACCCCCATTCCGCCCGCGCCGCCTGGGGATGCGCGCGCGCTGGCCATCAGGCGCGACACGGCCGGCCGTCGCTTTCGCGACCTCAAGAGCGTGGCGGAGGCGGCCGAGAAGATCGAGTTCGAGGACTGGGCGTTGTCCGGGCCCCGCACCGCGCTGTATGAGGCCACGGGGATTGCGAAGCAGAGCGGGGGCCCGGTCCAGCGCCACACGACTTAGAAGCATGAGAACAAGCTGAACGACGAGGAGCACAGCGTGGTCGCTCACGAGATGCTGTCGTAAATTCTGGAGCTGGCGTACACTTACGACCAGATGGATGTGTCGAACCTTGCGAGCATGGAAGCGCTGGCGAGGCACATGCAGCTCCTTGAGCACAAGATAAAGAAGAAGAAGAAGAAGAAGAAGAAGGAGACGGTCAAGCATTTCGATTCACAGGGCTACTATCTTGGGCGCACGAGGAGGACGGGCGGCGCCATCGCGAGTCCCGAGCTGCTGAAGTGGGTGGCGGAGTCTGCTGCGAGGGGCTCGGCCATCTTGAAGGAGGAGCGCAAGGCGGCGGAGGAGCTGGCCCTGGCGCGCGCTCCTCCCAAGAAGTCATGATCGACTTCGAGGCTGGGGAGTGGCCGACCCCAGCCGGCGCCAACAGGCCTCTGGAGCGCATGGTGCCGAGGGATCTGCTGCCCTTGCCCACGGCGCCCGTGTGCCCAGCGAGGGGCGCGCGGTCTTTGCCGCGACGCTCCGCCTAGAGGATTGGCCGCAGGTCTGCCGTTGGCCGCCGCGCGAACGATTGCATCGCCGCCCTGAACAACCCGCGCGGGGAGGGCGATTTTTGCTCGAGGGCCCGGCCTTCGGAGGCACAGTTTTCCGTTGTGGACATGCCCTGGCAGGCCGTGGATAGACCGCCGGACGACGCCCCCAGCCCCGAGGCAGCCTTTGCGGAGTTGCTCGGCTCGGGCAGCATGGGCTACGGCCCCGACGGCCCCACTGCGGCTGCGCCGCACGATCGCGGCCTGGTTTCGTGGCCTGAGTCGGCGGGCCGCGCGGGCTTGCTGGAGGTGCTGCTGGAGCCAGACCGCCAGGAGGTGATTGGCGGTGAGAATTCGCGGATGTTTCGCGCTGATGAGGTCCGCCCAGGCGCCTCCAGGGTGCACTGGGATAAGACCTTGCAATCCAACGAAGATGAGTACGTGCAGTTCGCGCACGACCTGCTGGACGCTGGCATGGTGAATCTGCGCACCCATCGTGATTTTGAAGTGGGAGTCTTCTTCGAAAGGAAGAAATCGGGCCGACTGAGGCTCATAGTTGACGCTCGGGCCGCGAACCAGGCCCTGAGGCGTCCGCCATCGATCCACATGGCGTCGACTGTGGCGGTCGCGGGCATGGAGGTCGAGGACGGCGCCCAGCTGGAGTTCTCGATCCAGGACATCGCGGATTGCTTCTATCAGTTCAAGGTGCCGGACTACATGGCGTCGCGGTTCGGCATGCGCTCGCTCGGGGCTCGCCAGCCGGGCGCGAAGGAAGTGGGCGGCCACGCGCTCGCAGACGGAGCTTGGGTTCACCGTTGCCTGGGGGTGCTTCCCATGGGCTTCTCGCGGGCCATGAGGTGGGCGCAGCAGACCCACCGGGAGCTGCTCCGTCGCAGAGGCCTCGGTGGCATCGAGGGCGAGCTTGTCGACTGGCAGATCGCGCCCAGCGTGGACTCGCTCCAGGCCCCCCGGGCCGTGCACGTGGACAAGGAGATCTTCGTCTCCTCGCGGGCGGGCGCCACCAGAGGCGCGCGCGGGCAGGCTGCCAAGGTCGCGTCCGAGGTCGGCTTGCCGCTGCACGAGGTCGAGGAGAGCAAGACGATCGTGGAGGCGCTGGGCCCGGAGCTGGACGGCATCAAGCAGTGGGCCCGGCTGGCGCGCGCGAAGCGCTGGCGGCTGGGGCCCGGGGCCCAGGCGCCGCTGCGGCGGCGGCGAGTGGCGGGCAGGGAGGTCGAGCAGATGACCGGCCACTTCACGTACGCCATGCTGCTGAACCGCCGGGCCCTGTGCGTCTTCCGCTCGGCGTACGACTTCGTGAGGAAGCACTGCCGGGCGCCCGTGCCGCTCTGGCCGTCTGCGCGGCAGGAGCTCGCCAACGCGCTCCACCTGCTGCCGCTGCCCACCGCGCAGTTCGACTTGCCGCGGCCCAAGCGGGTTACGTGCTCGGACGCCACGCCCCAGGGCTACGCGACGCAGGAGGCCGACATGGAGCTCGCGGCGGCGCGGGAGGCGGGCCGCTGCATCGAGTCGACTATGCGCCCGCGGGGCTCAGCTCTGGCCGAGCTGCCCAGAGGAGGGCAACACGAGCCTTCTCAATCTCCCCCTCCTCTGGCTCACCAAGTCCCCCTCGACGCTGCGCCCGCGGCTCCTGGAGGCCCTGGAGAAGCCCTGCTGCAGGAGGCGCTCGGGGGCTCGAAGGAGGCTCGTCAACATGCTGTTGCTACGTCATGGGCTCCAAGGGGTCTCGAAGGGGTACCAGGTGCGCTTGCTCATCACAAACATCCGGGACCTCCTCTACGGATTCCTGAAGGTCTCGAGGGCGCCCCTCATCATCATGGGCTACGTGGCTCACCTTCGGTCGAGGCAATTCCTGAGGAGTTCCTGGTGGATCTGGTCTAGGGCGACGTCGACATTAGCATCAATCACGAGTTCCCCGAGATCCCAAAGGGGCTCATCGAGGGGGCCTCTTGGAAGACAATCCAGGCGAGGAGATACCGTAGGAAAGAGGCTATTCACCTCAAGGAGCTCAGAGCCGTGTTATTCGGATGGAGGCGGATCCCGCCAGGCTGGGCACCACCGTCACCGCCATCTGTTCCTGTGTGACAATATGGGACTGGGGTTGGGCCTCGAGAAGGGCCGAGCGGCTTCGCCCCCGGTGCTATATCTGCCTAAAAAGTGGGCCGCTCTTTCGCTGGCCTCCTTCTCCCGCACCAGTGTGAGATGGGTTGCCGGCGAGCTCAACCCCGCGGATGAGCCAAGCCGATGGTTCGACTCGCCTGCTGAGAGGGCGGCCGCTGCTGCGCGGGGCGCCCGGCGACGCGGGCACGGTAAAGCCTGCTCGACCGCCCCCCGAGAGGGTTGGCGCGCGCGGGCCCGGCAGCCCTCCGTGCGAGAGGGTGCCGCGGAGGAGCGGCGCCTCGCCCGAGGGCCAGGGAGTGGCTGGTCGGGACCGGTGGGCCCACGACGCTGGAGCAGGAGAGCATCACGCTGAAGACGAGGCAGGACTACGAGAGGAGGCTGGCGCGGTTCGACGACTTCTGCAGGACCCACGGGCACGAGACGTTGAACGACGCCGAGCTGGAGGAGGCCATCGTGGAGTACATGGACCTCCAGTTCAGCAGGGGCGAGCCGTCGAACAGCGGGGCCAAGCTGCTGGCCGCCGCGTAGGGAGGCTGCTGAAGCTGCCCAGGGTGGCGCGGGCGCTGCAGGGCTGGCGAAGGCTGGCGCCGCCAGCGACGCGGACGCCGTCGCCCTGGGCGGCGGTGGCGGCCATAGTGGTGGCCCTGATCCACCTCGGCCATCGGCGCGCGGTGCTCGCCGCGGACGCCTACCTGCGCCCGGGGGAGCTGCTGTCGCTGAGGGCGAACCACGCGGTGCCCGCGCAGCCCGGGGCCGGAGGCGACCTGTCGCTTCACGTCGTCGGCGCTAAGGCCCGAGGAGAAGCGACCACGACCAAGGGCTTCAACGACTCGATTCTGCTCGACAGCCCGTCAAGGTCGTACCTGGGGCCCTTGCTGGAGCAGATTGTGCGCCTGTCTCAGGTGATGGAGCGCCTGATTCCGTGGTCGGGCGCGGCCTTCAATGCCATGTTCAAGGAGGCGGCCGCCCTGGTCGGTCTCGCGAGCTGGGAGTTGACGCCCCGCGTCCTTCGCCACTCCGGGCCGTCGCACGACTGGCTCACCAAGGCGAGGGGCTTGGAGGCCATCAAGCGCTGGGGGCGCTGGGTTTCCGACCTCAGCGCGAGGCGCTACGAGAAGGGCCCCAGGGTGATGCGCCGCCTGGCCCCCATGGACCGCGGCCGGCAGCTGCTGCTGGCCGAGGCCGACCTGCTGCTCGAGGGCGCGTTGCAGGACGGGCGCACAGGCAACTTCGCCCGCGTGCTCCGGGACGTGGGCCTCGAGTGAGTTCGCCAGAGCCTGGCTCCCGCAGCAGGCCGCTGTTTTTGGAGCTCTTCTCTGGGAAAGGAGGCCTGTCGTTCTCGTTGCAGCGGCGAGGTTGGCGTGTTAGGACCCGGGACATCAGAGATAGCGCTGCCCAAGACTTGGGCAAGGAGAAGACAATTCAGGAAATGCTCAGGCTAGCGCCGCATGCTCGCCGGGTCCACTTGGGCACGCCGTGCGCTAGTTTTTCAGGCGCGCGCCGGGGCAAGCCCGGCTCTCCTGGAGGCCCCTTGCGCACCCTTAAATATCCTCATGGCCTCCCCACCCTTACCGGCACCGATGCAGAAAAAAAACAGAGTAAAACATCTCATGCTGCGGACCACGATCCGCATAATCAGAGATTGCATTCGCCATCGCGTGCCCGTGTCACTGGAAAACCCGCGCAGGTCCCGGTTGGGGAGGCAGCCCGGACTGGCGCAGCTGCTGCGCCAAGCCTCGGTCACGCACACAGTGTAATGTAGATACGGCATGCCGCGGCGCTGAGAGACCACGATTGCATGCTGGGACGAGAACAAAAGTTTGTCGGCTCCAATCAGAGCCCAGTGTACCCAAGCCCATTGCAGGTACTCAGGCAAACGACATCAAATCTTAGAAGGCAAGACTCCAGGAGGCAGACTGCGGACACAGGTCGCCGAGCCCTATCGTCCTCGCATGCTGCAGCACTGGCCAAATTTAATTCATGCGTCGTTTTGGGAGGGAGTGCCGCCTCAACCGCCAGGTCGCAGTTAATGGCGGTTGTTGGCAAGGTGTGCGAGCTAACTCTCAGATGTTTTGGCTCTCTTCTGTCGCAAGCGAATCCCCTGCGCCACCGCGAGAATTATCTGGCCGGTGGAAAAAGGTGCATGTAGCAGCAGTGTGAAACGGAGCGCAGCAAAGTGACACAGAGCGTGCAATGCTGTGTTTTCCCGCCTGGCCGCAACCATTGCGGCTCAATCAGTCTTCTTTGTGCCCTTAGCCATCCCACCACGTGCCCCTTCAGTTGTAGAAGCTATATACTGCGTAAGCTGAGTCAAGGTGTGCGAGCTAACTCTCAGATGTTCTGGCTCGCTTATGTCGCAAGCGAATCCCCTGCGCCACCGCGAGAATTATCTGGCCTGTGGAAAAGGGTGCATCCTCCTCCTCCTCCTGCTCCTCCTCCTCCTCCTCCTCCGTTGCCTCCTCCTCCTCAATCCTGATCCTCCTCCCGCCTCCTCCCCTTCTCCTCCTCCTCCTCCTCAGCATCATCCTCATCATCAGTATCATCAGTATCCCCCTCGTTCTCCTCTTCCTCCTCCGTACCATCCTTAGCATCATCATCAGCATTGACACCACCATCATCGTCAGCATCAGCATCATCATCAGCAGCATCAGCATCAGCAGCATCATCAACATAATCGTCATAATCAGCATCGTAACCCTCCCCATTAGCAGGTGCATCAGCAGCATCACCATCATCATCAACATCATCTACATCTGCATCATCATCAGCTTCATAATCATCAGCATCATCACCAGCATCACCATTATTTGCAGCATCATCGGTATCAGTATCATTGTCAGTATCACCATCCGTCTCATCATTACCAACAGCGCCATCATCACCATGATCAGCAGGATCATAAACCTCATCAGGATCATCATCATCGTTATCGACAGCATCATCATCATCAACAACAGCATCGACATCAACATCAGCATCATCAGCATCATGATAATCATCACCAGCACTATCATCATCGTCGCCATCGTCACCGTCATCCGCATAAGCATCAGCATCATCAGCATCATCAGCAGCGGCATATCAGTATCACCACAACCACCAGTATCATCGTCGGTATCATCATCGACAACAGCCACATCATCCCCAGCATCATCAGCATCAGCAGCAGCATCATCGACATGTTCACCATCAGCATCACCGTCAGCATCGACAACAGCATCATCACCAGCATCACCCACGCCAGCACCAGCATCGACATCATCATAATAAGCAGCAGTCGCATCAGCATCAGCAGCACCATTACCACCACCATCATCATCATCAGACGCACGACCACCATCATCATTGCCCTTCTCATCACCAGCATCATCAGCATCGTCAGCAACATCGCTACCATCAGCATGAGCATCGTTATATTCCGCTTCGTCATGAGCATCTGCATCTTCATCATCAGCAGCAGCAACGACAGCGTCCGCATCGTCCGCACCATCATCGCCACCACTCATCAGCATCGTCATTATTATCACTGTCGTGTTCACTTTCGTATTCGACAGCAGCATCACCATCAGCAGCATCATCATCACACTCGTCGGAATCGCCAGCGTCATCATCATCAGCATCCCAGCATCCGTCATCAGCATCCCTCCTCCTACTTCGCCTCCTGCGATATAATCTTCCCTACACCCCCTCGTTATCCTCTTCATCCTCCTCCTCCTCCTCGTCATCTTCCCCCGCGTCCCCCTCCTCGTCCTCCATACTGCCCCATCTTCCTCCGACCCTCCTCCGTGCCCTTCACATCATCCACTTCCTCTCTCCACTCCCTCCGCCATCTCCTTCATAATCCCTCCATCCCTCCGCCTTCCATTCCCTCCTCATGCCTCGTCCCCACCACTCTACAGTCCCCCTCCATCTTCTTCCTCCTCGTCCTCCTCCTCCTCATCGTTCTCCTCCTCCATCCTCCCTCCTCCGTCCTCCCCCCGCGTCCTTATCAGCGCCTCTTGCCCCCCCCCCCCTCCCCCCCCCTGCCAGACTCATCGTTGTCGCGCCTCCTCTTCCTCCTCCTCCTCCTCCTCCTCCTCCTCCTCCTCCTCCTCCTCCTCCTCCTCTTGCTCGGTCCTCCTCCTCATCGTCCTGCTCCTCCTCCTCATCTTCCTCCTACTCCTCCTCGTCCGTCACGTCCTCCTTCCCCTCCTCCCCATCTTTGTCCTCCTCCTCCTCTGCCTCCTCCGCCTCCTCATCCTTAGTATCCTCATTTTCCTCCGCCACCTCTTCCTCCTCTTCCTCCTCCTCCTCACCAGTATCAGCATCATCCTCCTGCTCATCTCCCCCCCCCCTCCCTCCTCCTCCGCCTCCTCCTCATCCTCCTCCGTTCCTCCTCGTCCTCCTCCTTTTCTTCATCCTCCTCCTCCTCGGCCTCCTCCTCCTCCGCATCCGCATCCTTGCATCCTTATTCTCATCCTCGCTCTCCTCTTCTTCCGACTCCCCCGCATCCTGCATATTCATATCTTCTTCCCTCCGCCTGCAAACCTCCTCCATCGTCGTCCTCCTGCTCATCATCATCCTCCTCCCTCCGCAGCTTCCCCCTCCTCCTACTGCTCCTCATCCTCCGCCTCCGCCTCTTCACCCTCAGCGTCGTCCCGCCCGTCATCCATACTCGTCCCTCCATCTCATCCCCCCATCATCATCCGTCCCTTTCTCATCATGAACATCATCACCAACACCATCATCAGCATCAGCATCATTATCACTGTCATCAACATGCAGCATCATCATCGTCATGTTCATCATCATGTTCAGCAGCATCCTCAGCATCAGCATCATCAGCGGCCTAAGCATCATCCTTAGCATCAGCAGCATCATCATCGTCGCCGCCACCCGCATCAGCATCATCAGCATCATCATCATCAGCATCAGCAGCAGCAGCATCATCGTCATCATCAGCAGCCTGATCAGCATCAGCATCAGCAGCATCATCAGCAGCAGCATCACCGTCATCAGCTTCAGCATCAGCATCATTCTTCTCATCCACCCTCCTCATCCTCCTCCTACTCCTCGTCCCCTTCATCCGCCGCGCATCATCATTATCATCCTCCTCCTCGTCATCCTCTCCCTCCTCATCATCATCCTCCTCCTCCCCCTCCTCCACCTCTATCCTCCTCCTGATCCGCCTGCTCCTCCGGTCCTTCTTCCCCATCCGCTTGCTCATCATCATCATCATCATCATCATCATCATCATCATCATCATCATCATCATCATCATCATCATCATCATCATCATCATCATCATCATCCTATTCCTCCTCCGTCTCCCCCTCCTCCCCCTCCTCATCCTCCTCCTCTTCCTCCTCATCGTCCTCCTCATCAGCATCCTCCCCTATCCTCCTCATCATCCTCAATTATTTCTCCTCCTGTCGCACCCCGAGGCCAGTTTGTTTAGGGCAGGCGGGGCGGTTCGCCTGAGACTTCCTCACCCGTCATGGGCATGACGCTTAAAAGTTGACAACATATTCACAGATGGAGGGCGGGTGGTTTTCAAAATATGGCTATCGCCTTCGCGCCGCGTATACTCGATTTCAGAAGTTTCAAGAGTTTCACGGATTGAGGGCGAACTGCTCAAAAGGTGGTGTTCGCTCTAGTGCCGCGCACATTCGTTCTAAGACGTCGCAAGGGTTTCACGGATTGAGGGCTGGTAGTTTTGAAAATGTGGTTCTCGCTTTAGCGCCGCGCCCATTCGTTTTCAGAATTTACAAGGGCTTCACGGATTGAGGGCGGGTAGTGTTCAAGATGTGGTTCTCGCCTTAGCGCTGCGCACATGGTACACAATTCAAGTGTTTCACGGTTCCCCATGATCGACGTACCAGAAATGTTCTTTCGGAAGGGCTCACGATGTTGAGGGCGCAGCAGTTACGATGATTCGCGGAGTTGAGGTCCCAGGAATGGCGGTCTGGCACGATTCGGGATTATCAAGACGCAGCCGTCAGGTTCATCCGTGGCGTTCGAATACCGAGAATACTAGTCTGGCATGTTTCAGGGTATTCAAACGGTTGTCTTCCAATGAGGCAGGCCTCTTTGTGGAAGTGAACCGTTGTATGGGGCATATGGAGAGGGAGCTTTGGGGGAGGGTTTATTCCAACATCGCTGGTGACTCTTGGGTTTACACTGGTCCTCCTCCTCCTCGTCCTCCTCCATTCCTCATCCACCCCCATCCTGCTCCCCCTCAGCATCATCAGCATCATCATCATCAGCAGCATCATCATCAATATCTTCCTCCCCATTCTCCTCATCCTCGTCCTCATCATCAACATCATCATAATAATCAGCAGCATCAGCATCATCATCAGCAGCATCATCATGATCTTTCCCGCCTCCCCCTTCTCCTCATCCTCGACCTCACCATCAGCATCATCATAAAAACATCATCATCAGCAGCATCATCAGCAGCATCATCATGATCCTTCCCCCTCCTCCTTCTCCTCATCCTCCTCCTCCACCACCTCCGCCTCCTCCTCCTCCTCCCCCATCCTGTGCCTCCTCCTCCTCCGCTTCCTCATCCTCCTTCTGCTCCTCTTTCTCCACCCCCTCCTCCTCCTCCTCCTCCTCCTCCTCCTCCACCTCCCCCTCCATCCTCGTCCATCCTTGTCCTCCCCCCCCCCCCGCCATCTTCCTTTGTCCTGTCATCTTCCTAAAGCATCCTTCTCCTCCTCATCATCCTCTTTCTCTGAATGTTCTTACTATCAGTTTTCCTCCTCCTCGTCCTCCCCCTCTCCCTCCCCCTCCCCCTCCCCTCCCTCCTCGTCCTCCTCCTTCTCCTCCTGCTCCTCCTCCTCCTCCTCCCCTCTTCCTCGTCCATCCTCGTTTTTTCCCCCCCCCCCACACATCCATATTCCTTCTTCTTTCCTCCTCCTCCTCCTCCCCCTCCTCCGCCTCCTCCGAGTCCTCCCCATGATCATCATCATCATCATCATCATCATCATCATCAGCATCATCAGCAGCAGCATCGCACCATCATATTCATCATCACCATCCTCATCGGCATCATCATCATGATCATCATCATCGGCAGCAGCATCAGCATCAGCATCATCACCATAATCGTGATCAGCATCAACCTCATCATCTTCATCAGCATCATGATCATCATCAGCAGCAGCGTCACCTCCATCAACACTATCATCATTATCAGAATTAGCATCGTCATCGTAATCCGCACCCACCGACGAGCAAGCCCGAAGGGGGGTAGAAAATAAAAAGAGATTAATGCCAGCTGGAGACCTATGTGGCCACCGCCCCCGCCACTCCGCCGCCCCCGCCTGAAGGGGCCAGGGTGGTGAGATATGGTGGCCCTCCGGCCACAGGAGTTCCCCCGAGGCAAGAAGTCTCCTCTGGGTCTTGGAAACACTGTCACAAGGCTCCCATCCATCATCCTGCATCCTCCTGCATCCTCGCCCCCCCACACCCTCCATGTTCATTCTCCTGTCCTGCTCCTCCTGCTCCTCCTCCTCCTCTGCCTCCTCCTCCTCCTCCTCCTCCTCCTCCTCTTCCTCCTCCTCCTCCTCCCTGAAGCTGATGGGCAAGGGCAACCTGCTGACGGCGCTCCTGCTCCTGGACAGGCGGCCCAGGCTGAACCAACAGCCCAGCCAGCCCCGACGTCGGCTCCATCGACTCCGACTACGGGATCTTCTGCAGGCACTGGACAGGCGGCCAGTGGATCTTCGGCTGCTCCTCCGCCTGACCTGGCCAAGATGCGTGAGGCTGCGCGCGCTCTGGCAGCCAACAAGGCGTCTGGCAAGGGCGGCCCCCCGCTTGACGTCTCGATGTGAAGCGGGGGGCATCGAATCGGAGATTTTTTCGGCCATTCTTGAGAGGGTCAAGCTTTGCAGCACGCCTGGCTCCCCACTCTTTGGCCCCAGCTCACGTAATCCTCGGTGTGGTTCGGTGCCGTCGGTCTCGGCGGCCCCGAAGCACGGTTGCTCCAATCCGTCCGTGAAGAATCTTGCTCGTGTAATTTTGCCAGTTCATGCGAGCGGTGACACGATGTTAATTCAGGGGACGCATCGTGCTCCCCTGGTTGCACGGCGAGATGCTTGGATTCTGGGAGCTGACGCTCGTGGCTGCCCTACCGTCCCCGATGCCCCCCCCTCGGAAGAATTTTCCCTGGCCGTGGAAACTGTTAACGGCAACGCTTGGTCGTCGGTGAGAGACTGGCTCCCCAGGTGTTCTGCCCATGTTCTCCTTGTCCAGGAGCACAAGCTCCAGGCTGGGGATGCTATTGAAGTGGCGTCTGCTTTCTGCTTCAGGCACGGCTGGAAATCCCTCTGGGCCCCAGGGACCCTTGGAGAGGGGGGAGGCCCCTCCTGTGGTGTCGCCATCCTGGCCCGTAGCTGGCTAGGCTTACACAGCTTGGGCTCTGCTGAGCTCTGGCCCCACAGGGCCGTGGTTGGAGTTGTCCACCCCCCAGAGGGCCAGGCCATCCTCATCTCCTCTCTCTACCTTCGGGATTCGGAAGGGCTCAGTGAAGCGAACCTCGACATCCTGGGGGCCCTTGGTGCTCATTTTTCGACTTCCGGGATGCCCTTCTTGATGGGCGGCGACTTCAATCTCGAGCCGCCCACGCTCCACGAGAGCGAGTTCGTTCACAATCTTAAGGGCCAGCTGGTGGCTGCGGACGGGCCCACGTGTTACGGCACTGGCGTTCCCAAGTGCTTCGACTTCTTCGTTCTGTCGGGCGGTCTCGCGAAGGCCGTCAGCTCAGTTTCTAAGAATTTTGATGGGAGCACGTTCCACCCCCACCTGCCCGTTCGGATCCAAATCCATGTCGGAATTGCCAATCTTCACGTCCTCTCGTTCCGCAAGCCCCCCCCGATCGCTCTGGATGCCCCGATCGGTCCGTCGCCCGAGCCCCCGTGTTACGGCAAATGCTCGGCCCTTTTGGACAAGGCCCTGGTTAGGGCCCAGAGGGGGGATGTGGATGTGCTGGACTCCCTTCTCGCTGCTGCCTATAAGCAATGGGCCAACACGGCCGAGCGAGAACTGTGCAATGTGATGGGCACGTCCATCCCTTACTTTGGGGCGCGGGGCAAAGGAGTTGAGATGTGGTGGAGGCCCGTCCTGGGTCGCGACCACGGCTCGGTCCGTTACCCTGTGCTCCACAGCATGAGATGGCTGTGGTCCAACTCCTTAACATTTTATCGGTTGGTGCTGTTGGGCCCCGACAAGCATCCCTCGGATTTTGCTAAGGTGCAGGCTGCCCTGGCGTCGCCCCCTGCTTTCGTGGCGGATCACCAAGGTAGCTACGCTGCTGCGTTCTCTGCTGCATCCTCTGTGGCCTGCCTGTGGGGCGTGGAACCCGACGAGTGCAAGGCCAGCCTGGACTTGGTGCATTCTCAGCTACAAGAGGCCAACAAGCTTTGTTCCGAGGAGTTTGTGAAAATCGCCAGGTCTGATTGGGCTTCCTGGCTCCTGGACGGGGTCAACCAGGGAGCTCGTCGGGCCCACCAGGTTTCCAAGGACCCTGCGGCCTGGAGGCCCACCTCCACCTTGAGTCGGTTTGGAGCTCTGGTTAGCGACCCTCAGGCCCTCTTGAAGCACGAGAGTGGCAGATTTGGTAAGCTGTGGCGGGCTGTAGATGCTCCTCCACGGTTTCGGTGCTGCAAACTCGTGCCTCTGCCGCAGATCACAGTGGACGAGTTTCGCATTGCCTCGCGTTCTTACTCGAGGCGCTCTGCTGTCGGCTTGGACGGCTTTTACCTTCGGCACTATCAGTTCCTCTCCGACGAGTCCCTGGAGTGCCTAGGGAAGCTGTTCGTGGTCATCGAGTCGGCTGGTATGCTTCCCAGACAACTGCGGGCCTTGATCATGGCCATGATCCCGAAGTCGGTCCCTGGGTTCCGCCCCATTGGGGTTTTTCGAGCCCTTTTCGCATCTGGGGCCGCATTCGGAGGCCCTATGCCGTGGCCTGGGAGGAAGCCAATGATAGGCCCTACTGGGCTGCTGGGAAGCATAGGTCGGCTTCGGACGTGGTGTGGCGCCAGTCGGTCTCGGCTGAACGCAGCACGTCGTCAGGCCAGCACGTTGGAGCTATTTTTTACGATATGTTGAAATACTACGAGCAGATTCCACTGGCCTTGCTGGAGTCGCGCGGCCAGAGGCTTAATTTTCCTCCTGTCCTGATGGCGGTCTGTCTGGCTGGATACCGATCGGCTCGTTTCATGGTTTTGTGTGGGGCCGTGGCTCCCCCAGTGTATGGAGATCACGGCGTGATTGCGGGCTGCTCGATCGCTACGACTATGATCAGGGTGTTTGGGCTTGATTTTTTCGACTCTGTGGTCCTGGGTCCGAACACTACCCTGGACGTTTACATCGACGATTCTGGGCCCAACGCTGTTGGCACGGCCGAACAGATTGTCACCCGCCTGCAGGACGGGGCTTCCACCCTTCAGCACGCCATCACGGTTATGATGCGTGCCCAGATTTCTTTGGACAAGACTGCCATGGTCTCGTCTTCTAAGTTCGTTTCGCACAGGCTTTCCCAAGTCTTTGGGGATCTCGTTGGGCCCCACAGGGAAACCACTGTTAACCTTGGCATCGACTTCACTCCAGGGACTTCCAGGAGGGTTAGGGGGCGCAATGCTAAGGCGAAGACCAGGATGAATGCAGCGCTGCGTAGGACTCGCCGCTTAGTCCGCCAGCGTGGAACGCTGGGCTCTCGCGCGACCAAGGTGTTTGTCTCAGGGCCGCTGGCAGGCGCTCAGTGCGGCGCTGAGGTCCACGGCATGTCCGAAGGAGAAGTGCTCAAGATCCGTAAGTTGGCGGCTTCCACCTTGAAGCCTAATTGTGGGGGTCGCTCGCTCACGATCCTTACTCGCCTCGAGAAAGACCCAGCCTGGTACGGATCTGTAGCACCTATCATTCGGTATTGCAAGGAGTTGTGGTTGCTGCAGACGAAGGCTCCCTGGTCGCTCAGTTGGCACGAAATTCGTGAAGCCTGGTCCGCTGTCTGGGCCCGACCCCCACGTACCTGGAGATCCTGCAAGGGCCCTGTCGGGGCCATGTACCTCTCCCTGAAAAGGCTCGGCTGGGACACGACGGACCCTTTCACGATGGCGGACGACAGAGGAGTGCAGATTCCCCTCCTGTTTACCTCCCCTGCCCTTTTGAAGAGATGTTTAAAGAGCGCGGTTTTACAGGATTTAGAGTTCGAGGCTGGAAACAGGTACCTTGGTGGGGCCCGCCCGTGTTTTGATTTGGCTGACGCGGCCCTGGCGCCACCCAAGTTCTCCCGTAAAGAAAAAGGCGCCATCAAAGCCCTCGTTTGTCAGGCTGTATGGCCGCTTAGCCGTGCTGCCGCCCTCGGTTACTGCGTAGATGACGAGTGCGTTCTGTGTGGCCAGGTTGGAGACACTATCCTGCACAGGCTTTGGTTTTGCCCTGAATGCGAGGAAGATCGAGTGGAGATCGTTGGTGAGCGTCTCCTCGCCAAGATCCGTGCGGAGCTCGCGGCTGACCCCAGCCCGAGCTTTAAGTTGGCCTGCGAGACGGGCCTTTTCCCGCACCCGTCCTTGTGGGCCCTTGGTCCCCTGTCTCAGGAACAAGCCCTGGACAGCGTCGTGTTTCAGGTCTTCCCCGAAGCGTACCAGGCCGAGGGGTTACCAGTTCCTTCCGAGGGGGAGAGGGCTCTTGGAGGGGACATTTACACGGACGGCTCTTGGTTGCGGTCATCGATCAAGGATCTTTCCCGCTCGGGGTGGGGAGTTGTGAGTCTTGGTCCGTCGGGTAAGATCCTTGCTCAGATGTACGGTGCGCTGGGCAGCTTCTTTCCCCAGACGTCTGTCGCTGCGGAGTTTGCGGCGCCAACGAGTGCCGCCAGTCTCCTTACCAGTGCCTCGGACATGTTCAGTGACTGTGCCGCTGTCGTGGGAGAATACAGCAAGTCGTTTGTCAACTGCCTCTCAGCCAATCGGCCCTACAGCGGGTTGGTTATGCAGAGCTATGCGTACGCTAATATCAAGCTGCGCTCGGTCCAGAAGGTCAAGGCCCACAGGGCGGATGACCCTGATCTTTCGGACCTGGAGCGTCGGCGCATTGTTGGGAATAACGCGGCCGACATGGCGGCTAAAGCAGGTGCGCGGTTGCATGTTGATTTGAATCCTGACGATCGCGAGAATCTCGATCACGCGATCCGCACGGCAAAGGCCGTCTTCAAATTAGCTGCCAAATTGCTCGAGCGCTGGCCTAAGACCAACCTCGAAGGTGTGCCTCGTGTGGAAGCTCCGCCGAGAATACCCAAGCCCGCCAGCCCTCCACATGAGTGGGCCTGGGTAGGCCGATTTTGGCAATGTCCGAGCTGCCTGCGCTGTTCGCGCAAGCAGGTGAAGCCCGCTCCTGGAGCGTGCACACGCCAGCTCCGCATCGACCCTGTCGAATTGCGTGCTCTCGGTCACAGCTGCATAGTCGTTGACTTTGACGACCACAGTTTTGCCTGTGTATGTCGCGCCTGTCACGCTTTCAGCACGGGGGGGGCAGTTGCGACGCCTGTCCAAGACATGCGTCGGCCACCCTCCTGTCCGCAGCGAGGTCTTTTCGCGGCTCAGCAAGGGGTTCCATCCTGACCACAAGAGGAAAGGGGCCGGAGCTGACTGCGAAACTATTTGCCCCATTTAGTTGGGGTCTGAGGCAGTGGATGTCAAAAATCCTCCTCCTCCTCCTCCTCCTCCTCCTCCTCCTCCTCCTCCTCCTCCTCCTCCTCCTCCTCCTCCTCCCCCTCCTCCTGGAGGAGGAGGAGCAGGCAGTGGTGCTCGCGAGTTGATGTGGCTCCCCGCCCCCCTCGCGCGGTGCCCGACTGTTTTGCTCCAAGCGAGCTTCGGCCAGCCTCCGAAGGGAGGGCGAGGGAGGCCCCCTCCCCGCGGCGCGGACGCAGTCTGGCGCGCTCGCCGAGGCCAGCGGCGGCTACCCCCCCCCCCTCCCCTCGCGCCCAGGAGGAGGAGGACGAAGAGGAAGAGGAGGAAAAGGGAGTGGAAGAGGAGGAGGAACAGGGAAAAGGAGGAGGAGGAGGAAATGGTTGAGGAAGAGGAGGAGGAAGAGGAAGAGGAAGAGGAAGAGGAAGAGGAAGAGGAAGAGGAAGAGGAAGAGGAAGGAGGAGGCGGAGGAGGCGGAGGAGGAAGACTGAGGAGGAGGAGGAGTTTCGATTCCAGTTTCAGCAAATGTGCGGTGACCAAGGGAGCTTGTGCGAGAGGAGACGATTCAGTCCCTTTCAGCAAAGGACATGCCCGACTGAGGGGGGAGGCCACGATCGAGACGAGACAGGGCCTCTGTGCCTTTTGCGGAGGGGGTCTCGTTGAGCACCTCACGCTGTCGGCACACTCTTCCTCCTCTTCCTCCTCCTCCTCCTCCTCCTCCTCCTCCTC
>CAUYUJ010022043.1:112500-129382 GCA_963575745.1 Prorocentrum cordatum | reverse complement strand
ATGCCTCTTGGGGCGTCTTGGGGTCTCTTGGCGGTCCAAGGGGGCTCTTGGGCGTCTTGGGTGCCTCGGGGGGGCCTCTTGGGGCCGTTTGGGGTCCTCTTGGGGGGCTCTTGGGGGGCTCTTGGAGGTCTCTTGGGGCCTCCTAGATCTTAGAGGTCTCCTAGAGGCGCCCAAGAGGCCCCCAGAGGTCCCCAAGAGGCTTCCAGGCCAGCACGGCAGACCAGTACGATTGACCAGCACGACAGACCAGTGGTCTGCCATGTTTGTCTGCCGTGCTGGTCTGGCCTGCCTTGCTGGTCTGCCGTGCCCGTCTGCCGTGCTGGTCTGGTCTGCCGTGCTGGTCATGGCTTACGCGAGGGGGGTCTTGCGGCGTGGGAGGGGTAAGCCCCTCCCCGAAGGGGAAGAAGGGGGTTGGAAGAATTAGCTCCCTAAAACACTCACGCCCTAAAGGGCTGGTTGGATTATGGCTCATCAAGCCTTCGAGGGCGGGGTTACACACAGGCGGCGCCGGATCGAGAGTCGCCCAGGGCCTCCGAGAGCAGTGTTCCGTATTCGCCGCCCAGGTGCACCAGGATTTCTATCAAAGCCGCTCGGCGTTGGACGAGGAGCTCGCGGCCATGATCGGGGGGCACATGTCGCCCATCCGCCCGCGGCTCAGATACGATCGCGCGACGGCGACATCCCCAGGGGGCGGCGGCGGCGCTGGGGACGGAGGCGGCGCCACCTTCGAGCCAACCCAACTGGAACCCGCCCTGAGGCATCTGGCACCCGCGGCGGAGGAGCTCCTGCATCGCTTACAGAGGGACTACGACAATATGGAGCAGACGAGCCCAAGCTCTGGCGACGGGGGGCACGCGCGCCCAGTCCCCGTCCTCGACGTGGAGACCCTCGCCTGCCTCCTGCAGAAGGAGCCCGGTGGCGTGGCGGGCGCGAAGGAGGCTCTCAGCGCCTTCAGCGAGCTCAAACGGAACCTGCACACGGAGCTGCAAGCCCAGCGCGGGGAGCTTACGAATATGTGGGCTTCGCTGATTGAACGGGGGATGCCGAATCGGTTCATCTCCCCGCGCGAACTCCTGGCTGAGGTGTTCTCAACCCAAAGCGTGACCAACCTAGAGCGGCTGCTCAGCCAGGTCGGCGCGGGCGCGCCAAGCGCGGCGCTGGGCCCGGCGTCGCGCGGCTTGAGGCTGCGGGGTGCCGCGCTGACCGCCCAGAGCCTCGAGGCGTCCCTGGTCCTCCTGATGCTGCGGGCCGTGCGCGTAGCGCAATTGGACATGATCCTCGAGAAGACCTTCGAGATGCACGACGCCTTCCTCTCCTGGCTGCAGCGCGCGCTGCCCAACGTAAGGGCGGCAGGCCTGCACCTCGGGGGCCTGGACCTCGGGGGCCTCCAGCTCGCCGGCGTGGCGAAAGGCAGGGGGTCGCCCCTCAGCGATGCGACGCCCCTCAGCGATGTGGCCAGGGAGGAGATGGAGGTGACGCTGCGGAAAGAGCTGGCTGGAGGCGTCGGTGACATTTTTGCGTTGCTGAATGCCAAGCGATATCACGGCAAGAAGGACGCCGAGTGTTTCGGCTTCGACATGCGCTGCCTGATGGTCGAGTTCCACACAAAGTTTCTTCTGCGCGAGCAGCAAGTCAAGATCTCGGACGACTTGGCCAGCGCTGGCAAGAAGGGTAACTCCAAGGTCCAGCAAATGCTCATGGGCGCGGGGAAGTCCACGGTCATTGGCCCCCTGATGGGCCTCATGCTGGCGGGCGAACAGTTCAAGGGCGAGCCGAATGGCGCCAAGATCCTGGTGATGGTAATCTGCCCGGAGGCCCTCCTGCCCATGTCCGCGGACTGCCTCCGGGGAATTCTCGGCTGCGTGCTCCACCGCCGCGTCCACAGCTTCAAGTGGAGCCGGCACGACCTATCCAGAGTTCGCAGGGTGCGTGCGGAGGTGGACGTCGCGCACGACACCTTCGAGACGGCGTTGGAGGACGGCGGCGTGGTCATCACCACGCCAAGCCACGTCAAGACTTTCATGCTCCAGTACGTGTCCGCACTACAGGAGGCGTCGCTCGCGGACCCTGCCCTGACGCTGCCCCGGAAGGAGCTTGAGGCAGAGGGCTGGGGCGACTCTCTGACGGCCACGGTCGATTGGTTCGAGTCGCGAGATCGCATATCCGACAGGATGGCGAGGGTCCTGAAGCTCTGGAGGACGCAATGCATCGCGGTCATCGACGAGGTCGACTGGGTCCTCCACCCGCTCAAGAGCGAGCTCAATTTCCCCATTGGCGAGCTGGAGCGGCTGAGCCCGGATCCGGAGCGCTACACTCTCCCGATGTTTCTGCTGAGCGTGATCTTCCACACAGTGAAGGGCGAGGACCCGCCGAAGCAATCTGGGTACAATGCTCTCGAGGCGTACGAGGCCGTCAAGCGCGCCATCGACAAGGGCAAGGAGAGCATGGACGTGACGACAAATCCACACCTGGTCGTCATGTCCAAGACTTGGTACCAAAAGCACCTGCGCCAGCCGATGGGTGAGGTCGCCCTGATCTATTTAGAGGAGCGGGTGCGCCAGGCGACCAAGAAACATGGGGGCAGGGGCATAGACCAGGAACTGCCCACCTGGGCCCAGAGCGCTGATGATTGGAAGGAGTTGTGGGAGGGCAAGGCGGTAATCCCGATCCTAAATTTCATCGGTGCGAAGAGAGAGCGTACCGTCGTTGGTGCAGGCGTGGGCGGCCTCCCGCAGGACATCGGAGAGGCCCTGGACTCCCTGGGCCTCGATGAAAGTGAGCGCGCGCATATCAACCAGGTCCTCCAGCTGTGTCGGCAGTGGATCCTCACCCTGCTCGTGCATGTCACCAGCAAGCGCGACCGCATCGATTACGGCCTCCTTGTGGCCCAGGGCGAGGCGAACAAGAACGTGGCCTACAATGTGAGTCAGGCCGCCAGGCAGGTCATGGCGGTGCCCTTCACGGGAAAGGACCGGCCTTCCGCGGCTGCGGAGTTCGCCTCACCAGACGTCGTGGTGGGGTTCACCACGCTGGCCTACTACTACGAGGGGCTGAGGAAGTTCAATTATTGGAGAGGCCCTACGGCCGGTGCCCGGGGGGGGGGGGGGGTGGGGGGGGGGGGGGGGGGGGGGGGGGGGGGTTTGTTGGGTGTTGTGGGGGGGGGGGGCGCCGACCCTGAACACGACGACGAACGACGACGACCGACGACGAGGACGACGACGAACTACGACGACGAACGACGACGACGAAACGACAACGACGACTACGACATACGACCGGACGACGACACGACGACGGAACGACGACGACGAACGACGACGAAACCGACGACGACGACTACGACGACGACGAACGACGACGACGACGACGACGACGACGACGACGACGACGACGATGACGACGACGACGACGACGACGACGACGACGACGACGACGACGACGACGACGACGACGACGACGACGACGACGATGGCGGTACGACGACGATGACGACGAGGGCTCTCGGGGGCCTCTTGGGAGGTTTGTGGGGGGCTCTTGGGGCTTTCTGGGGGATTCTTGGGGGCCTCTTGGGGCCTCTTGGGGGGTTTCTTGAGGGCCTCTGGGGGCTTCCTGGGACCCTCTCAGGCCGAGGGCTCGAAATGTCCGTTCGGGTCCCCCGTCTGGGCTCCCTCTTGGAGTCGTCTTGGGGGCCTCTTGGACCGTCTTGGAAGCCTCTTGGGCCGTCTTGGGGCCCTCTTGGGTTGTTTTGTCGGTCCCTTGGAGGCTTGTTTGAGCCTCTCTACAAGAATGTGTGTACTATGAGATTCTGTATCCCCAACTGAATATGATCTTCAGGGCGTGGTCTCAATCTCGCCACAACACCTCTAATACAAACCCAATGATAGACGACGATCTTGGTGAATATAGTTCCTTTCGTACCGCTACTGGTCGAGTAGCGTGTCTGTCTCACACGACTCAAGGCTCCGTGCCAACAACGGGCTTGAGCCAAAAAGGCCGCACAACATCAATACTGTAAGATGATAGTGTGCACGCAAAGCTTCAAATATGCTGCTTGTCCATAAAGCATGCTGCTTGTCTAGTTGTGCTAGGATTCAGACTTACATCGAGCCTCTTCTGGTTAAGAGCTAGGCGGGCCGCGCAAAGCACTAATTGGGAAAACAGAGCACAGGCGGGCGGGGCCCCAGGACCCAGGTCACAAACAAGCTAGGTAACATTATCGAAGACGCCTACGGCGAATCACCGCCGCCCCCTCCCTTTGTGGAAGCGCCTATGTGGCCGAACGTTGAGGCCAGACCTGCCAAGCTATCGGACCATGTGTTCCCCGAATCGGTTTGGAAAGCCTTCGGGGAACACGTGGGCATCTTGAAGGTAATCTTGGCCGTCTGGAGGCCATTTTGACCCTGGGCCGTCTCGGGCCGTCGGAAGGCAGAACAAAAAACAAATGCCACAATCCTTCAAAAACCATGGGAAATCAATGATTTGGGCCGTTACGGGCCTTCCTGGAGTCCCTCTTGGAGGCCTCTTGGACCGTCCTGGGCCATCTTAGGGCCATGTTCGGCCGTCTTGGTAGGTTCCTGGTCCGTCTGACGCCGTCGGAAGCCGTTTGGGGGGCCTCTATGGGCCGACTTGGGGCCCTCTTGGAATGCTCCAGGGCCGTCTTGGAGACCATCTTGGGCGTCTTAAAGGCCTCCTGTGCCGTCTTGGGGGCCTCTTGGGGCCGTCTTGGGGCCCTCTTGGGCCGTTCTGGGGCCATCTTGGAGGCCTCTTGGGCGATCTTTCGGCGATCTGTGGGGGCTCTTGGGCCGTCTCGGGCCGTCGGAAGGTCGAAAAGAAGGCAATGTCAAATTCCGTCAACAACTTTGAGAATACCAAGGTTTTTGGCCTCTTCTGGCCTCCCTGGAGGCCCTCTTGGGGGCCTCTTGGGCCGTCTTGGGCCAGCTTCGGCCATCTTGGTGGGTTCCTGGCACGTCTGACTCCGTCGGGAGCCGTCTTGGGGGCCTTTCTGGGCCAACGGGGGGCCCTCTTGGGGCGCTTCGGGGCGGACTTGGAGGCCATCTTGGGCGTCTTGGAGGCCATCTTGGGCGTGTTGAAGGCCTCTTGGGCAATCTTGGCGCCCTCTTGGAGCCGTCTTGGAGGCCACTTGGGCCGTCATGGGGCCCTCTTGGGGGCCTCTCGGGCGATGTTGGGGGCCTCTTGGGCCGTCTTGAGCCGTCGGAATGCCGAGAAGAGGCAAATTCCAAACTCATTCAAACACCCATGAAAAAAATGATTTCGGCCTCGTCGGGCCTTCCTGGAGGACCTCTTGGACTCCTCTTCTCCCTCTGGGAGGCCTCTGGGGGGCCTCTTGGGCCGTCTTGGACTCTCTTGGGCAGTTTTGGAGGCCGTCTTGGACCATCTTGGGCGGACTTGGAGGCCATCTTGGGCCATCTTCGCGATTTCTCCCCACATCCAAAGTGGGGTTCTTGTTTTCTCTGCACACGCCGCGCAGGATCTCACCCCCCTTTCCTCTCTCTCTCTCTCTCTCTCTCTCTCTCTCTCCCTCTCTCTCTCACACACACACACTCACCATCATCACCATCAACCGCCATCATCGTCATCACACGCACACATTCATCATCATTACCATCATCATCACCATCGACCACCATCACCGTCATCACTACTCAGCATCATAATCCTTCATCACTCATCATCATCAGAATCCTCATCAGCATCATCATCGTCACCATCATCACCACTCGATTACCCACTCACTCATTCAATTACTCACTCATTCTCAGTAGGCTTCGGAGGCAGTGGTCCTCCGACGGTAGGACCGCCGCCACTCTCAACATCATCGTCACCATCTCCATCATAATATCTCGACCACTCACTCAGTGGCCATCATGATCATCATCAGCATCATCATCACTCGTTCATCACACACTCATCATCATCATTCACTCACTCATCATGTCGTCATCACTCACTCCCTGGCTTGAATATGGAGGTAGTATCAGGCGGGAGCCTCGTCTGTGAGTGAATTGTGAGGAAGTCTCAGGCGGGAGCCCCTCCCTGTGGGGCCCGCACTTCATGTTTTTAATCCGAGGCGGGTCATTCGAAACGTGTAACTGTCGTCCCTTTTGGGCCCCTGTGGCGAGAATCTGGAGGACGTATCAAGCGGGAGCCTCGTCTGTGAATGAATTGCGACGAAGTCTCAGGCGGGAAGCCTCTCCCTATGGGGCCAATGTACTACGGCGAGGAAACTCGCCTCAAGGCAAGTCCGTCGTTCACCTCTGTGACGGACTATGCAAATCACACCGACTGCAGGTGAGGTCCAGCTATGCTGCGGAGGCACTCGCAGCTGCGCGCAGCCTCGATGAGTGTTACCCTACGCTCATCACTCTCCACGAGCTCAAGGCAGGGGCTATGACTCCACGACAACTACGAGATATGCGTGAAGTTGGAGACCTAGCCATTAAAGTATCTCTTACCATAGACGCTGAGTCGGTTTATAAATCATTATCCAGCAAGGATCTTAAGATACCGACAGAACGGACTCTGCTTGGACATATCAGCTGGATACGTGAGCTCATGGATATAGGTATAGTGCATAACGTGCAGTGGTGTGATACTAGAGATATGACCGCATATGGGCATACAAAGGGAAGCATCGATCGGGAGCTGCTTTTGGAAGTGATGTCAGGCACTCAGTCATTCAAGTATGACGTGAAGCAGTTTGTTCCCTTTCGGGGTCCCGAGGACAGAAACAAACCCAAGTCTAATCAATTTTAGTCTGTCCTTGTTGCCCCCGCGGTCCAATTTGCCAGTATGGGCGCCTAATCAGAGGCGCCCTTCTAGTTGCTCGGAAACAAGCCTCACATTTCACGCCTGGCAACGAGCCGGCTTTATATGATTTAGGCTCTTTGCCTCAATACCTGTTTGCTCGGTGAGGTATGGCCCGTTTGGCTGACCTCTAGCTGAGCCGATAGCCCTTCGTCGTCCGAAGGGGCTGTCTCGTATTTTGCGCGAAATGCTTTGCGAGGAAACTCGCCTTACAGTCTGGTGTCAGGCCAGACTGTACACACTGTTTTCTTGCAAACAGTCGTGCGCGCGGCCTTCGCAGAGCCTAACGGCTGCGCGGCTATACTCTCCGTCTCCTCCCCTCCCGACTTTAAGGGTAGCTCTTTGGGAGATGTTATAGTATCGGGAGTATAGCTCGCGCGCCGTTGCCTTTGGCTCAAGGCACGCGCGCCCTATTTGCCCGGACACTTACCTTAGTGTTCGCTATGTGCTGGAAATACCGATACATCGATCTTATCCTATCCTACCCATCCACTCCCCATATCGTATTCCTTCGACATGGAATTGGATGCAATGTGAGCTCATCCGCCTCCCATGGAGACGGATGCTATTTGACCTACCAGGCTCACTTTCGACTCGATCTACTTGTTGGGAGGGCCCTGTCTACGCTGGTAGTATCCCATCTACTTTTTCGGGAGGGACACAAGTACTTGTTGGGAGTGCCCTATTCATTTTGGTAAGCTCATATCGGCTTTTTGTGTCGGTCCGATATACTTGTCCGGAGGGTCCTATTTACTTTTGCAAGTGTCCGACCTAGCTTTTGGGAGGGACAGATCTGATTGCTGGGTGGGTCCTATCTAATTGTTGCCAAACTCATATAGAGTTTTGGGGTTGGCCCGATATACTTCTTGGGAGGGGCCTATCTACGTTTGGCTGGGTCCTGAATACTTCTTGGGAAGGTCATATCTACTTGTTGGGATGGCCTTATCCGCGCTAGGCAAGCTCATATCGGTATGTTGGGCGATGCCGATACGCTTGCTGAGAGGGCCCTAACTACTTTCGGTAGTGTCCTATCTTGTTTTCGTGAGTGCCATATCTACTTGTTGGTGTTTTCATACCTACTTTTAGGAAGCTCATATCGGGCTTTTGGGTGGGTCCGATATGCTTGCTGGGAGGGCCCAGTCCACTCTTGGCCGTGTCCTATATCTACGTTCTGGGCTTGTCCTATCTACTTGTTGGCGGGGGGGGGGTTCTGCGCTTGGTAGATCCTGCCAACTTTTGCGAAAGCCGTATCTACATGTTAGAAGTGTCCTAGCTACTTTGGGTAAGGTCAAATTTTTTATAGAGGGTCATATCTACATGTTGGGAGGATCCAGTGCACTTTTGGTAGGGTCATATCTATTTTCTGGGTGGGTTCGATCTGCTTGTTGGGGGGGCCATATTTACTTTTGGCAGACTCATATCGGCTTGCTGGGTGGTTCCGATATACTTGTTTTTTTTTTGGGGGGGGCTATCTACTTCTGACAGTGTCCTATCCACTTGTTGGGGGGGCCCTACATACGTGTTGTTGGGAAGGTCTTATCTACTGCTGGCGTGACCCCATCTATTTTTTGGGAGGGTCCGATCTACTTGTTGGGAAGGTCATATCCACTTTTGGTTATGCCCTGTTTATTTTCTGGGAGAGTCTTATATACTTATGGTGGGGCCCTATCTACTCGCGGTAGTGTCCTATCTATTTCGTGGGAAGGCCCACGCTCCACGACGGCTTCAGGGGACTTGCAGGACCGCCCCGAGACTGCTCAAGAGGGCCCCCAAGAGGGTCGCAAGACGCCCACGCCCAAGATAAAACTACAACGGCCGAAGGGGCGCCCAAGACAACCAAAGAACCCCACATTACGGCCTCGATAAGAAAAAAAAAGCCAGAGAGGGGGAGCACCAACCGACAATTCGAGCCTTCCGCCCGAAGAGCCCCCCCCCCCCACACACACGCACACGCACACACACACACACACGCACACACACACACACACGCACACACACACACGCACACACACACACACACCCACACACGCACACACACACACACACACGCACACACACGCACACACACACGCACACACACGCGCCCCACCCCCGCCCCCGACCGCCCCGGGAGACCCCGAGAGGCGCCCGAGAAGCCCCCAAGAAGTCACCAAGAAGCCCAAAATGCCTTTGGGCGGAAACCAAAAGACTTCAAACCTGCCTCCAACACGCCCCCGAGAGGCCCCCGATGAAATCTCAACATAGGGCAGCCGGTGCCCATGCGAACAATTGACACCGAGCATGCTGAACTGGCACGGTGGCGGGATTCGCAGCAGCCCGCTCGATACGTCATACCACCGAGCTGTGGGATATTGTAGTTCAGGGATGTCTCAAGCAAAACCTTTGCACCACAGAGCACTGTGACCTCGTGACTTCGCTGGGCATTCCCACTTGGTCGGCTGCCCCCCCCCCCGGCGGGGCCCCCATTGTGAGTTCAAGGGCCTTAAGACGAGATCTTTGAAAATGCCGCGCAAGCCCCCCAAAGGTTTCGATCGCCTGGAAGGTCCCGCTCGTTCTCGCCGCAGACGGCGCACAGCGCCAGGGCACCCGCCTGCCTGCCGCCGCGGCCCCTCGACTTGCGACCGCGGCCGCGGCCGCCACGGCCGCGGGCAGGTGCCTGGGGCCCCCTCGCCATGCCACGCGCTCGCTCTCGTCAATCCAGCGGGTGGGCGGGCGGAGTTGCGCCCAGTCAGTCCCGCGGCTGAGCTGCCGCTAGGTTTTGAGCATGGTCGGCAGCAGCGGAGACCGACTTCACGGAAGCGCAATTATCTTCTCGCATGTGCGGGATCCGGGTTGGCCCTAGGAATGCGTCATTCGTCTTCAGCCTTCTCGTCAATGCCTTTTCCTCCTCCACCTCATTAGCCCCCCCTCCTCACCCACTGTCATGATTATCCTCATATGTTTCTCCTCGTCAACCCCCGCCCCGCCCCCCTCCCCCTCGTGTCGCCGCAGCCCCACTCCCAAACCCCCTTCTCGCATCCCCCCCCCCCCCCCGCCCCCCCCCCCCCCCCGAACATCCCGCTCCCTCCCTGATCGCATATCATCCCAGGCGCAACCCCGTGCCCCCTGCTCCCCCCGCGCCTTCAGGTTCCGACGCGACCACCCCACCACCTCCGCCCCCCCGTTTCTTGTCACGTGCAGCCCCAATACCCCCCCCCCCCCTCCTCGCCGCCCTGCCCACCCCGCCCCCTGCCAACCCCCGGCAGCCGAAAACAAATGTTTCGCCGAGCTAACGTTGGAGCGATGATTTTGTCTGCGCCGAAAAAAAGCTGGACGCCGGCGATGCGCACGCGCAGCGCGCGGGTCGAGGGGGAGGGGGTGCGGGGGGGTGCTCAGCGCGCGCGGGCCGAGGGGGGGCGGGGGGGGGGTACTTAGCGCACGCGGCCAACAACGTGATCAACGACCCCCCCCCCCTCCTAAACAACTTCAAAAGAACATCGCGATGACATCAATTAGCCCCAGAAGAACTTCAAACGAGCCCCAACATAAACTAACAAAAACCCAGAATCTCAAAATAACTTCAAAATATCATCAACAGAGCTTCAAAATAGCCCCGAAAGAACCCAAAAGGCATTTCCAAGGAAGCTCCATAACCTCAAACGAACCCCAAACGAACCTCAAAGTAACCTCAACATAACTTCAAAAGAACCTGAAGATAACCTCAAGCGAACCCCAACATAACCTCAAACGCACATCACAAGCATCAAATCCAAACGCATACGCAACGCAACAAACTTCAACATAATAACCCAAACGGCCGACGGTGTCGGTATCCTACCAATATGTTTAGAATGCAAAGCGCGATGGGTACGGTACCCAAACAGAAATACCCTGGCCACGCACGGACGGGTACCGTACCATATCGCAAATTGTTCGGCCGAAATGAACTTGGCACGGTCGAAAATTGATCCTGGAAGAATCATTTAAACATCATTCTATATAACCTAAATTCATTAGATGTTCATTGTTTTCAGGGGGAGGTGCCCGAACGGATCCGGCATTGTACCAGACATGAACTCGACCCGACGAGCACGAGAGGGCACGGTACCCACCCATCGCGACGACCAGCGTTGGACAACCTGATGGGCACGGTACCCTTCCGCAGTCATCACGTCCACGCGGCCCTCCCCTTTGGTCGCCCCTCCTCCTCCTCCCCCTCCTCCTCCTCCTTCTCCCCCCCGCTTGCCTTCGCCCGCCCACTCCTCCACCCCCCTTCTCGCCCGCGCCCACCGCTCCGCCCCCCTCGCCCCCCGCCCCGCCCGCCTCTCCACCCCCTCCCTCCTCCACCTCATTCCGTCGCCCCTCCCCCCCACCATCCTTCCCCCATCCCATTTCCGCATTCCCTGGGACATCATCACCCCCGCTCCTCGTCCCAGCCATTTCCCCTCTCCCACCTCCTCCCCCTACCTCATTCCCCGCCCCCCCCCCCTCGTCCTCCTCCATCCTCCTGTCCCCCGAGCCCCTTCCTCCCCGCTCCATCTCCCTTCCGCGTCTCCCGCCCCCCCCCCCCCCCCCCCCTTCATCGCCCTGCGTCCCCCCGCCGCTCCTACGCCCCCCCTGATCCTGCCGATCCCCCACGTGCATCGCCACTCTTCCTCTCGTCCTCCTCATCCTCTGGCGGTGTCCTGCCTAGTGAGGACTGGCATAGGGGTGAGTCGGTGCGAATGTGGATCTTAACTCGCCATGGCATGGCATTGGGGCGGGTTGGCGTGAGCGCGCGAGAATGAGAATAGTCCATCGTCATGGCTTTGGGTGGGTCGGCGTGAACTCGCGAGAACCCAAGCGTGAAATCGTGTTCCGTCTCGACCCGCGGACTTCCCAGCCCGCCCCGAACTCTTTATCGCTGGCGGGTTTGCCCAGCACCCCCGAGAGAAGGAGGGCGAGGGGGAGGAGGGGCATTGCGCCGCCCCGAGAAGCAATCGCACGTCAACCGAGTTCGACGCAACAGCGGGCTATACTGAGTACCGCCGCGCACTGGAATCGTGCCGCCGCTGCTGCGCAGGCACTCGCTGCGCATGCCGATGGGCACTGCAATCTGTAAGAAGCTGGAAGATCTGCTAAACAAGCAACTGATACGCGCGAAGTACTGCCGCAAACGCAAAGACGAGCTGACGCACAGAGCACTGCCCGCTAACATGCAACTGACATGCACAAAGCACTGCCGCTATCCTGCAATTGCATTGCGCAAAAGGCTGCCGCTGCCACACCTGATGCTCAATCAGATGACGAACCACCACCCTGGTCCAGCTCCCAAGACTCAGAACTCATAAACGTCACAGTGAACTGTTGGTTCAAAGGGCCCCTGTTCTCGCCAGACTCATCGGGCTCCAAGTCAGCCTGCATCCGCCTAGAGACGTCGCGAAAGTAGACTGGCACCGTATTCTCATCGCTCCAGCTGTTCTCGATGACCTTCCTGCGCTCCTCATGCGAGATGCCCGATGTGACCGCGCGTGCGCGCGCGGCCCTGCTAGCGCCGCCGCGGCATCCCCAGCCGCATCCTCAGGCGTCCCTGGCGGAACAGCCGTCTCAAGCGCCCCGTCGAGCTGTTGGCCTTGAATCACGGGCAACTCTGGTAGCCGACCGCTAGGCGGTGAGTCCTCGAGCTGCGAAGGCAGCGGGCTCTCCTGGGGCGGCGCGTCCACGGGTGGCGCGGTGTCCTCGCCGACAAGGGTTAGCTCGCCGTTCCGCAGCTGCGGGGGCGCGTGCCTCCTCTCGGGCGCGGCCCTCGCCCTCTGAAGGCCGACGCCGCTGTTCCCCGACTCGGGCTCTGGCGACGCATCGCCAAGACTCGCCGCGGCCGCAGCGCGGTGAAGTCAGCGCAGTCCACTCGAGCACCAGAGATGTTTAGAGGACGCACGCGGCTGGAGCCGCAATGGCAAGTGATGCAGCGAACGGGGTGGACATGCATTGCAAACCAGCGAGGGGGTGACCCTCTCGTCGGCATCCTGCGTGTAAAACAGACATGGCGAGAGGCCGAACATCTTCCGACCAGACACGGTGGTGAGAGGACACGAATTTTAAGTTGCCCGTGAGGTGGCACGAGCACGGCGGGCGCCAAGGCGAGAGCGCCCCCTGCGAACGTCCGAAAACGTCGGATTCAAAACGAGACTAGGGCGCATACCAACTATCGCCTGAACCTTGCGTAAGACACAATACGCGGACGGCGGCGAACATCTGCCCCACTGACGCGAGGGTGGGAGGGTAATAATATTCATACTAGGCAATGGTAAAGGGTGGCGCGGCGGGGGCCGAGGCGAGAGCACCCCATCCCCCATTATCTTCGCCACCTCGCATCGCGTTGCAACAGGTGCCGCGCCACTTTTGCAGCACGAGCCTTTAGTTTTTAAGACAGGCGTGGAGCTGCGCGCGTCTCGGGCCCAGAGTCGGGCTCGTCGCCGCGCTAAGGCCTTTCTCTGCTGAGGACCTCCGCGGCTAAAGGACCGAGGGTCTTCAACCTGCCCCTTCCTCGCCGCCGCGGCGCTGGGTCAGGCTGCATTTCCGCCTGTCCCCCGTCGGTCGGGGGGGGGGGTCAGGTCAGGCAAGTCGCCTTCGCGGCGTGGGGGTGGAGGGGTAGGGGTCAGGGCGGCAAATGGGGGGCCGAACGCACTGCCGCGCCATGAATTTTAGAATGGACGGGCGAACGGCGCGCGAGGGTTCTCGGGCGAGGACAAATTGCAAATTACAAGTTCGCCGAGGCGAACCCCTGCGCCTAGGCGGGCCGCCGCGCAAACAATCAGCCCAGCTCGGGGCGAGCTCCGTCCCACAAGATGCCACCTGGGGCGGCGCCAGCCCCCCCCCCCCTCCCCCTTACCACAATAAGTAATAGACGACCCCCTGGGGCGGCAATGTTTTTTTTTCAAAGGGGCGGACCCCCCCCCCCCCCCCCCTGTTGGGCACGATTCCAAAGCGAACGCTATGAGGCGTCATCGCGCACCAGACGGCGACAAGCGCACGGCCGCAATGTCCTCTACGGGGGGCGGCGTGGGCGCCGGGCAGCGTTCGAATTGCCGTGGGGCCCCTGGTCGGGAAATGCACCTCTCGCACCCGCATCCAGCCAGGACATTATGTCACCGAGCAGCCTGCCTAGATAAGGCCCCATCATCATGCGAGTGGGGCGGGCCTCGCGGCTAGAGCGGGCCCTCCTACAGCGCGTGTGGAAGGCGCACCTTGCCTCGAAATCGCCATTCATATACCGCGTGATCCTACTCATTCGACTGCTGGCCGAAGGCGGGCCAACGTGCAAAGTGATCTGCCTCGCCTCGTCGCCGCCAAGGCCCTCTGGCAGGCCCCGCTGGGGAGAGGGCGGGCGCGGGGGCGGCGGCAGCGGGGGGCGCTCGGCCCCGCTGCCTGGGCCGCTCGACGACCCAGCGCCCCCTCCGTGCTGGGGCTGAGGCCCCCCGCTGCGCTCGGGCTCGGGCTCGGGGAGCTCGTCTGGAGAGCCAAAGAAGTCGTGGGAGTCCTTCTCCTCGGGCATGGGGAACAAGCACCGCCCCGCAGCCCGGGAAGGAAGTGGCGGGGGCGCCGCCGAGGCGCGGAGAAGCTGCCAACCTCAACGCCCCCCGCCATCGCCAGGCGGGGCGGTCGATGAGGAAGATGAGAGGTCAACGAAGAGCCCATTGGGGGTGGTGAGCGCTTAGGAAGGTGCGATTCTGACATCGCTCTATTGGGGCCCTCTTGGGGCCCTCTTGGGGCCCTCTCGGGCTCTTTTGGAGCATCCCCATTGGGGCCCTCTTGGGGCCCTCCTGGGGCCCCCTCCGAGCCCCCCCCCCAAAAAAAAAAAGCTTTAAGACGGCCGCAAGGGCCATGAGGCCCTCTTGGGGCCATCTTGGGGGTCATATCTACTTTTTGGGACGGTCATATCTACTTCTGGGGAAGGCACCATCTACTGCTTGGCAAGCTCATGTCGACTTTTTGGGTGGGCCCGACACACGTGGTGGGAGGGTCCTGTCTACTTTTGGTAGTGCCCTATCTACTTTTTTGGGGTGGTGGTGGTCGTATCTGCTTGTTGGGAGGGCCCTATCTACGCTCGGCAAGCTCACATCGACTTTTTTTGTGTGTGGGCCGATATACTTTCTGGGAGTGCCCTGTCTATTTTTGGTAAGGTCTTATTATTTTGGTGAGGGCCATATCTACATGGTGGGACGGTCCTATCTACTGTTGGCAAGCTCGTACCGACGTTTTGGGCGCGTCCGATATACCTGTTGGGAGGGCCCTATCTACTTGTGGCAATGCCCGATCTACTTGCTCGAAAGGTCATATCTACGTGTTGGGAGGGTCATATCTACTTTTGTCCAGCTCATATCGGCTTTTTGGGTGGGTCCGATGTACGTGTTGGGAGGGTCCTATATACTTTTGGTAATGTCATGTCTACTCTTTGGGAGGATCATGTATACTTGTTGGGGAAGGCCCTATCCACTTGTTCTCAAGTTCATATCGACTTTCTGGGTGGGTCCGATATACTTGTCGGGAGGGTCCTATCTAATTTCGGTAGTGCAGTATCTACTTTTGGGAGGGTTTTGTCTACTTGTTGGGAAGGCCATATCTGCTTTTGGGATGGTCATATCGACTGTTCGGGTGGGTTCGATATTCTTGCTGGGATGATCCTATCTGCTTTTGGTAGTGCCCTATCTAATTGCTGGGAGGGCCATGTCTACTTGTTGGGGGGATCCTGTCTACTTTTGGCAAGCTCATATCGACTTGGATGGGTCCGGTGTGCTTGCTGGGAGGGCCCTACCTACTTTCGGTAGTGTCCTATTTATTTTTGGGGAAGGTTATATCTACTTGTTGGGAGGGTCCTGTCTACGTTTGGTAAGCTCGTATCGACTTGGGTGGGTCCGCTATATTTGTTGGGAGGGCCATGTCTACTTTTGGTTATGTCCTATCTACTTTTTGGGAGGGTCCTATCTACTTGTTGGGATGGCCCTATCTGCTTTGAGCAAGCTCATATCGGCTTCCGGGGTGGGTCCGATATACTTGATGGGAGGGTCCCATCCTATCTACGTATGGAAGAGTCGTATCGACTTCTTGAAAGGGTCATATCTACTTGTTGGGAAGCCACCAACTACCTCTGGGAAGCTTATCGACATTTCGGGCGGGTCCGAAATTCGTGTTGGAAGGATCCTGTCTACTTTTGGTATTGTCCTATCTACTTTTCGGGAAGATCATATCTACTTGTCGGGATGGTCCTGTCTACTTTTGGCAAGATCATATCGGCGTTTCTGGATTGGTCCGACATACTTGTTGGGAGCGTCTTATCGTTTTGTGATAATGTCATACCTATCTTTTGTGATGGTCAGATCTACTTGTTGGGAGGGTCCTATCTACTTTCGGTCAGCTCATAGCGACTTTTTGTGTGGGTCCGATCTACATGTTCGCCCGCGTGTCACTACATGTGCGCCATTCACCATACTTGCGGCGGGTCGCGGTCGGGTCGCGGGTGGAAGCGCGGGTGGGACGACGACAACGGCAAACAACAACAATCCGCATCGCTGAATATCGCTTCAGCCGCGCACCCAGGGACAATGGGTGACCGTTCGCCCCCCTCACTCAGACCAACACCTAATCGGCCCGCCCCTCATGACACCCTGGGTTCCCATGTAGCTCCCCCGTCTGTTCTCCCTGTCGGGCCCCCTGGGGCCATCAAGGTTCTGACGGACGCCCCTGAGGCCCCAGGGCCCAGTGCCGAAGGATGTGCGGCGCGAGTTTTGCTTCTGCTTCCTCGGGGCACGGTTGCCCCCCCTCCCCCTCTCGGGCCTCGCTTGGGGTTGCGCACGTCCTGGCGTAGACTGAAACATGTCGGACTTGTGGGGCACTGCCCCGTAGAGGCATACTTGGGCCCTGCTGGTAGCCCTCTAGGCCTTCCTCAGACTCCCAACATGTCGGTCTCCCCATTGCCACTCCCCTGGGCCCCCCTTGGGAGCCCATGCCCCCAGTCCAGAGCATTCCCTCCTCCTTCTGCTCCTCTGTCTCCTCTTCTTGTTGCTCCTCCTTCTCCCCTGTCCTCCTCGCCCTCTTCCCC
>CAUYUJ010022043.1:0-107500 GCA_963575745.1 Prorocentrum cordatum | reverse complement strand
GGCTCCCGAGGGCTTGCTTTCACTGGCCCCCTGTTCCTCAGAACCCGCCACCACGCAGCAGCGTTGGCCCGAAGCTGAATGGTTGCGAGCTGCTTGTCGGTACCATTGAGGCCTTTCTGCGGGCCTTCCTCGTGCCTTCATGGGCCTCCCTTGAGCCTTATCGGGGCATTCTTGCCTGCCCCCTCTTGGGCGTTGGAACACCCGTGTCGAGGGGGGCCCATCCATGCAATGCGGATGCCAAGACCAGATGTATCGGTGATCTACGTGCAGGCTGTTTCTCTCGGGTCCCTCTTAGGCCTTTCTCGGGGCTCTGGCGGGCCATGTTGTGGCCCTCTCGGGACCCTCTCAGTCCGTCTTGGAGGCCCCATGGGGCCCCTCTGATGGCTCTCCGACGAGCTCGGGGGAGCTCGGACGGGGCTCCAAGAGGGCCGAACACCAGATAGATCAGTGATATATCTGGTGTTCGGTCCTCTTGGTGCCCTCTGGCTCCCCCCCCCCCCCCCCCCCTGAGGCTCTGAGGTGCCCGCTCGTGGCCCTTTCGGGGCCTGCTCGGTCACTGCAGGAGCCCACTCGGGGCCCCCCCAGCATGTCTCGCGTCTTCAGGGCAACCCCAAGAAGGCCCAGAGAACGTGCAAAAGAGGGGCCAAGAGAGCGCCAAGGAATATATCCAGTGTGCCCCAACATCAAAGATACAAGTGGTATATCAAGTTTCAGCGCCGTCTTCATGCCTCGCCAGGGCACCAACGAGACACACCACATGTCTACAAATAGGTGGCAACAGAAATGTCGGCACACGGGTGCATGCCTCAAGTGTTTTAGAAGCGCCGCAAATAATTCATGGTATCCGCGCAATCACGTATTATCGCTACCCCCTTCTCGTGCCGTTTTCTTTCTGTGCTAAAATTGAGGGACCCCCTCCCCCGCCCCGCCCTTCAGCCCCTCCGACCCTCTGGGCGTAGGTGGGCCCAGGCAGGATGCAGCATAACCCCCCCCCCCCCCCTTTCCTATCATTCCGCTGCTGCTCGGGGGCGGTGGCAGTGCTTGCCACAGGCAGCTCGATAGGGTACGATTGCCGCCTCGCCTGCGCCGCCGTCGCCGCCCGCTGCACCCCCCCCCCCCCTCCCCGAGCACGCTGACGTCGACGGTGCCCTTGGTGTTCTTTTCTGCCTTCCGAAGCTTTCTGCTGAAATCCTCGTATACTGGCGCAAGGCAACCTCCCAGGAGCAACATCAAGCAGATGCCACACGTGGACCCCTCAGCGTGCATCCAGTTCTTTCGCATGTGCACCAGGGGGGCTCGGCTGGCCAACGCGCTACTGATGCCGACCACTGCTTTCTCGATCAAGACGTCCCTGTCGAACGCGACACCAGCGGGGATCACCATGTAGATTGTCTCGTCCTCTTCCACGCCCCAGTCGCCCGTGGCCAGCGCTGAGAGGAGCATCCTGACCATCCAGTGGCCGCCGACGTGCGGCGCAAAACCATCTAAGTACAAGTTGTCGGCGGACCTCGGCCTCCATCGGAATCCGCCCAACTTGGACGTCAAGGCGGCGACGTAACAGATCTTCCAAGCATCGCCTGAAAATCGACAACGCGCCAGGCGAAAGCAGCGTGAAACTGATGTTGATCATGCCCGAAATCGTTGGGTCGAAGTTTGATGTAGCACTGTTCCTGATGGTTTGCATCATATGCTGGCGGCGCGGCACCACCAACGACAACCATGCCCGCATTCTGCGAAAGAGTCGTCTCCTCATCCGTCTCTTCACGACTAAATTTGAAGGGTGTCTGTCACGTGCAACCAATCGCGTACACGATTCGAAACGTAGATCTGGGAGGTTGGTAGGGTCCGATTCCATCGACGCCGCCATTCGGCACCCAGGCGCGTTACGGAGCAGCGCTTGGACTCCACAGACCGTTCTTCCAAGGACCATCGCATACTTTTCAATGCCTCCATCGCTTCGATTGATCACCAAAACACCATGCCGCCGTTGTGTTTGCAATGTTTCTGTAGGTGCTGAGCAATGCGACTGCGGAACCAAAGACATGAACTCATTTGATAGCGCAACCTGTAAACTGTCTTCTGCACCACCGTGGGCCCGTCTAGGCGTGGGCCCGAACTGTCGAAGGTACAGCGGAGTTTCGTCATAAGCCACGAGATATATCATGTGTCTCGCGACCACCCCTGGGGATGCGATGGCGGCCTCCGAGGTCGCACGGCGACGAATACGGTCATAGAAGTAAGACGCGGCAACTCGCTGTATTGAGTCATGCTGCAACTGTTTTCTGTCCATGTCAAGGTGGTCTGTTTGGAGCGTCACAGACGCAGAATTCAAATGCGCAGACTCTGGATTGAACAAGAGGTCGCATACATCTGAAACCCTTGAGTCGCCGCTGTCTGACAAGTGCTGGCGTGCTATCAAAATCACTTCAGCCAGGTGCTGCTGCAGCGGATGGCCAAGGAAGTGGGTTGGCAGATCGAAGAGACGTGCCTGAACTGACGGCGGAACTGCTAGCGCTTGCAGTCGGCGCAACTCTGCTGCTTTCTCATCAGCCCTCCGTTTCTTAGCGGCCCTCGCAGCCTCCCGGGCAACTGCGATGTCGCCGCCCCCTCGTCGGCGCGGCGCAGCCTCGGCTGCTGCCCCAGCAGCAGCGCCGCCTGGCATCAAGCGGGCTCCGCCGCCATGCCCGCCAACGGGACCGCGCAGGGCCGACGATGCGTTCACAGAAATGTGGGCGCGAGTTCAGCACAGGGCAATTTCAACGGGCCAAAGAGGCCACGGCGGACAAGAAAACCCCAAACAGCACCTCTGACATGGCAAGGGGACCGAACCAGACGGCCCGCGTTCACCCCCCAAGCAGCGCTTGCACTAATAACGCACGGGCGCTGCTTTTTGGTTGGATTTGTCCAAAACGAGGGGGGTCAGGTCGGTCTCCGCCACGCCGTTTGCGCACGGGCCAAACAGGCCGCGCCGCGTTTTTGTTTTTGTAGTGTTGTTTCTTTTTCTTAGGCCACCCATCATCTCCCGCAGTTTGGGTTCTTATGGCTGCGTTTGGCCCACTACATATGAGATGTGGAATAAAACGCATCTCAAGGTCTTCCGTTCCGTTCCGCATCGTACAAACACTGTAAGGGGGGCAAGCCACTTGCCAACGCCGCTTTGCAAATTCGCGCTTGCGCTGAATCCGCCGCGCTTGGATCAACGCCCGCGCCGATATTCGACGCCCTCCGAAGCTATCCGATGCCATCGGGCGCGGACCGACGCTATCCGAGGCGACCTGAGACAACCTGACACAGCCCGATGCTACCCGATGCGGCCGGAATCCGCCCGAAACTACCCAAAGCTATCCGAGGCCGCATCCGTCCAGGGCGTGGGGCCGAGCCACCCTCAGGTGGTGTCACAGACGACCGAGCCGCTCACTACTCAGGAGGGGGATGGGGGAGGGGACTCGCTCGCGCTCTCACTCATTCGGTTCAATGTCTCATCATTCTCAACAATTGCAGCAGGCGACGCGCCCCCTCGCCATCCTTCGCCTCCTGCCCTTCCCCTCTCCTGTCCTCCTCCTATCCTCACCCCTATCATCCCCGCATCGTTTTTCCCTCATCCACTCCTGAATCGCTGCCATGTGTACACATTTGCGCACGCATACGAAGGTTTTTTTTTTGTTCGGGGGGCTTTTTCCGATGATCAAAATGATTGCATCGAAGAACTATGAAAAGCAATGTTTTGATGATGGTTGGGGCATCTTGGGTGGATCTTATGTTTCACAGAACCTAGCTGTTGTGGGCAATACAAGGTTAAACCGACCACGCGGGTTAAAACGGCCACGCGGGTTAAAACGGCCACGCTTGATTTAGGTAGCGTTCCACGGCCAGGCGGGTTAAAACGGCCATGCGGTTTAAAACGGACGCCCACCGTACTCCCCCCCGCGCCCGCCCGCCCAGCACACACCCGGCACGCACACCGCACATTTCCCCGTCTCACCCCCCCAGAGCACATACTGCATACACGCGCACACGCAGGCACACATACGCACACAGCCGCACACGCACCTGCACGCGCACACACAAGCATACACACGCACACACGCATACAGGCCACGCGCAACACTTGACCAAACCAACCAGAGGCAACCACTCAACACAAGCTACTCATGACAACCATCTGGGCGTTTAGGGAAGCCCAGCGACGGCCAACCCCATGTGCACACGTTCCACGTTGCGTGCAAATCCCTGCGCGTGCGCACGCAAGCTCAGAGAAGCGGCGCTTCCCGTTCTTGTCCGGAAAGGTTCCCCCCAAAACGGCCGTTTCGATTGAGACATCCTCGAAAAGCGGGGATGTTGAAAGAGTTGTTTTAAGACGTCTTAGTGTTGAAAGTGAGGCTCTCGCTCGAGACATCCTCAGAAAATGGAGTTGTTCAGATCGGTCGCTCGCTCGAGACATCCTCGGAAACTGGAGTTGTTCAGATCGATCGCCAACTCGGTCGAATATGATCTAGGTCGCATTCCACGGTCGGGCGGGTTAAAACGGCATGAGGGTTAAAACGGCCACGCGGATTAAAACGGCCATGCGGGTTAAAACGGCCACGCTGGATCTAGGTAGCGTTCCACGGCCAGGCGGGTTAAAATGGCAATGCGGGTTAAACCGACCACGCACGCGGATTGAAACGGCCACGCTTGATCTAGGTAGCGTTCCACGGCCAGGCGGGTTAAAACGGCCATGCGGTTAAAAACGAACGCCCACCGTACTCCGCCCCCCGCCCGCCCGCCCAGCACACACCCGGCACGCACACCGCACACTTCCTTGTCCCGCCCCCCCCAGAACACATACTGCATATACGCGCACACGCAGGCGCACATACGCACACAGCCGCACACGCACCTGCACGCGCACACACAAGCACACACACGCACACACGCATACAGGCCACGTTCAACACTTGACCAAACCAACCAGAGGCAACCACTCAACACAAGCTACTCATGACAACCATCTGGGCGTTTAGGGAAGCCCAGCGACGGCCAACCCCATGTGCACACGTTCCACGTTGCGTGCAAATCCCTGCGCGTGCGCACGCAAGCTCAGAGAAGCGGCGCTTCCCGTTCTTGTCCGGAAAGGTTCCCCTCAAAACGGCCGTTTCGCTTGAGACATCCTCGAACAACGGGGATGTTGAAAGAGTTGTTTTAAGACGTCGTATCGTTAAAAGTGAAGCTCTCGCTCGAGACATCCTCGGAAAATGGAGTTGCTCAGATCGGTCGCGAAATCGGCCGAATATTCGGGCATGGCCATTTCGCCTGAGACATCCTCGAAAAACGGGGATGTTGAAACAGTTATTTTAAGACGTCTTAGTGTTGAAAGTGAGGCTCTCGCTCGAGATATCATCGGAAAATTGAGTTGTCCAGATCGGTCGCGAAATCGGCCGAATATTCGGAAATTGCCGTTTCGCCTGAGACGTCTTCGAAAAACGGGGATGTTAAGACAGTTGTTTAAAGACGTTTCAGTGTTGAAAGTGAGGCTCTCGCTCGAGACATCATCGGAAAACGGAGTTGTTCAGATCGATCGCCAACTCGGTCGAAAATGATCTAGGTAGCGTTTCACGCGGTCGGGCGGGTTAAAACGGCATGCGGGTTAAAACGGCCACGCGGATTAAAAGGGCCAAGCGGGTTAAAACGGCCACGCTGGATCTAGGTAGCGTTCCACGGCCAGGCGGGTTAAAATGGCCAGGCGGGTTAAAACGGCCACGCGGGTTAAAACGGCCACGCGGGTTAAAACGGCGACGCTTGATCTAGGTAGCGTTCCACGGCCAGGCGGGTTAAAATGGCCACGCGGGTTAAACCGACCACGCGGGTTAAAACGGCCACGCGGGTTGAAACGGCCACGCTTGATCTAGGTAGCGTTCCACGGCCAGGCGGGTCAAAACGGGCATGCGGTCTAAAACTTACGCCCGCCGTACTCCCCCCCCCGCCCGCCCGCCCAGCACACACCCGGCACGCACGCCGCGCGCTTCCTTGTCCCGCCCCCCCCAGAACACATACTGCATACACGCGCACACGCAGGCACACATACGCACACAGCCGCACACGCACCTGCACGCGCACACACAAGCACACACACGCACACGCATACAGGCCACGCGCAACACTTGACCAAACCAACCAGAGGCAACCACTCAACACAAGCTACTCATGGCAACCATCTGGGCGTTTAGGGAAGCCCAGCGACGGCCAACCCCATGTGCACACGTTCCACGTTGTGTGCAAATCCCTGCGCGTGCGCACGCAAGCTCAGAGAAGCGGCGCTTCCCGTTCTTGTCCGGAAAGGTTCCCCTCAAAATGGCAGTTTCGCCCGAGACATCCTCGAACAATGGGGATGTTGAAAGAGTTGTTTTAAGACGTCGTATCGTCAAAAAGTGAAGCTCTCGCTCGAGACATCCTCGGAAAATGGAGTTGTTCAGATCGGTCGCGAAATCGGCAGAATATTCGGGCATGGCCATTTCGCCTGAGGCATCCTCGAAAAGCTGGGATGTTGAAACAGTTTGTTTTAAGACGTCTTAGTGTGGAAAGTGAGGCTCTCGCTCGAGACATCCTCGGAAGCTGGAGTTGTTCAGATTGACCGCCAACTCGGTCGAATATGATCTAGGTAGCGTTCCACGGTCGGGCGGGTTAACGGCATGCGGGTTAAAACGGCCACGCGGATTAAAACGGCCATGCGGATTAAAACGGCCATGTTGGACCTAGGTAGCGTTCCACGGCCAGGCGGGTTAAAACGGCCATGTTTGAAAACGGCCATGCGGGATAAGACGGCCACGCTTGATCTAGGTAGCGTTCCACGGCCAGGCGGGTTAAAATGGCCCTGCGGGTTAAAACGGCCACGCGGGTTTTACAGCCACGCGGGTTAAAACGGCCACGCTTGATCTAGGTAGCGTTCCACGGCCAGGCGGGGTAACATGGCCATGCGGATTAAACCGACCACGCGGGTTAAAACGGCCACGCGGGTTAAAACGGCCACGCTTGATCTAGGTAGCGTTCCACGGCCAGGCGGGTTAAAACGGCCACGCGGTTTAAAACGGACGCCCACCGTGTTCCCCCCCCCCCCGCCCGCCCAGCACACACCCGGCACGCACACCGCACACTTCCTTGTCCCGCCCCCCCCCAGAACACATACTGCATACACGCGCACATGCAGGCACACATACGCACGCAGCCGCACACGCACCTGCACGCGCACACACAAGCACACACACGCACACACGCATACAGGCCACGCGCAACACTTGACCAAACCAACCAGAGGCAACCACTCAACACAAGCTACTCATGGCAACCATCTGGGCGTTTAGGGAAGCCCAGCGACGGCCAACCCCATGTGCACACGTTCCACGTTGTGTGCAAATCCCTGCGCGTGCGCACGCAAGCTCAGAGAAGCGGCGCTTCCCGTTCTTGTCCGGAAAGGTTCCCCTCAAAACGGCCGTTTCGCTTGAGACATCCTCGAACAACGGGGATGTTGAAAGAGTTGTTTTAAGACGTCGTATCGTTAAAAGTGAAGCTCTCGCTCGAGACATCCTCGAACAATGGAGTTGTTCAGATCGGTCGCGACATCGGCCGAATATTCGGGCATGGCCATTTCGCCTGAGACGTCCTCGAACAACGGGGATGTTTAAACAGTTTGTGTTAAGACGTCTTAGTGTGGAAAGTGAGGCTCTCGCTCGAGACATCCTCGGCAAATGGAGTTGTTCCGATCGGTCGCGAAATCGGCCGAATATTCGAAAATGGCCATTTCGCCTGAGAAATCATCGAAAAACGGGGATGTTGAAAGAGTTATTTTAAGACGTCTTAGTGTTGAAAGTGAGGCTCTCGCTCGAGACATCCTCGGAAGCTGAAGTTTGTTCAGATCGATCGCCAACTCGGTCGAAAATGATCTAGGTAGCGTTCCACGGTCGTGTGGGTTAAAACGCCATGCGGGTTAAAACGGCCATGCGGGTTCAAACGGCCACGCTGGATCTAGGTAGCGTTCCACGGCCAGGCGGGTTAAAATGGCCCTGCGGGTTAAAACGGCCACGCGGGTTAAAACGGCCACGCGGGTTAAAACGGCCACGCTTGATCTAGGTAGCGTTCCACGGCCAGGCGGGGTAAAATGGCCATGCGGGTTAAACCGACCACGCGGGTTAAACGGCCACGCGGGATAAGACGGCCGCGCTTGATCTAGGTAGCGTTCCACGGCCAGGCGGGTTGAAACGGCAATGCGGTCTAAAACGGACGCCCACCGTACTCCCCCCCCCCCCCGCCCGCCCGCCCAGCACACACCCGGCACGCACACCGCGCACTTCCTTGTCCCGCTCCCCCCAGAACACATACTGCATACACGCGCACACGCAGGCACACATACGCACACAGCCGCACACGCACCTGCACGCGCACACACAATCACACACACGCATACACGCATACAGGCCACGCGCAACACTTGACCAAACCAACCAGAGGCAACCACTCAACACAAGCTACTCATGGCAACCATCTGGGCGTTTAGGGAAGCCCAGCGACGGCCAACCCCATGTGCACACGTTCCACGTTGTGTGCAAATCCCTGCGCGTGCGCACGCAAGCTCAGAGAAGCAGCGCTTCCCGTTCTTGTCCGGAAAGGTTCCCCTCAAAACGGCCGTTTCGCCTGAGACATCCTCGAACAACGGGGATGTTGAAAGAGTTGTTTTAAGACGTCGCTCAGTTAAAAGTGAAGCTCCCGCTCGAGACATCCTCGAACAATGGAGTTGTTCAGATCGGTCGCGAAATCGGCCGAATATTCGGAAATGGCCATTTCGCCTGAGACGTCCTCGAACAACGGGGATGTTTAAACAGTTTTTGTCAGACGTCTTAGTGTGGAAAGTGAGGCTCTCGCTCGAGACATCCTCGGCAAATGGAGTTGTTCAGATCGGTCGCGAAATCGGCAGAATATTTGGAAATGGCCATTTCGCTAGAGAAATCCTCGAAAAACGGGGATGTTGAAACAGTTGTTTTAAGACGTCTTAGTGTTGAAAGTGAGGCTCTCGCTCGACACATCCTCGGAAGCTGGAGTTGTTCAGATCGATCGCCAACTCGGTCGAATATGATCTAGGTAGCGTTCCACGGTCGGGCGGGTTAAAATGGCATGCGGGTTAAAACGTCCACGCGGATTAAAACGGCCATGCGGGTTAAAACGGCCACGCTGGATCTAGGTAGCGTTCCACGGCCAAGCGGGTTAAAACAGCCATGCGGGTTAAAACGGCCACGCGGGTTAAAACGGCCACGCGGGTTAGACCGGCCACGCTTGATCTAGGTAGCCTTCCACGGCCAGGCGGGTTAGAATGGCCATGCGGGTTAAACCGACCACGCGGGTTAAAACTGCCACGCGGGTTAAAACGGCCACGCTTGATCTAGGTAGCGTTCCACGGCCAGGCGGGTTGAAACGGCCATGCGGTTTAAAACGGACGCCCACCGTACTCCCCCCCCCGCCCGCCCGCCCGCACACACCGGGCACGCACACCGCACATTTCCCTGTCCCGCCCCCCCCAGAATACATGCTGCATACACGCGCACACGCAGGCACACATGCGCATACAGCCGCACACGCACCTGCACGCGCACACAATCACACACACGCACACACGCATACAGGCCACGCGCAACACTGGACCAAACCAACCAGAGGCAACCACTCAACACAAGCTACTCAGGGCAACCATCTGGGCGTTTAGGGAAGCCCAGCGACGGCCAACCCCATGTGCACACGTTCCACGTTGTGTGCAAATCCCTGCGCGTGCGCACGCAAGCTCAGAGAAGCGGCGCTTCCCGTTCTTGTCCAGAAAGGTTTCCCTCAAAACGGCCGTTTCGCCTGAGACATCCTCGAAAAAACGGGGATGTTGAAAGAGTTGTTTTAAGGCGTCTTAGTGTTGAAAGTGAGGCTCTCGCTCGAGACATCCACGGAAAATGGAGTTGTTCAGATCGGTCGCGAAATCGGCCGAATATTCGGAACTGGCCGTTTCGCCTGAGACATCCTCGAAAAACGGGGATGTTGAAACAGTTGTTTTCAGACGTCTTAGTGTTGAAAGTGAGGCTCTCGCTCGAGACATCCTCGGAAAATGAAGTTGTTCAGATCGGTCGCGAAATCAACCGAATATTCGGAAATGGCAGTTTCGCCTGAGGAATTCCGGCGCGGGGTGCAGCTAGTTGGCCGACCCGACCCGGGCGGACAATGTGGTAACTTGGAGTCGGTTTTGCTAAGATTTGAAAGATATTTAACCATTTATTTTGAGATATTAGATTTTTACTCCCAGCATTAGTGTTTAAACTTTACCTATTCTGCGAGAGAATCAGCTCTCTAGAGAGAGTTTTACTATCGAAACATTTGGAGGAACCGACATCAGGTTGACACCGAAAAATGCAAATTGTACGTCTTTCTAGAAATGCTCCGAGAAGCTGTCTGCTTCGATTCTGAGCACTTTTACGCATGCACAGAGCTCTACGAGGTTCCCGGCGGTGACCAGGTTGACGGTTCACCGCCGGCGCCAGTTCGGAAATGGCAGTTTCGCCTGAGACATCCTCGAAAAGCGGGGATGCTGGAACAGTTGTTTTAAGACGTCTTAGTGTTGAAAGTAAGGCTCTCGCTCGAGACATCCTCGGAAAATGGAGTTGTTCAGATCGGTCGCGGAATCGGTCGAATATGATCTAGGTAGCGTTCCACGGTCGGGCGGGTGAGAACGGCATGCGGGTTAAAACGGCCACGCGGATTAAAACGGCCATGCGGGTTAAAACGGCCACGCTGGATCTAGGTAGCGTTCCACGGCCAGGCGGGTTAAAACGGCCATGCGGGTTAAAACGGCCACGGGGGTTAAAACGGCCACGCGGGTTAAACCGGCCACGCTTGCTCTAGGTAGCTTTCCACGGCCAGGCGGGTTAAAAAAGCCATGCGGTTAAACCGACCACGCGGGTTAAAACGGCCACGCGGGTTAAAACGGCCATGCTTGATCTAGGTAGCCTTCCACGGCCAGGCGGGTTAAAACGGCCATGTGGTTTAAAATGGACGCCCACCGTACTCCCCCCCCCGCCCGCCCGCCCAGCACTCACCCGGCACGCACACCGCACACCCCCCCGTCCCACCCCCCCCAGAACACATATTGCATACACGCGCACACGCAGGCACACATACGCACACAGCCGCACACGCACCTGCACGCGCACACACAAGCACACACACGCACACACGCATATAGGCCACGCGCAACACGTGACCGAACCAACCAGAGGCAACCATTCAACACAAGCTACTCAGGGCAACCATCTGGGCGTTTAGGGAAGCCCAGCGACGGCCAACCCCATGTGCACACGTTCCACGTTGTGCGCAAGTCCCTGCGCGTGCGCACGCAAGCTCAGAGAAGCGGCGCTTCCCGTTCTTGTCCGGAAAGGTTTCCCTCAAAACGGCCGTTTCGCCTGAGACATCCTCGAACAACGGGGATGTTGAAAGAGTTGTGTTAAGACGTCATATCGTTAAAAATGAAGCTCTCGCTCGAGACATCCTCGGAAAATGGAGTTGTTCAGATCGGTCGCGAAATCGGCCGAATATTCGGAAATGGCCATTTCGCCTGAGGAATCCTCGAAAAAACGAGGATGTTGAAACAGTTGTTTTAAGACGTCTTAGTGTTGAAAGTGAGGCTCTCGCTCGAGACATCCTCGGAAAATGGAGTTGTTCAGATCGGTCGCGAAATCGGCCGAATATTCGGAAATGGCAGTTTATTGAAACAGTTGTTTCAAAGACGTCTTAGTGTTGAAAGTGAGGGTCTCGCTCGAGAGATCCTCGGAAACTGGAGTCGTTCAGATCGATCGCCAACTCGGTCGAATATGATCTAGGTAGCGTTCCACGGCCGGGCGGGTTAAAACGGCATGCGGGTTAAAGCGGCCACGCGGATTAAAACGGCCATGCGGGTTAAAACGGCCACGCTGGATCTAGGTAGCGTTCCACGGCCAGGCGGGTTAAAACGGCCATGCGGGTTAAAACGGCCACGGGGGTTAAAACGGCCACGTTTGATCTAGGTAGCGTTCCACGGCCAGGCGGGTTAAAATGGCCATGCGGGTTAAACCGACCACGCGGGTTAAAACGGCCACGCGGGTTAAAACGGCCACGCTTGATCTAGGTAGCGTTCCACGGCCAGGCGGGTTAAAACGGCCATGTGGTTTAAAACGGACGCCCGCCGTACTCCCCCCCCCCCCGCCCGCCCGCCCAGCACTCACCCGGCACGCACGCCGCACACCCCCCCGTCCCGCCACCCCCAGAACACATATTGCATACACGCGCACACGCAGGCACACATACGCACACAGCCGCACACGCACCTGCACGCGCACACACAAGCACACACACGCACACACGCATACAGGCCACGCGCAACACGTGACCGAACCAACCAGAGGCAACCATTCAACACAAGCTACTCAGGGCAACCATCTGGGCGTTTAGGGAAGCCCAGCGACGGCCAACCCCATGTGCACACGTTCCACGTTGTGTGCAAATCCCTGCGCGTGCGCACAAGCTTAGAGAAGCGGCGCTTTCCGTTCTTGTCCGGAAAGGTTTCCCTCAAAACGGCAGTTTCGCTTGAGACATCCTCGAACAACGGGGATGTTGAAAGAGTTGTTCTAAGACGTCGTATCGTTAAAAGTGAAGCTTTCGCTCGAGACATCCTCGGAAAATGGAGTCGTTCAGATCGGTCGCGAAATCGGCCGAATATTCGGAAATGACCATTTCGCCTGAGGAATCCTCGAAAAAAGGGGATGTTGAAACAGTTGTGTTAAGACGTCTTAGTGTTGAAAGTGAGGCTCTCGCTCGAGACATCCTCGGAAAATGGAGTCGTTCAGATCGGTCGCGAAATCGGCCGAATATTCGGAAATGGCCGTTTCGCCTGAGACATCCTCGAACAACGGAATATTGAAACAGTTGTTTCAAAGACGTCTTAGTGTTGAAAGTGAGGCTCTCGCTCGAGACATCCTCGGAAACCGGAGTTGTTCAGATCGATCGCCAACTCGGTCGAATATGATCTAGGTAGCGTTCCACGGTCGGGCGGGTTAAAACGGCATGTGGGTTAAAACGGCCACGCGGGGTGAAACGGCCATGCGGGTTAAAACGGCCACGCTGGATCTAGATAGCGTTCCACGGCCAGGCGGGTTAAAACGGCCATGCGGGTTAAAACGGCCACGCGGGTTAAAATGGCCACGCGGGTTAAAAAGGCCACGCTTGATCTAGGTAGCGTTCCACGGCCAGGCGGGTTAAAATGGCCATGCGGGTTAAAACGACCACGCGGGTTATAACGGCCACGTGGGTTAAAACGGCTACGCTTGATCTAGACTGCCTTCCACGGCCAGGCTGGTTAAAACGGTCATGCGGTTTAAAACGGACGCCCACCGTACCCCCCCCCCGCCCGCCCGCCTAGCACACACCCAGCACGCACACCGCACCACCCCCCCCGTCCCGCCCCCCCCCCAGAACACATATTGCAGACACGCTCTCACGCAGGCACACATACGCACACAGCCGCACACGCACCTGCACACGCACACATAAGCACACACACGCACACACACAGGCCACGCGCAGCACCTGACCAACCCAATCAGAGGCAACCACTCAACACAAGCTACTCATGGCAACCATCTGGGCGCTTAGGGAAGCCCAGCGACGACCAACCCCATGTGCACACATTCCACGTTGTGTGCACAGCCCTGCGCGTGCGCACGCAAGCTCAGAGAAGCGGCGCTTCCCGTTCTTGTCCAGAAAGGTTCAAGTATCCGTGCCAACAACGGGCCTGAGCCAAAAAGGCCGCACAACATCAATATTATAAGATGATGATGTGCATGCAAAGCTTCAAATCTGCCGCTTGTCTATAAAGCATGATGCTTGTCTAGTTGTGCTAGGATTCAGACTTACATGAGAACTGCTAACTCGTGGCCTGTGGGGAGACCATCGTGCTCAACGTGGCGACCCGCTCCACGATCGATGGGGTTAAAGCGAAGATCCAGGATTCCGAGGACATCCCACCCGACCAACAGCGCCTTGTTTACGGCAGTAAGCAGCTGGAGGACAGTCGCACTCTCAGAGACCGTCGGGGAGGCGGGCGGCCATAAGCGTCGCGGGAGCACCTGTCTACAAGTACCTCCTGGCCGTGGCTCGCTTGCCTCGCTCCACTTTGTGCCCTGGCGCAACGAGCATTCGGCATTCCACGGCAGCTGCCGCTCGGGCTAACCATCCGGACTATCAGCCTAATTAGTTGCATCTGGGTCCAGGTCGACCCCCCGACATTTCAGGGCCAAAGTGTCGATCAGCACCTGCCCCCGGTTGTTCAGGGCCACAGTCAGGCTGCGGTGGGCCCCGGTGCTTGCATGCGGTTCGCAGTCGCTGTCCATGAGGCAGTCGCCGACGCTCGGTGACGGGCTTTCACGGCAGCGTATACAATATAATGAACTACGCCACGATGCACTTGATGCTTCGCCTCCGCGGTGGCGGACCAGGTACCCTTCTCACGGGACTACACTCTTGCCGGCACAGTGGATGCACACTCTTTGGTGCTGCGGCGCCGGGCGCGGGCAGATGCCCATCCTGCCATCAGGAATGGGAGATGCAGGCTCCAGTGCCGCCACCGCCTGGACATGATGAAGGCACCGCGCCACCGCGAGTGGCTGCGACGCCAGCGTCCTCTGCAGCACCCCCTGGACTCCGTGACCTGCCCCCCCAACCCCAACCAATTCGCCGGCTTCCTGGCGCCCCCGATGCGCGACAAGAGGGTTCCGACACGGATGGAGATATGGACGATCTATTCACCGAGCTGATCGAACAAGAGATCTTGGTGCACGGAGATTATATCAACGCTGTCACGGACAAGCGGGAGCCGTCAGACGACCGACCCGCGATCACTTTGGACGCACTTCGTACATGGTCATCTCTTATCCCCGTGCTCCGGTCCCTCGCCTACGATCCCACGGCTGCGGATCCATGGGCGCCGGCTGGCATCCCAAAATACGAAGGCCCTCCCCCCACGACAGAAATGATCATGCGACGAGTAGCTCTTGCCCATGCCCTGACGTCGGTCTGCCAGCATCCAGGATCCAGGGCGCCCACTCCAGGAGCCCACAGAATCCAAGCTTTTTTCGGACCGACTCGACGCCGTAGGCAAACAGTGCACTAGCGACCTCCCCCACATCCTCCGAGAGAAGCGCAAATGGACGACCGCCTGGAGCCCGCGCTGGCTCGAAGCTGGCACTTCTCTGCTCGCGTACTTGCATGACCGGGCGACCGCCGCGGAGCGACCCGCGACCCTCCTCCTCCACATGTCTAATCTGCAGGAAATTGATTTTACATGCTGCCCTCTGGCACACCCACCGCTCAATGGTCGGCAGCAGTACGAGACACTCACAAAAAGCGCTACGACCATCCACGGAGCCCTACAAGAGATGTGCGGCAAGGACCTTTACATGTGGGCGACGATGGATTCGGAGCCCACGGCACGACTTGCGCGGTCTTTCAAATCCTTCGCAGCCACCGCGACTTCCACGACAAATCTGCACCTGCTGGCCCCACGCGACGTCTACCCAGGTTGCAGCACGCCCACGGCAATCCAGGATTTATGGGGCCATAGTTTGATGGAGGCAGAATGGGGGCCAATTTTATCTCGCGTGGAGCACTTACGCGAACCAGTCAGGTGTGTGTTTCCTTGGCAGTCTGGTCCATTTCATCATGTGAAAGCTATCGCGATTTCTCGTCTGTCGACTTGTGGCGCCACGTCGCCTCCGGCCACGCTCAATTGCCGGCCGACCCTGCTGGGGGAACGCTCCGGCCCAGCAATCATCGTGGACTTCTACGGCGCGGAGGAATTCAGCGTCCACGGCGCGCTCAAGAAGCTGACTCTCCCTGGTTCGATTCGCTGGGACGGCCCGCGGCGCAGCCTTGGCAGCAAGGGCCCGGCACAACGGCTCTATTTCGTGGGTTTCTTCGATGAGAACCGCGCCGCGGATTTGCACCTGCACCTGCGCATGGGCCATCTCAAGAACCAGGGCCCATTGAGCAGGGCTCTCATCGGACGACGTGCGCTCTTTACTGACCCCGCGGCCATGGTGGTAGATATGGGCTCACCAACAGCGCTTGAGGCCATGCGGGACTGGACGAATGAAGCGGCGCTCGTTCCGGCACGCCGGGCATTGACCAGGGCGGCGTGCGCAGCAGAGCACTGGGCCCATGAACTCTCCGATCAGCAGGCGGCCACACCTCTGGAGGCCATCGCGCGGGTGAGGCATCGCCCATCGATCTTGGGCGGCCGCGCGCGGGCGAAACCTCAGGCCCCCCCAACAACCCGGCGACGGACAGTGGCGCGAGCATCTCCCGCACCAACCACGCCGTCAGAGGCACGCCGCATCTCCCTGTCCACTGCCATCGTTATCTCGGACTCCCCTTCGGGCCGCCCTGACTCCCTCCCACGCCGCCTCATGACGCGGATCTCTACGCTCACAGGCGCACCCTGGCAGATACAGCAAGAAGGTGGCCTCTCCTACCGAACAAGTGGCGCAGCGAGAGCGCGCGCCGCCTCACGGCCCAGTGCGGCACCATCGACGACCTCAATCAACTCTACCACCACGTCCACAACACCAGCATGGAGATCGACGGCACGCCGCGCTTGGTCGAGATCGAAGACCTGCACCACGACGCTCCCATGGCACCCCCGGCCCCGCCCTGCAGCTGCTCCGTCCCCGACGCCCCCCCTCGAGGCGGCCGTGGGCGGTGCTCTCGGGACTTGACGCGGCCGCCGCTGAGAATTTGCATTCGTGCGATTCTCCCGTCGCGCGCGCATGCCCCCTCCCGCCCTACTCACTGCGCCCTGCTATCCCTCATCCTCCCGACTACAGCCCTCCCCCCTTGACGCCGTCGCTTGGGCCTCCCCCGCCCCCTGGCCCTCCAAATGGAACCCCCATTCGACCTGGCGCGGCCTCCGGCGACAGCAGACCCCACGCGCCGACCAACCCGCCGATGGCAACATACCCAGACACACTTCCAGACCGCCAGGATAGAACGACCCGGCGCCGACCCTACAGTGCCCCAATCAACCCGACGACTCTCCACACCTTCGCGAAAAGACCTCGACTCCAACGCGCCCCGCGCGACCCCCTGACCGAGGCGCCCGCGGCGATCGGCCCGACCTCCGAGGGCCCGAGACACCGCGCGCCGACCATTGACGCCCCGACCGACCGACCCAACGCAACCCCAGAACAACGCAGCCAGACACGACGCGGGCACCCGACCCTTATTACCGATACGACCCAGACACGCTCCAGGAAACGACCACGACTCCACACTGCCCCGCCCGATCCCCCCCTTACGCTACCCCCTCCACCGATCACCGACCACTCGACCGACCGACCCAGCGCCAATCCAGGACGTTGCAAGCAGACCGGAGGTCAGCCCCAGACCCCATGGCCGCTACGACCCACTCAAACTCCACGAAACGACAGCGACCCCACAACGCTCCACACGACCTCTCTCCTCCACCTCCCCATCCAGCACTCCCGCCAGCCGACTTCCCATGCGCGGGAGCTTACCGAGGCGCCTACTGGAATGCTCAGGCCCTCTTCGCCGCCGACCCGCGCGCTCAGCAGGGCAAGCAACATCGCGCGTGGAATCTCTGACATAAGCATGATTTCATTGGATTGTGCGAGACCCACAGCACGCTCGGCCACGTGACAGCTGCCACGCTGCCAGGACACACCCGTGCTTTCTGGTCGCACCACCGCGCCCGCCGGACCGCGGGCATTGGCCACATCCTAACGAATCGCTTCCTTAGTTTGTTCAAACTGGTCCGGGACGAGGACTGGTTGGAAATGCCCCAAGGTCGCTTGGCGACATTATCATTGCGTGGGTCCCACGGTGCGCTGGACATCGTTGTCGCATACTTCCCCGCCGGCCACGACGAAGCAGGTGCTCGACGACAGCTTATTCAGGACCTGGCGGATCAAGTGACCGACGCGAGCTCGACGTTCACCCTGTCCATGGGAGATTGGAGTTTCGTGGCAGAGCCAGAAGACCGCTGGTGCAAAAGTTCCGGACAATGGACTGGCGCCGCGGACCAAAGAGAGGCGGAATATTGGGGCAGCCATCTTGCATGTAGACATGGCTTCCACGAGCTGCGCCAGCCCCTCCCTACCTGCGAGGCCGGGCGCGCCCTCTCCAGGATCGACCGCGTGTCCTCCAACCACCATTGCTCCGACCAGCTGGATCGACATTACTCTGCCACCGCTCTCCCGCACACATCCCTGTCGCAGCATAGACCCTTGTCTTTCTCCCGCCTCACCAAGCAGCGCGCGCAAGGTGCAGGAGGCAGCTTTCCCACTGGGCCCCTCCGCCACCCGGATTGGCGCCGCAGACTGACCCTAGCTTACAACGAGGCGCTGCGGGAGGACCGCGACCCACAGAACCCCTTTCCGTCGTTTGAGGGCGTTGAAACAGTGCATGACTCGGGGGGCGACGAAAATGCGCCAAGAAGGACGCGATGCTCCCTCCGCTGGCCCGCGCGATCATCTAGACTGGGCGATGGCGTACATCCGAGCAGCGGAACGTATATCAGTGCCAACGATGGAACGTTGCTTGGCTACTTACCCACACCTTGCTACGATAGCCTCCGGGACTGACCCGAATGCTCGCCTCTCGCCGCGGTTTCAGTCCGCCCGACAACGTGCGATTGACCTCGCCCACGCCGCGGTGACGAACGACCTGGTCGCACTGCAGCGACAGGAGGCCGACGTCAACTCTGGGGATTACCACCAACGCAAAACGCACATCCTCACGAGACTCCGGCGCTTGCAGCCGGGCTGCAACACCGCCATCGGCACCATCCAAACCCCAGACGGCAATCTAGCACACACGCCCCGCGACATCGCACAGGAACTTGAGAAACATTGGAGCCGGAGCTTCACGCGACAACCGATCAACCCTCACATCGTGCAGCGCTGGATTGCCTACCTCCCGCAGTTCCGACCAGTCCCTCCCCCGTCGCCGACATCGGGCGCCTCTCCGACCCATTCTGCCGCTACTGGCCATCCCCCTCCCCGCCCCACGCCCCTCCCTCGACGACAGCCGCCCGCGCAACCCACAAATCCACTGCCGCAGACAGGCCGCCCGCGTCGTCATCACGCCCGCCCACCCTTAGACATGTCCCCGAGCGCATGGGGATTACGAGAGGAGGATGTGGAGTCCGCGGTGCAACGCTCGGGCAACAGCATGCCCGGCCCGGACGGGATCCCATGCGTGGCTTGGCGGCATAGCGGACAGATCGCCATCGGGGCCCTCTGGGGCGCCGCCGACGCTCTACAGAGCGCTTCGGGGGAGACCTACCTCCACGAGTTGAACGACGACAGCGACGCAGCTGGCCACGACTTCAACTTGGGAACCCTCGTGTGCTTGGGGAAAAAAGAAATTGACCAGCGACCCGACCTATGGAGATGTCTACACGGCGGACAGCACACGCCCGATATTCATCGTGAACGCAGACAACAGGATCAAAGCGAACGTTGCACGGGGCCGCTGGGAACCGGTCCTCAATGCGTGGGTCGGCCCGCCACAGCAGGGCTTCCTGCGGCGCCGCTCATTAGTGAGAAACGTGCTCGACGTCGATTTTGCCAGCATGACCACGGCACTCCAATCGGACTCCGGCGCCATCATCCTCTTCGACTTCGCATCTGCATTCCCGTCGCTTTCGCAAGAGTGCTTACGCGACATGCTGCGCCACCTGGGATTGCCTACGTCGGCCCGGCACTTTGTGAAGCACTTGTACGACAACAACCGGTGTCAGATTGCGAGCCCGGGGCAAACCTTACCCGGGTTCCCCTGACCGCCGGCGTCAGGCAAGGATGCCCATTGTCTCCTCTGCTGTGCGCCATCTGCGCGGGGCTGTTGCTGGACAAGATCTCTGGAAGGGCCCGGTGGCGAAGTTCCAACAACGTGCCTCTCTATGGGCAGGCCACCCGCTGGGGCTTCATTGCTCTGCGCTTGCATACAACAAGTTCGGGATATCGGTATTGGCCTTTGCGGCGCAACTCAGCGAGCCGACGGAAGAGGCCCTCGACGCAGAGCTGCAATGTCTGCGGCGAGCCGCTCCTGGGCCAGGTAACTGGGCCACCCTGGAAGATCTATGGTGGCTGCAACATTTGTACCATTTTACGAGTGCATTCCGAAGTCTGCAAGTCACCGCGCAAGCAGCACAACTACGCGTGCGACTGTGGGGCGCAGCCTGCGGCGACCACCCTGCAGACCCAGACGCCCCTCTGGGCTTCCGCCTCCCAGGAGACAGCGCGCTCCGATGCCACTGTCGACCCGCCCCCTCGCGCCCCTAACAATGCGCGCCACAATTGCACCCTCAACCGACGCACCCGGTTCCTCCGATCACTTCTGGGGACCACCGACCGCTTACAGGGGCGATCCATGCGGAATCGAAGGTCCCAGCTGTCTTACCACCTCCGTTTGGGCACAAATTTCTCGAGCATGACGGCGCTTCCGGGGACACCTGGCGAGTTATTCCGCTCCGTGGCGCCGACGCGCCCCGCGCCGTGCACCGTGAAGGATTGGGGCCGCCTTCGCGCTCGTTTTCAGTCTACTGTTCATGCTCGCCTGTTGCAGGCGCGCGCGCGCTCCGCCAGCCGAACATCACATCGGGCGCAAATACCGACGTTGGTACCTCAACCTGCCCGACCACGCCCACATTGCCAGCTTGTTCCCGGTCCGACAGCGCGCGGAAAATTGGCGCGGCCGGGCTCCTCTCCATCGCCTTCGAGAGCTGAAGAAGCTGGTCGCTCCAAGGGTTCAATCGGCGGTCTTCGGCACGTGGTGTGGACGTCAGCGCGTCGCGTTCAAAGACGCCAAACGTGCCTCCTGTGCAGAGGGTCTCGCAACCAGGACGCGATTGAGCATTGCGCGAAGTGCCGGTGGTGAAGAAACTTGCTGCGCAGTTTTTACACCTCGACCCAGACCAGGTCGTGAACCTCCATTATTTTTCTCAAGGTGAATCCGTTGGCCAACACCAGGAAAACCCTCGCGACCATCGCCCTTCTGGTTTATGCGACGTACAGGTGCACGAACTACCAGCGACATGCCCAGACCCCTCTGCCGACGACAGCCCTTTTCGACGCAATGACACAGTGGGTTCGCGAAGGCATTCGAGGACACGGTCCTTCAACCCACATCTTGGCCCGACGTTGGATCCCGAGCGCCTCCCATCCACTACCTCCAGTGCCGCGATGCCACCGGAACCTCCAGTACCAACCACTGACCCACAGCAGTCCCACAACAACCGAGCCACGCAACAAACTCGAACCACGACCGACCCGCACCAACCGACCCACGCAACAACCTCCAATTGCGGCCGACCCACTTCTGATCCACAGCAGACACGCGCAACGCTGACGGCGCCCGACGCCGTTCCGACGACGCCGCCGCCGTTGCGACAGGTGCCCGTCTGGCGCCCGACGACCGCCCGACGGCCCGGGACGCCATTCCGCCGACGCCGCTGCCGTTACGACAGGTACCCGACTGGCGCCCGACGAGTGCCCGACGGCGCCCGACGCCGTTCCGACGCCGCCGCCGTTACGACAGGTGCCCCGACGGCGCCCGTCGGCCGCCCGACGGCGCCCGACGCCATTCCGGCGACGCCGCCGCCGTTGCGACAGGTGCCCGGCTGACGCCCCAGGGCCGCCCGACGGCGCCCGACGCCGTTCCGACGACGCCGCCGCCGTTGCGACAGGTGCCCGGCTGACGCCCCAGGGCCGCCCGACGGCGCCCGACGCTCGTCCGACGACGCCACCGCCGTGACGACTGGTGCCCAGCTGGCGCCCGACGACCGCCCGACGGCGCCCGACGCCGTTCCGACGACGCCGCCGCCGTTGCGACAGGTACTCGGCTGGCGCCCGAGGGCCACATGACGGCGCCCGACGGCGCTCGACGCTCGTCCGACGACGCCGCCGCCGTTACGACAGGTGCCCGGCTGGCGCCCGACGGCAGCCCGACGGCGCTCGACGGCATCCGACGCCGTGCTGACGACGCCGCCGCCGTTACGACAGGTGTCCGGCTGGCGCCCGACGGCGGCCGACGCCGTTCCGACGACGCCACCGCCGTTACGACAGGTACCCGGTTGGCGCCCGACGACAGCCCGACTGCGCCCGACGCCGTTCCGACGACCCCGCCGCCATCACGACAGGTGCCCGGCTGGCACCCGGCGGCAGCCCGACGGCGCCCGACGGCATCCGACGCCGATCCGACGCCGCTCCGACGACGCCGCCGCCGTTATGACAGGTGCCCATGGCCTTGCCGACACAGGTGGCCATGACTAACCTCGACCCACAATCGACCCACATGGCACTACTTCCTGCACCAATTGTGCACTCCAGATGGGGCGGAAATTCGGGCAGTTGTTCACGACCGTAACCCCCATTAGCCGTCACACAGCAGACTCGCTGCCACACAGCAGACTCGCTGCCCCATGCCGCGAACTTATTTCTCAATCGACCCACTGCCGACCCACGCCACCGACCCACGCAATAAAGTCGAACCACAGCCGACGCACGTCCACCCTACACAGACCCACAACACCCGATCCATCCCAGTTTCGGGCCACTGCCGACCCGCGGCCAACCCAGAACAACGGACCCACAGCGGATCACCAACAACCCCGACTCTTGACCCATCTCCGATTCCAGCGCCCGTCCCAATTCCGACTCCGACTTCGACGCGGTGCAGCTGACGCGACTGGGGGCGGACAAATCCTGCCCCCCCTCACCAGCTCGCACTGATGCAGCGCTGGCCGCACGAGCCAGTCGCGCTACAAAGCGACAGTGTTGCACGAGCCAATCGCGCTACAAAACGCCGCTGTTGTACACGCCAGTCGCGCTACAACACGCTGCTGTATTTGCTTTTGGTTTGAGGGAGTTTCTGTGGAACTCACGTCATCCTCACCCCCGGCGCGAAGAGCACGAGCCCAGAGCGGCCTCCGGCACCGTTTCCGGACAGATCCGGCGGATCCGCGGACGAATCCCAAACCGGCGCCCTCGCTTGAGACATCCCCACAAAACGGGCCCCGGGGGAAGTGCCCATAGGAGCGGCCTCCGGCACCGTTTCCGGACAGATCCGGCGGATCCGCGGACGAATCCCAAACCGGCGCCCTCGCTTGAGACATCCCCACAAAACGGGCCCCGGGGGAGGTGCCCACAGGAGCCCAGAGCGGCCTCTGGCACCGTTTCCGGACAGATCCGGCGGATCCGCGGACGAATCCCAAACCGGCGCCCTCGCTTGAGACATCCCCACAAAACGGGCCCCGGGGGAGGTGCCCACAGGAGCCCAGAGCGGCCTCCGGCACCGTTTCCGGACAGATCCGGCGGATCCGCGGACGAATCCCAAACCGGCGCCCTCGCTTGAGACATCCCACAAAACGGGCCCCGGGGGAGGTGCCCACAGGAGCCCAGAGCGGCCTCCGGCACCGTTTCCGGACAGATCCGGCGGATCCGCGGACGAATCCCAAACCGGCGCCCTCGCTTGAGACATCCCCACAAAACGGGCCCCGGGGGAGGTGCCCACAGGAGCCCAGAGCGGCCTCCGGCACCGTTTCCGGACAGATCCGGCGGATCCGCGGACGAATCCCAAACCGGCGCCCTCGCTTGAGACATCCCCACAAAACGGGCCCCGGGGGAGGACGAATCCCAAACCGGCGCCCTCGCTTGAGACATCCCCACAAAACGGGCCCCGGGGGAGGTGCCCACAGGAGCCCAGAGCGGCCTCCGGCACCGTTTCCGGACAGATCCGGCGGATCCGCGGACGAATCCCAAACCGGCGCCCTCGCTTGAGACATTCCCAAACCGGCGCCCTCGCTTGAGACATCCCCACAAAACGGGCCCCGGGGGAGGTGCCCACAGGAGCCCAGAGCGGCCTCCGGCACCGTTTCCGGACAGATCCGGCGGATCCGCGGACGAATCCCAAACCGGCGCCCTCGCTTGAGACATCCCCACAAAACGGGCCCCGGGGGAGGTGCCCACAGGAGCCCAGAGCGGCCTCCGGCACCGTTTCCGGACAGATCCGGCGGATCCGCGGACGAATTCCGGACAGATGAGGCGGATCGGACCCACAAAATCCCCGGGGGAGAGAGCGGCCTCCGGCACCGTTTCCGGACAGATCCGGCGGATCCGCGGACGAATCCCAAACCGGCGCCCTCGCTTGAGACATCCCTACAAAAGGGGCCACAGGAGCCCACAGCGGCCTCCGGCACCGTTTCCGGACAGATCCGGCGGATCCGGCGGATCCGCGGACGAATCCCAAACCGGCGCCCTCGCTTGAGACATCCTCACACAACGGGCCCCGGGGGAGGTGCCCACAGGAGCCCACAGCGGCCTCCGGCACCGTTTCCGGACAGATCCGGCGGATCCGGCGGATCCGCGGACGAATCCCAAACCGGCGCCCTCGCTTCAGACATCCTCACAAAACGGGCCCCGGGGGAGGTGCCCACAGGAGCCCAGAGCGGCCTCCGGCACCGTTTCCGGACGGACCCTGGATCCGCTGGATCCGGTGACGAATCCCAAACCGGCGCCCTCGCCTGAGACATCCTCACAAAACGGGCCCCGGGGGGGATGCCCAGAGGAGCCCAGAGCGGCCTCCGGCACCGTTTCCGGACGGATCCGCGGATCCGCTGGATCCGCTGGATCCGGTGACGAATCCCAAACCGGCGCCCTCGCCTGAGACATCCTCACAAAACGGGCCCCGGGGGGGATGCCCAGAGGAGCCCAGAGCGGCCTCCGGCACCGTTTCCGGACGGATCCGCTGGATCCGCTGGATCCGGTGACGAATCCCAAACCGGCGCCCTCGCCTGAGACATCCTCACAAAACGGGCCCCGGGGGGGATGCCCAGAGGAGCCCAGAGCGGCCTCCGGCACCGTTTCCGGACGGATCCGCTGGATCCGCTGGATCCGGTGACGAATCCCAAACCGGCGCCCTCGCCTGAGACATCCTCACAAAACGGGCCCCGGGGGGGATGCCCAGAGGAGCCCAGAGCGGCCTCCGGCACCGTTTCCGGACGGATCCGCTGGATCCGCTGGATCCGGTGACGAATCCCACCCCGGCGCCCTCGCTTGAGACATCCTCACAAAACCGGCCCCGGGGGAGGTGCCCAGAGGAGCCCAGAGCGGCCTCCGGCACCGTTTCCGGACAGATCCGCTGGATCCGCTGGATCCGGTGACGAATCCCAAACCGGCGCCCTCGCCTGAGACATCTTAACAAAACGGGCCCCGGGGGAGATGCCCAGATGAGCCCAGAGCGGCCTCTGGCACCGTTTCCGGACGGATCCGCTGGAGCCGGTGGGATCCGGTGACGAATCCCAAACCGGCGCCCTCGCCTGAGACATCCTCACAAAACGGGCCCCGGGGGGGATGCCCAGAGGAGCCCAGAGCGGCCTCCGGCACCGTTTCCGGACGGATCCGCTGGATCCGGTGGATCCGCCGACGAATCCCAAACCGGCGCCCTCCTCGGCTTCCCTTTCCAACTGGTCAGGATTCGTGCCCCTTCCCCTCCTCCAGGGAGGCCCGGCCAGAGCGAGGACGGCGAAAGTGTTTTCCGTAAGCCCGCGAGTCAATCAAAGTTTACTTTGGGGAACTCCGATAGCATAATTTGGGGAGTTTCTTCGTGGCCGCTTGGGATTCGGGCGCGGCCGCCTGAGGCGAGCATGGCGTGCCCCATCAACTGCCACTGCGACTATGGCGTGTCTGGCATCTTTTTGGTCAGAGGCCTCCAAGACTGCCCCAAAACCGCCCAAGAGGCCCCCAAGAGGGCCCAAGACGGCCCAAGAGAGGCCCAAGACGGCCCAAAAGGCGCCCAAGACGGCCCAAAAGAGCCCCAAGACGGTTCCAAGAGAGGCCCAAGAGAGGGGCCACGAACCGAAAATTCCAGCTTTCCGCCCTAAGAGGCCCACAGAAGGCCCCAAGAAGCCCCCAAGAGGCCTCCGTAGCCATTTTGGCTCAAGCCATTTTGGCTCAAGCGTGGCTCGACAGCTCCGACTTTTGGGTTCGTACTCCCCGCGCGCTTCGGCACTGGGCGCGGCCGCCTGAGGCGAGCATGGCGTGCCCCATCAACTGCCACTGCGACTATGGCGTGTCTGGCATCTTGTTGGGCAGAGGCCTCCAAGACTGCCCCAAAACCGACCAAGAGGCCCCCAAGAGGGCCCAAGACGGCCCAAGAGAGGCCCAAGACGGCCCAAGAGGCGCCCAAGACGGCCCAAAAGAGCCCCAAGACGGTTCCAAGAGAGGCCCAAGAAAGGGGCCACGAACTGAAAATTCCAGCTTTCCGCCCTAAGAGGCACACAGAAGGCCCCAAGAAGCCCCCAATAGGCCTCCGTAGCCATTTTGGCTCAAGCCATTTTGGCTCAAGCGTGGCTCGACAGCTCCGACTTTTGGGTTCCGGCCCCCCGCGCGCTTCGGCACTGGGCGCGGCCGCCTGAGGCGAGCGTGGCGTGCCCCATCAACTGCCACTGCGACTATGGCGTGTCTGGCATCTTGTTGGGCATATTTGTAATTCTCGCCGCGGGCGTCTTCACCTTTTTTCCCGTCTTGCTGAATTGGTTTGCGTGGGAGTGGTACTTCGACCTGTGCTTGCTCTGGTTCTTCCTCGGGGTCGTCATCCTGACGTTCGGCTGCGTCTACGAGTGCTGCGTCGGCGCTCCCGACGCGAAGGCCCGAGAGGCAGAGGCGGACGTCGAGGACGGCGCCGTGAATGCCCCTGCGCCGTACATCATGATCGACAACTAGTGAGTTTTGAGCCCGAGTTCGACGCTACGCCTGTTGAGCTTGTAGACCGTTCATCATGTGTGTCCTCCACATGTTGCGATCTGCGTTGCCCCGGGTACGCTCGTACAAACTTGCTTTATGGCAGTTGGAGGAGAGCGCGAGGAGGAGGAGGACGAGCAAGACGAGGAGGACGAGGACGAGCACGAGCACGAGAAGGAAAAGGAGGGGGAGCAGGAAAAGGAGGACAAGCAGGAGAAGCACGAGGACGAGCACGAGGAGGAGGACGAGGAGGACGAGCAGGAGGAGGAGGATGACCAGGAGGAGGAGGAGGACGAGGAGGGGGAGGACCACCAGGAGGAAAAGATCCGGTGGATCCGCCGACGAATCCCACCCCGGCGCCCTCGCTTGAGACATCCTCACAAAACCGGCCCGGGGGGAGGTGCCCATGAGCCCAGAGCGGCCTCCGGCACCGTTTCCGGACAGATCCGCTGGATCCGGTGGATCCGCCGACGAATCCCAAACCGGCGCCCTCGCCTGAGACATCCTCACAAAACGGGCCCCGGGGGAGATGCCCAGAGGAGCCCAGAGCGGCCTCCGGCACCGTTTCCGGACAGATTCGCTGGATCCGGTGGATCCGCCGACGAATCCCAAACCGGCGCCCTCGCTTGAGACATCCTCACAAAACGGGCCCCGGGGGAGGTGCCCAGAGGAGCCCAGAGCGGCCTCCGGCACCGTTTCCGGACGGATCCGCTGGATCCGGTGGATCCGCCGACGAATCCCAAACCGGCGCCCTCCTCGGCTTCCCTTTCCAACTGGTCAGGATTCGTGCCCCTTCCCCTCCTCCAGGGAGGCCCGGCCAGAGCGAGGACGGCGAAAGTGTTTTCCGTAAGCCCGCGAGTCAATCAAAGTTTACTTTGGGGAACTCCGATAGCATAATTTGGGGAGTTTCTTCGTGGCCGCTTGGGATTCGGGCGCGGCCGCCTGAGGCGAGCATGGCGTGCCCCATCAACTGCCACTGCGACTATGGCGTGTCTGGCATCTTTTTGGTCAGAGGCCTCCAAGACTGCCCCAAAACCGCCCAAGAGGCCCCCAAGAGGGCCCAAGACGGCCCAAGAGAGGCCCAAGACGGCCCAAAAGGCGCCCAAGACGGCCCAAAAGAGCCCCAAGACGGTTCCAAGAGAGGCCCAAGAGAGGGGCCACGAACCGAAAATTCCAGCTTTCCGCCCTAAGAGGCCCACAGAAGGCCCCAAGAAGCCCCCAAGAGGCCTCCGTAGCCATTTTGGCTCAAGCCATTTTGGCTCAAGCGTGGCTCGACAGCTCCGACTTTTGGGTTCCGGCTCCCCGCGCGCTTCGGCACTGGGCGCGGCCGCCTGAGGCGAGCATGGCGTGCCCCATCAACTGCCACTGCGACTATGGCGTGTCTGGCATCTTGTTGGGCAGAGGCCTCCAAGACTGCCCCAAAACCGCCCAAGAGGCCCCCAAGAGGGCCCAAGACGGCCCAAGAGAGGCCCAAGACGGCCCAAGAGGCGCCCAAGACGGCCCAAAAGAGCCCCAAGACGGTTCCAAGAGAGGCCCAAGAAAGGGGCCACGAACCGAAAATTCCAGCTTTCCGCCCTAAGAGGCACACAGAAGGCCCCAAGAAGCCCCCAAGAGGCCTCCGTAGCCATTTTGGCTCAAGCCATTTTGGCTCAAGCGTGGCTCGACAGCTCCGACTTTTGGGTTCCGGCTCCCCGCGCGCTTCGGCACTGGGCGCGGCCGCCTGAGGCGAGCATGGCGTGCCCCATCAACTGCCACTGCGACTATGGCGTGTCTGGCATCTTGTTGGGCATATTTGTAATTCTCGCCGCGGGCGTCTTCAACTTTTTTCCCGTCTTGCTGAATTGGTTTGCGTGGGAGTGGTACTTCGACCTGTGCTTGCTCTGGTTCTTCCTCGGGGTCGTCATCCTGACGTTCGGCTGCGTCTACGAGTGCTGCGTCGGCGCTCCCGACGCGAAGGCCCGAGAGGCAGAGGCGGACGTCGAGGACGGCGCCGTGAATGCTCCTGCGCCGTGCATCATGATCGACAACTAGTGAGTTTTGAGCCCGAGTTCGACGCTACGCCTGTTGAGCTTGTAGACCGTTCATCATGTGTGTCCTCCACATGTTGCGATCTGCGCTGCCCCGGGTACGCTCGTACAAACTTGCTTTATGGCAGTTGGAGGAGAGCACGAGGAGGAGGAGGACGAGCAAGACGAGGAGGACGAGGACGAGCACGAGCACGAGAAGGAAAAGGAGGGGGAGCAGGAAAAGGAGGACAAGCAGGAGAAGCACGAGGACGAGCACGAGGAGGAGGACGAGGAGGACGAGCAGGAGGAGGAGGATGACCAGGAGGAGGAGGAAGACGAGGAGGGGGAGGACCACCAGGAGGAGGAGGGAAGGAGGAGGAGGACGAGGAGGGGAGGGCGGCTGGCTGCCCCGGCCGGCTGCCCCGACCGGCCGCGCCTGCGCCCGGCCGCGGAGCGCGGTCAAGGGAAGGATTCCTGCATGAACTATTGTACTTGCATATCTGATGGCCTTCGGCCAAGGTCGTGCACACGAGGGCTCTGAGGAAGGCTCCGTGCGCCCTTCTGGGGAGCCCCTCGGACGAATTATTCGGGCCTCTTGCTCGCCATGTCGGGCCTTCCTGGGGGACGGGTTTTCTTGGTGGATTCTCCGTGGTCTTCTTGGTGGACAGACATGGGCCTCTCATATGTGCGCGCCGACTTAGGGCGACGCATGTGCCTGGTCCAGCACGCGCGGTGCCCCCGGGGAGGGGTTGCGGTTTTGCCAGATTGTGAGGACGCTTCAGAGCGGAACGCCCCTCCACATCCTTCCTGATCCCTCACTCATTTCAGCCCACGCTCCCTCAGGTGCACACTGCCGGCGCCAGCGCGAAGATAAGAGGCACCTGGGGGGCGCCCCGTTCCGCGAATCCCACTGCAGAGCGGGGATCTCGACCCCCCAATGGGATTCGTGGAGCGGGGGGGGCCTTGGGGGGCCCAAACATTTTTTTGTGCGGGGGGGGGCTGCCCCGTTCCCTCGGATGGGCACAGCCCCCCCCTCGCCGGCCTCCTCTCCTTGATCCCTCCTCCTAACGTAACGCGCCCGCTTTAAGTTAGTGCATATGATACATTTCCATTCTTGGGACCGACCTTGCTTTCCTGGCGGTAGTCTGGCGAGATCTGCTGGTTGTTGGAGGAAGTAAATGCGCTCGGGGCCCACGGCTTTATACAATTGCGTTTAGTTATGTAAGCGGCTCCGCCGTTCCGCCCCAAAGCGTAAGGCCGCGCCTTCCTCAGGCTCGCCTCGGGAAGGCGCGACCCAAAAGCTGGTCATTGACGTTCATTGCCCACCCGACGCCCGGAGCCAACGGTAGGCCACTTCGTGCTCTTCGAGTTCCCCGAATTCCATTCCCGGGCCACAGTTTGAATGCCTCAAGCCAACTGTAGGCCACTTCGTGTTCTGGGGTCTTTGGCGCGCGCGGATTTCGCCAATGGCCCATGATGCGTTCCAGGTTGAAGGCAACGATGACGGCGACGGCCTTTCCTGAGTGTCCGCTGGACCCCGGCCGCGCCAGCGGTCAAAGGGGGTGCCCGGGGTAGGGCGTTCCAGCTTGAAGGAGACGAGGACGCCGACGACATCTAGTGAGTGTCCCGCGGGCCCCCCCTGGCCACGCCGGCGGTCAACTGAGGGGGGGGCGGTTAGGGCGCTCCAGGTTGAAGGCTACGACGACAGCGTCGGACATTCCTCTGGCTGCGCCGCGCTGCGCAGGCCGAAGTCGCGTGTACACGCCCTTCACGCCCTGTCGAGGCGCGGACATTAAAGACACTGCGGCCTCGGATCTGTCGCAAACCTGGGTTCCCTCCTTGAGGGTTGCGGATCATGGGCGCGACAAGCGAGACTGAGCGTTGAGCACGGTTCCGCCTAACAACGCAAGTTCCGACGAAATGACAAGACAACATATGCCAACTCGGGGGGGGGGGGGGGGGGCGTTAGGGCGTTCCAGGTCGAAGGCTACGACGACGGCGTCGGGCATTCCTCTGGCTGCGCCGCGCTGCGCAGGGCGACGTCGCACGTACACGATTGCGGCCTCAGATGTGTCGCAAGCCTGGGCCCCCTCCTTGACGGTTGCGGATCATGGGCGCGACAAAGAGACTGAGCGTTGAGCACGGTTCCGCCTAACATCACAAGCTCCTCAGAAATGAAAGAACAACATATGCCAACCCGGTCCTACAATCGGGCATCCGCTCCCTTGGGCCCTCCGCGGGCCTTGGGGCCGTCAACGGAACCCTTGCAGGCAGGCGCCACGATTTCTCCGGGCCGCAGACGGCATGACCCTGTGGGCTCTGCCTATGTGGTCACCCTGCCACAAAACACATGGCACGCACGCGTTCACATGCACGCACGCAGACAAAAAACATACAAGTCTAACGCAAAGCTCCGCCTAACAACACAAGCCCCGCTCCCGTGGACCCTCCACGGCCCCCTGCGCGCACCCTCCGTGGGGCCCGCCCTTCAAGGCAAGGCCTCTCTTTGGGAATCACCCTTCGGGTTCTGACGGGCGCTCCGTTCGGGCTCGCCTGGGGCTGCACGTTCCCGGGGTTCCGCTTGTTGCTCTCCTTGGGATTTCATGGAACCCCCGCCCTTCATGGCATGGCCTCTCTTTTAGCACCGCCCTTTCGTCTTTCTTGCTGTGGACACCCGCCCACGAACCACAATACACACTAATTCCTTTTGGCGTTCCGTACGTTCTTGCCTCTGGGCGTTCCGTAGGGCATTGGCTCCACCCACGAGTTCGGCTTCGGTTCGAGACGAGGCACGGCCGTCATGGCGCCCGGCGCTGCTCATCAGGCCCGCGTGCTTGCCCGACGATACGATTCTTTCAATCCTGGTGGCTTTCCTCGGTTTCGGGTTTCGGTGCCGCGTTCTGGCATCATGGCGCAGTAAAAAAACGGATCTGGGGAAGGGGTCAGGACGTTCTGGGGCCGCGGGGGCTGAGGATGCGGTGTGTGGAAGAGCAGGATGAGGAGGAGGAGGAGGAGGAGGAGGAGGAGGAGGAGGAGGAAAAGGAGGAGGAGGCGGAGGAGGCGGAAGAGGAGGACCAGGGTGCGGGAGGAGGAGGAGGATGAGCAGGAGTAGGATGAGGAGGAAGAGGATGAACAGGAGTAGGAGGAGGAGGAGGAGAAGAAGGAGGATGCGGTAGGACGATGATGATGATGATGCCGATGATGATGATGATGATGATGATGACGATGACGATGATGATGATGATGATGAGGAGGAGGAGGAGGAGGAGGAGGAGGAGGAAGAGGAGGTGGGCGAGGAGGAGGAGGAGGAGGAGGAGATTTCTCGGGGCGCGCGATTTCCGCAGACTTTTCGCCGCTGGTTCGCCCCCTCGCGAGCCTCGCCCTCCTGATGCTCACGCTCTTTCTCCTCTCGATCATTTCCCTCTCGCCCAGAAGCGCGCGCCCCTTCTTCTATATACAGAAACTCCCGATCAACCGCAGAGCGGCGGATGTTATAATAAGCAGCACGTTGGGGAACCCCACCAGTACGACAATGAGCATCCATTTCCCTGGATGCCATGCTCGAACTACCGACCCCAGGATCAACGCCCACCACCACCACAAGCGCCGCCGCGACAGGTTCTCACACCGATGCGCAGCTCACCGGCCCACAGGCTCGCTTGAAACAAAAATGGTCAACTCAAGATGGGGCGGAAATCCGGGCAGTTATTCCATGACGCAACCCACAGCCGACCCACGGCAGATCCACGGCAACCAACCGATCGACCCACAGCACCTGACCCACGGCGACTACAGCGCCGACTCGCCGACTCCCGCGCCGACCATCTCACCGACTCCCACCCGACCGGCTCACCGACTGCGGTGCCGACCAACTCGCCGACTCCAGCGCCGACCAGCTTGTCGACACCCGGCCCGACCAGCTCACCGACTCCCGCGCCGACCAGCTCGCTCACTCCTTCGCCGGCCGGTTCACCGACCCCCGCCCCGACCAGCTCACGGGCAGGAAGGAGAGGAGGACGGTGAGGGCGGCGGATATGCCAACGCGGAGGCAACGCAGGGGCAGACAGAGAGACGGGTGAGGAGGCCAATCAGGCCGCAGATCAGCTCGCCGACTCCCGCGCCGACCAGCTCGCTGACTCCCGCACCGACCTGCTCGCCGACCTGTTCATCCATTCTCTCACGGACGAGCCCGCCGACTCCCGCATTCAGCCATTCCTCAGCAGCCACCCCGCACAGCAATTTCTTACATAAATGGCGCACTCCAGATGGGAGGGAAATTCGGGCCGTTATTCACGAACATAACTCACATTAGCCATCATGCAGCAGACGCGCTGCAACCGTTCAACGCAACAAGCCCGAAGTTTGCCGACCCGCAGCATGCGGACAAGAACCGACCCATGCCACGAACTCAGTTCTCCAGGGCCCCTTGCCGACCACCGCCACAGACCCACGCAACAAAGTCGAACCACAGCCGACACACGTCTACCCTACACAGACCCACAACAACTGGTCAATCCCAGCCCCACAACAACGGTCCCTCGCAACATACCCGGGACACTACCGACCCGCGGCCAACCCAAAACAATGGACTCGCAGCAGAAGACCAACAACGGACCCACGCATACGCCGGCTCCCCAGGCCACGACGGCACCCAAGGCCTCGGCGACCCTCAACTCGCCTTCCCATGAAGGGGAGGACGTGAGGAATCAACCGACACCAACCCTGGCGCCAACGGCGCCAGCTACTGGCTCCGACTCCAGCGCCCGCCCCAATTACGACTCCAACTTCGACGCGAGGCAGTTGACGCGACAAAGGGCGGACAAATCTTGCCCCCCCTCACCACCTCAAGCACCGGCCCCGTCCCCGGGAGGTCTGGACCAAACGGCTACCAGCTCCCGTTCCGACCAGCACATCGACTGCCGCATCGACCAGCTCACCGACCTCGTCCCCAGGAGGTCTGGACCAAGCGGTTCCCGACTCCCGCTCCGAGCAGCACATCGACTCCCGCATCGACCAGCTCACCGATCCCGTCCCCGGGAGGTCTGGACCAAGCGGTTCCCGACTCCCGCTCCGAGCAGCGCATCGACTCCCGCATCGACCAGCTCACCGACCCCGTCCCCAGGAGGTCTGGACCAAGCGGTTCCCGACTCCCGTTCCGAGCAGCACATCGACTCCCGCGTCGACCAGCTCACCGACCCCGTACCTGGGAGGTCTGGACCAAGTGGTTCCCGACTCCTGCTCCGAGCAGCACATCGACTCCCGCATCGACCAGCTCACCGACCCCGTCCCCAGGAGGTCTGGACCAAGCGGTTCCCGACTCCCGCTCCGAGCAGCACATCGACCCCCGCATCGACCAGCTCACCGTCCCCGCCCCCGGTAGGTCTGGACCAAGCGGTTCCCGACTCCCGCTCCGAGCAGCACATCGACTCCCGCATCGACCAGCTCATCGACCCCCGACTTCGGTGCACTACCCTGGAGCAGGACGTCGCGCAGACGGGCCATTGGAAGGGCCGGTGCTGGTGCACCCGTCTCCAAGCGCCCATCGGCCTGCATCTTTTTCGAGGACGGCTACCATTTCAATACTTTTCTACCGGCACCTCTACTTGTCCATCTACCGGTGTGTCCGGCTCCTCACCTCTCTTTGGCCCCCCTGTTATCCTGCATAGTATTGTATAGCTGATGCCGCATTGCTTATCGCACTAATAGGGGTCGCGCGTGTGCGACGTCGTTCCCTCCCTCTCCTCCTCCTGTCCTCCCTCCTCCTCGCCCTCTTTCCCCCCCTGGTGGGCGTTGAAGCTGTAGGGCAATTCACGGCTGCCGCCAGGGCTCGGTCCTTTGCTCGATTTCGTAGTTTCGCCCTCTACCCGAGCCCGGGGCCATTGCAGGATTTGTTGTAGCGTGTCTGGATGGAGCAATTGTGTGTTTTATATAAACGGCTGGTAGCTGTCAGGGGTCGGCACGCAATGCATTTGTCCGGATCGCTTGTCCTCCTTCCCTCCTTCCTCTCCTCGCTTCGGACTTTCTGAAACTCTGCCGCTCCCTCCTCGGTGCATGTGGTGCCGGAGTTTGAGTTCTGCGGTTCGCTTCAGTTGACGTTCCAGCTTTCCTGGCGCAACGTCGTTCGGGAGCACTGCCCTTTGTGATCTGACGCAGGCTGGCCAGAGGATTCATCATCTGAGCGGGGTTTGCGTCGCGCTGGAAAAAAAACATGAGAACTGCTAAGTTTCATGTTGGGCTATTTTGGGGCGATATTTGGGGCCTCTTGGGCCGTCGTGGAGCGCCGGGAAGCCGAGACGGCGAGAACGCCCAAATCCATCAACAAGTTAAAAAACAAATCAATGATTTGCGCCTCTGGGGGCCCGCTCGGGAGTGCTTTTGCAGGTCTGGGAGTCTTGGAAACGTTTTGTGCCGTCTGGAGGCTATTGAGGCGTCTTGGACCGATCGTTCTGCGATTCGGGGCCTTCTTGGACCGTCTCGAGGGCGTCTTGCGGCAATCTTGCCCCGTCTCCGGGCTTTTCTGGGCCCCAGGACCCCCCGGGGAGGATGCGCATCTGGGTGGCGTCCCCCCTGCGATCCCCCTCCGCGACCCCCCCCCCGCGACCCCCCCCCGCGACCCTCCCCGCGACCCCCCTCGGGACCCCCGAAATGGGACGAATTACAACCGACTCGTCCCAATTCCAACCGATCGGAGCGAATTGCAACCAGAAGTGGGACCAATTACAACCATGGGATCTTCAGTCGTATTTCTTTCTTCATCAGAAGTACTTTTTTCTTCTTCAGAAATCCTTCGATTCTTTAGGATACTTTTTTTTAATGATTCCTTAAGATTCCTTGGGGTTCCTTGGGATCCTTATGATTCCTGAGGGTCCTCCGGATTCCTTGGGACCCTTAGGATCAGGATTCTTCCGCATTCCTCCAGCAATCCTTCGGATTTTTTTTTGCGAATTCGTCTGAATCCTGAGAAATCTTTGGGGGAAGGGGGCGCTTTGGGGGCCTTATTGGGGTCTTTCTGGGCCACTCTTAGGGCCCTCTTGGGGCCTTCTTGGAGCCCTCCTGGGGCCTTTATTGACCTTGCTTGGCGCCCAAATCAGCCCTAGAAGGGCCAACTTTCGAGGGCTGCAGGGGGGCCGAGCAGAGTGACGTCCTATGGGGGCTCAGATTGGACCTCGCCTTCCCTGTGGGGGGGGGCTGCGATCTGCGAAACTGTCGCCACTTTCGAGGGGTGCTGGTGGGTCCAGTGGATTGGCGTCCTGCAAGATGCCTTGGAAGTGCCCGAAACGGCCGCAAGAGGGAAAAGCAACCGACAAATATATTTTTTCGAAAGAGGCCAGAAAAAACAACCGAAAAATATTTTATGTTCGGAAGGGGGCGCTTTGGGGGCCTTCTTGGGGCCTCTCCGGGCCACTCTTAGGGCCCTCGTGGGGCCTTCTTGGAGCCCTCCTGGTGCCCTTAATGATTTTTCGTGGCGCCCAAGTAAGCCCTAGAAGGGCCATCTTTCGAGGGACGCAGGGGGGCCCAGCAGAGTGACGTCCTATGGGGGCTCAGATTGGACCTCGCCATCCTTGGGTGGGGGCTGCGATCTGCGAAACTGTCGCCACTTTCGAGGGGTGCTGGTAGGTCCAGTGGACTGGCGTCCTACAAGGGGCCCTAAAAGAGCCCGAAACGGCCGCAAGAGGGAAAACCAACCGACAAATATTTTATTGTTCGGAAGGGGGCGGGAAGAACAACCGACACATATTTTATGTTTCGGAAAGGGGGCGCTTTGGGTGCCTTCTTGGGGTCTCTCTGGGCCACTCTTAGGGCCCTCTTGGGGCTTTCTTGGAGCCCTCCTGGGGCCCTCATTGATTTTTCTCGGCGCCCAAATAGGCCTTAGAAGGGCCAACGTTCGAGGGCTGCATGGGGGCCCAGTGGGGTGACTTCCTACAGGGACTCATATTGGACCTCGCCATCCATGGAGGGGGGCTGCAATCTGCGAAATTGTCGCCACTTTCGAGGGGTGCTGGTGGGTCTAGTGGAGTGGCGTCCTACAAGGGGCCTTAAAAGAGCCCGAAACGGCCGCAAGAGGGAAAAGCAACCGACACATATTTTATTGCTCGGAAAGGGGGCGGGAAAAACAACCGACACATATTTTATGTTTCGGAAAGGGGGCGCTGTGGGTGCCTTCTTGGGGTCTCTCTGGGCCACTCTTAGGGCCCTCTTGGGGCCTTCGACGACGAACGGAAGAGCGTCCCCCACACGCCGACAGGGTCGGCGGATTTCATCCTAGCCGCGGCAATGAGAAGGCAAATGGGCAAGGAGGTCGGACCCTACACCACCCGCGCCGCGCGCATTGCGTTCCAGGGGTGGATCGATACGGCCAACGCCGACCGTGCCACGAAGGACCTGCCCCGAATCGAGATCCCGCCACTTGAGGTCTTCCAGGACAAGGACGAGGTCCAGATCAACAGCCTCGCGGCGCTACTCGGCCATTCGGTCCACGTGCGGGACGAGTTCCTGAAGCGTTGCGTCTTCGACCGCACGTGTTACCTCAAGCAGGGGGACAGATATGGCGAGTGGGACCTGTCCAGTGTGGTCGGGATGCGCGCCAAGATGAAGCGTCTCTCCAGCAGTTCGATGGACCTTGGCGGGGAGATGCTCTTCAAGACACGTATCGGCTTCACGGGCACGCCGAACGAGATCCTACCGGCAGCATTCGAGTACGTTCCGCCGAACGAGACCCGACCGCGCAGATGCTACTACGTGCCTTTCTGTGACGCCGAGATCATGCAGAAGCTGACCTCGCCCGACCTGGTGTTTGTGGAGACTGGGAACAAGGTCTTCGATGTCGAATCGCTCCTGGATTACGTGACGAGCGGGGCTGTGGAGAACAAGTTTTTCGCCCTCATCGACACGGGCGCGCTCGTCACAGGCCTCACGAACCAGGAGGTGGCCGCTCAGCTCATGCAGAAGGGCTGCAAGGCTGGCTGGCCCTACAAGGGGGTGGTGTACCTCGACCCGAAGGACGACGACGACGACGACGATCGACGACGACGACGACGGTCGACGACGACGACGACGACGACGACGACGACGACGACGAGACGACGATCGACGACGACGACGACGACGACGACGCTCGACGACGCTCGACGACGAAGACGACGACGACGACGACGACGAGGACGAGAAGTGCGTCCTCATGGCCGACGGCCGCAAGCACGTGCCCCTCAAGGACAGCGGCTTGAAGCCGATCGAGCGCTTCACCTTCTTCGACCAGGTTCACTGCACGGGCATGGACATCCCGCAGGCGCCCAACGCCAGGGCCGTCGCCACACTGGGCAAGGGCATGACACTGCGGGACCACGCCCAGGCTTGCTGGCGCATGCGCCGCTTCGGTGATGGCCAGAGCATCCGCATCATCATGTTCCCCGAGGTTGAAAAGCAGGTGGACGAGATCGCAGCGGTGCTCTTGGGGGGGGCAGAGCCTGCTGCGGCCGCGCGCGAGCGCCAGAAGGAGCGGCTGCGCGACGTGATGGCCTGGCTCCTGGAAGGGCAGCTGCAGAGCGAAGCTCTGCAGCGCAGCACCCTCGTGATGCAGCAGCTGCGCGACTGCTGGCGCATCACCTCCTTCGAGACGATGCTGGGGACCTGTGCTCCCCCGCCGTTCGACAAGGGCGAGCGGGTAAAGGTTACGTTGAGGCCGCCTGAGGAGAACGATGCCGGGCCTGAGCGCAAGGGCAATGTCGCGAAGGAGGGCACGGTGGCGGAGACGGACAAGTGGCAGGAGGACGGGGAGGTGGAGGTGAAAGTGGACAGCGAGCAGATGACCCACCGTATTAAAATCAGTGACATCGCGCCATTTCCGACAAAGAGCGCTATGCGGCTTCGCTTCTACGCGCCAGAGTACCCCGCGAATGCCGCCGAGGCCAGGGACTTGCGCCTCCGCGTCGAGAGGCTCGAGCAAGAGGTGGCGAAGGTCGTTGGTGCAAAAATCCTGCACGCTGTCGCCAAGCAGGACGAGGCAGAGGATGCGGAAGCGACGGAGGAGAAACTGAAGGCCCTGGAGCAGGTCAGAAGTAAGCTGGACGAGATCAAGGCCAATCTTTTATTGAATCGCTTCGCTCATTCCGCCGGCCCGTGATATTGCATCGCTGGTTTTTGTCTGTGTGTTCGTTGCCCATGTTGCGCTCTTGGGGGCGGGTGTCGTTCGGACGCGTTGCGTGGGGAGTTTTGATGGTGAAGCAGTTCCCTGGGGGTCGTCTCTCGATGGGGCGAAATAGAGTCGTCGTCAAGATGCTTCTTTGGGGGGCCTCTTGGGGTCTGTTGAGAGGCCGTTCGGGGGCGCCTGGGAGACATGTTTGAAGCCTTCTGGGGCTTCTTTTGGGCCTCCTGGGAGTCTCCTGGGGCCTCTTGGCGACATCTTGGGGCCTCTTGGAGGCCTCTTGGGGCCTCTTTGGGACCTCCTGGGCGCCTTCTGGGACGGAGGGCTCCATTTTTGAGTTCTCGGTATCCCTCCTGAGTCCCTCTTGGGCCCGTCTTGGGGCCTCTTGGTCCGTCTTGGGCGGCACTTGGGCCGTCTTGAGGGCTCTCTTGGGTCGTTTCGGCGCCGTCTTGGGAGCTTCGTGGGCCGTCTTGGAGCGGTCTTGGGGGCCTCTTGGGCCGTCTTGGAGCGTCCGGAAGCCGAAAAAGCCAGAACACAAAAAACATAGAAAAAACCAATGAAAATCAACGATTTTGGCCTCTTGGGGCTCTCTTCGGAGGCCTCTTGGAAGGCTCTTGGGGCGTCTTGGAGGCCTCTTGGGCTGTCTTGGGGGCCTTTTGGGCCGTCTTGGGGTCATCTTCGGCGTCTTCGAGCGCTCTTTGGGCGTCTCGGGGGCCTCTTGGGCAGTCTTGGGGGCCTCTTGGGGCACTCTGAGCGCGCTCTGGGGAGCCTGAGAGGCCGCACCCAGAAGGAAAACCATCTCTGAGTAGACTTCGGGCGGCGGTCGGGCGGCGGTCGGGCGGCGACCGGGCGTTGGTCGGGGTACTTTTCGCCGGGGGACCCCCAGGGGCCGCCCCGCGCGCGCGAACTAGAAATACTGTTAATACTGTTAACCAGTTACCGGAGATCTTAGCACGCCCTGGCCCGTTGGGCCGGCGAATTCGGCAGAATTGCGAGCCACCCACGAAAGGCGGAGGAGAGCTCCGTCGCCATGCTGGAGGCATTGGTCACTGCGGACCAGCTGGACCGTGATTACATGGCGAGACATTTCTATGATCTCTATCAATTCACGCTACGCTCTAAGATGAACTTGGAAAAGCTCATTTTGAGGCAACGCCAGCAGGCGGTTGACCAGTTCTGCTGGTGTTACATGTTCGGCTGGGAGAAGAAGACGGCTTCTGGAGGCTACCAGTATGTTCCGGCCAAAGAAAAGACCGGGTTTGTGTTCGGGACCCGCAAGAACGACGACGAGGGCCCAGACAGCTCGGAGAAGTTGATCAAGGATTCAGAGAGCGAAGAGGAGTCAAGCGCCTCCACCATGCCCGTAAGAAGGGCTTCGGATAGAGTCTCGAAACAAGTGCTGGGTGCCAAGGGCGGCAAGGACATGGACGGTGGTCCTCGGGCGGATGCTGTGGACGAGGCGGGGGATGTGGTTGTCGGCTTGCGAGTTCGCGTGACGACAGACGCGAAAAAGTACAAGGAGGAGTGTGATCAGTCTGAGCTGGCCACCGACAGCGCGGCCGGGAAACAAAACAGGGGCCGGGTTGGCACGATCGAGAAGGTGAAGTTGAGCAATGGGATTGTGAAAGTCTCTGGTATGCAGTGGGTGCCCATCAGGGCGTTGGCAGGTTTCGAGAATTGGACGAAGGGCGACGTCAGGGAACGCAGGCGGGCACTCCAAGAGCTGGACAAGTCGGGGGCTGACGCGGACACTGGCTTGGACACGTAGACGTTTTCGTCGAGGACATGAGCCAGTTGAAGATACGGGAGGACCTCAGCGTGAAGGCCGACACGCTGGGGGACCGGCTCGTCCGGCTGGAGGGCGAGCACAGCAGCCTGCGGATACCAGAGAAGTACGCGTCCGAGGTTGTCCGCCTGAAGGAGGAGACCGCACAGAGCCCCACCGAGAAAAAGGGGGAGGAAACGCCCGAGGCCGAGGGCGAGGACGGTGGCCTGGACTCCGAGATGTGCCAGGAGCAAGAACAGGAGCAGGAGCAGGAGGCGCCGCCGTGTAAGCTGGAACCCAAATTCTCCTACTCGGACCTGCCGAATCAGAGGCAGTGGGACGCCACAAACCTGCAACAGTTCGTCAGAAATGGGAAGGATACTTTCCAGTTAGCCATCTGGAAGCCGCAGAAGGGGGAGGATGCCCTACGGTTGCCCGCGGACCTCCGGATGACCACCAACTACGCCACCAGGGGGGTGCCGCCCGACGGGTCCAAGACGAAGAAGAGGCGCCTGCCCAACGCCTCCGTGCTCCTGTATGTGCGCAACGGCGCCAACAATGCGTGGGTCCTCATGACCCTAGCCGAGGCCGAGAGCACCCGCCGCCTGCTGGACCTCGACCCCTCGAGTAGGGCCCATGCCGGCCTGATCTCTTCGCTTGGACACTGGCTCACCCTGTGGCCTGAGGGCGCCGCGGACCCAGGCTTCGTCGGGAAGTCGGTGTCCCACGACCTCCCGCCGGTCGACCGCACGTCGTCGGAGCAGGAGGCCGCGGCCTGGGCACCGCTGGCGCTCACGCGTTTCTTCAACGCGGAGTCGAACTTCAGCAGTCGCCAGATCATCTCAATCCTGAAGTGCTTAGAGGGGACCAGCTTCGAGCAGCGCTCCAAGTGGCTGACGGCGGTCGCGGACGGCCGATGGCGCGAGATCCCGGACATCACCAAGGAGATTTCGGTGAAACAGGTACTGTACCGCCGCCCCAAGGAGGGCCCAGCCGAGATGCAGCAGACGCACGAAGTCATGATCAGGCTGCGGAAAGCGGTTGCAAAATACTACCCTCATGAAAAAGATAGCAATGGTGTCTTGAAGGCGATTGTTCAGCAGTTCGACAAGAGAAAACCTAAGAATGGAAAGCTAGACCGCGTCGAGCTGGAGAAGTTTGTCAAGGAGATGGACGACTTCAGCGGTCTGCGCGGCCAGCTAATGGATAAGTTTGATTCAATTTATCCAGCTGCCTGCGGCAAGTCCCACTTTCGCGCCATCCCAGCGCCCTGGGTGGTCACTGTTCAAGGGACTGGCGGGAGGCAGTAACGTGTGGCACCTCGTGATCCCAGGCTTGAGAGAGCCGTGACATGTGACAGGCTGCTATCCTCGTCTTCGTCGTCTTCCTCCCTTTTTCTTCTTCTGTCCTCCTTCTTCTGCCCATCCTCCAATTCAAGGGGGCCTCTTGATGGCCTCATGGGGCCTCCTGACGGCATCCTGGGGGCTTGTTAGGGGCCTTGTCAAACCCCGAGCTGTATCGTGGGGTCCTCCGGACCCTCTAGAGAAAGTGAGAGGGATAGCTTGTTCTCTTCTCGCGGGTCCCCACCGCGATGTCTCCAAACTAGCTAGTGCCCAAACGGCAGCGGAGTGAGGCAAGAAGCACTGAATCAACACTCCCACAACTTAAAAGTTGCCTCAACTCCGACTTTGGGCTAAGCTTTGACTGAACGCCTTCGCATCACACAGAATATTCCTCCAGCACGGCGCACGGGAGGCGAAAGCCACTCAGATGTCGGTCATTTAGTGGAGCCGGTCCTCCGAGGCCGACGCCCTCGACGTAGGAGCCCCCAAACGGCTCGAAGCCGCCGCTCTCGACGATGCAGGCATCCAGCTCCCCATGGACATATCATCACCGGCAACGGAGCCTTCCTCCACAGCGACGATTGGGGCCTGATCGAACACACCGGTCGTCTCCGGATCGTTCTCGTCCAGCATCTCTGGCTGCAGGCCACACTCCTCGACCAAGAACCGAACGATCTTGTCGCGCCAGAGGGGAAAGTCTGCCATGTGCTCGCACACCGATACTCCGACGTCGCCAATCCCGCTGTGAAACTCCGACTCCCTGGGCAGGCGGAGCGTCCGAGACGGACGGCAGCTGCGCTGCGTCCCGCCAGCTCTTGAGCTGGGAGGGCCGTCCTGGCTCTCCGAGTAGCCCGCCGAGAACTCGTCCCAGGCTGGGAGGCGGAAGGAGTTCACCACGATCGATCCCCCAGGCGGGGCCGGCGGCACCTGGTCGTTCTTCAGCGCCATGTGGTAGAGGCTCTCGAGCACCTTCAGGCGGTCGCGCATGCCGTCCTCGAGCGCGGCAGGCGAGTGCAACGTGATGTACCCCGTGCTGGCGGGGTACACCAGCGTGATCTGCGAGACGCTCTGCTTGCCCTTCAGGCGGTCGTCCAGGACCCCCGCGCGCGCGGATCTGCACCTTGACCTTGTTGCTGGAGCCCTCGATGTTGCCCTCGCCGGCCTCCGTCAGGCCCTCCAAGAAACTCCTCGCGCCATTCGCCGAGTTCTTCGCCTCGATCTTCACCATCTGCTCGCAAGCTCTTCGCGGGCTGTGGGGCAGCGAACTGTTTCCGCAAGGCGCGCTCCGCCGATGCTTGAGCCAAGACACTGCCCTCATCGGCGAGCTGGTAGGTCCCGTGGCGACCGCAGCTCCGGAGGAGATCGGCGGGCTCCGCCTTATCCTTCGTGAGACAGTCCGCCAGCATCAGAGAAGTGGGACCCCAACGCAACACAGCCCCGAGACGTGCCAGGCTCTCCACACTTATTGCAATATCTACTGCACACCTCTTATCGTCGATCCCAGACGGGCTCCCCATCTTGCACACATTGTCGTAGATACTCTTGCAGCCGATGACCGCTAGACTCTTAAACTTACTTAGATAACGAGCCCGATCTCCAAGAGTGAAGCCTCGAAAGAACCCCATGGCGAAGAAGCACATGACCCACTCCAAGTGCCCGAGACCGTCGGTCATCACTGACGACTCCCCCGCCAAGGTAGACTTGACCACCCGCTTCACCCGATAACTCCTCCAGATCAATGGGCTCCACGGGGAAACCCTGCCTAGCTCCATGTCCCTGTTAGTCACCCCGATGATGTAGCCCCCCTGCGTGTGGCCCATGTTGGACATGTCTTTCGACGAGTAGTCTGAGTGGAGGATGAAGGTGAGCTCGGCGATGGGGATCGAGGGATATCGGATCTCGAGGTCCGCAAACTTCTAAGCACGACGAGCCAACATATTTCCTTTCCTGATATCACCGACAGGTTCGAACTCACAGGGATGCTGAGGTCTGGGCGGGTCTGAGTCGCCAGCCAGTTCCCCCGCTGGTTGAGGGAGATGAAATCTTTTATCTCTGACGGGACCGCCAGAGCATCAGCGCTTGCATGTCGGCGGGTCGACACCCGCTCCGTCTCCTCAGACGCGTACTGGTACTGCGTCTGCACGATGGTGTAGTCTGGGAGCTGGCGCAGCCGGGACCCGACGAACTCGGCCTCCTTCTCGTGCCACTTGCGGTAGGGGAAACGGCGCCTCAGCTGTGACAGAGCCTCGGCCCATTGAGATCCACGTCCTCCGAACACGCCGTCATCCATGTGCTGGCCGATGACCCCGCGCAGGTCGCCAGGCCGGGCCGCTCGAAGAGGCTCTGGTCCCTGGCCGTCGATGACGCGGTAGTCGTCCAGGTCGAACTCCACGGACTCGCCGACGTCTTCGAACAGCAGCAGCACGCACGGGTTCATGGGATGCTGCACGAAGCCCAGCTCCTCGATCAGGAACTTGCTGAAGGTCAGCCACCACAGCTGAGGCTGGTCGCTCCTGCCGCAGCCGTTGATAACCTCGCAGAGCTGATCCCCGCGCATCCCGTCCGGCAGGAACTCCGACGGCAACGAAACGCAGATCGCGCCGTGCTCCGCCGGCGCCAGCAACGCGTCCGCCTCGAGGAAGGCCCCCGCCACGTCCCCGATGGCCAGGGGAAACTTGGCCGAGGCGATGGTCTGGAGGACAGCGTCGGGGCCTGAGTGCGGCCCGCCTTCGCCAACTCCAGGAGATCAGGGTCCTTGAACCCCTGGATGGTCATCCTACACTTGACTGCCACGTTGCCCTCCTCGCCCTCCTTCTCCGTCAAAACCGGTCGGGGCTCCATGATGCGATCAGGCTGGGTAGACCGCACTCTCCTCGACTCCTCAAGCGGAAGGGGGCGCCAAGCCTGGGTCTTCTCGATCAGCTTGCTATACTCCTTGGCGTAGCCCTGCGCGATTTGGCCAGCCCGTCCTTAGAGCACCAGCGCGGTTCTCGCCTGTCAAGCTCTCGCCTGCCTCTGGCCAGCAAGACCTCCTTCGTGTCCACCGCCAGGATCTCGTCATCATCGTCGCTGTCTGGCGAAGCTGCGACAGCCAGAACGGACTGCACGCGCTGCTGCTTGGATCGCCCAGGCCGGCGAGCCGACAGGCTTCGCTTCGGGGCGGCACTCGCCCTCGGGGCCTGGGGCCCCAGGCCCACGCTGCCAGGAGGCGCCGGCACCTCGCCTTCGACGCGCGGGCGCTTCACCTCCTCCACCGACGTCTTGCACCGCAGACGCTTCCGAACCTCCGCCGGCTCGGAGTCGCCAGAGGCTCCAGCGGGCCCAGCACTGCCTTGATCGCCCTCTGTCCCGTCGTTAGGCCAGTCGCCCGGCTCGTCCTCGGGGACCGGAATCTCGGCGGAGTCGGCAGCAGGCGGCTCGGCTCCAGCTGGTGGTGGGACCTCGGGCTGTGGTGAGGCCTCAGGTGGTGCCGGCCGCGCGTCGCCCCCTGCAGTCTCCGGGATGAACTCCTCCTCCTCGGCGGCCTCCGGCGGCCGAGCGTCCTCGGTGATGTCCGAGTAGAACTTCGCCTTCATGTCGTCCAGGTCGACGGTGTGAGTCCGCAGCGACGACTCCACTAAGCGCCAGGCTGCCCTCTCCTCCGAGTTAGCCGGACGCAACTGCTCCGGAGAGGCCTTCAGCACGCTGCCCGGCACGGCAATCCAGTAGTTGCCGCGGACCGCGCCAATGCACACGCCAGGCCTCCAGCGATAGTGGGCTCGTCGCCCAGCCACCTTCTTCACGTTGCGCCAGACCACCACCATGTCACCAGGCTGGTACACCACGAGCTTGCGGGGCCGCGCGTCCAGGGCCAGGCGGGTCGCCTGCTTGTCGTTGTAGTTCAGGACCTGACGCCGGGCCACCGCACGGACTCGAGCAGCGAACACTGCCGGCGGGTCGTGCAGGACCGCGCTGTTCGCCACGATGTCCGGCGAGTCCACCAACAAGTCCTCGGGCACCTCAGGGTTCCGCCCGAAGACGATCTGGGCTGGGCTGACCCCTCCGACGCTCAGGAGGGAGTTCTTGACCTCCTGCACCTGCGCCACCCACTCGCGCCACTCCCCGCGGTCCTGCGGCTGGACCTCGGCGATCACGGCGCGCAGCATCTGGGCGAACCACTGCCCATGTCGCTCCACCTTCCCGTTCTGCTCCTTGGCGCTGCCCGCCGTGTCCAGGATCGTGGTCCCGTCCCGCTCCATCGCGCTCGTGAAGACCTTGGACACGTGGGGCTTCCCCGGGTCGAGGCGGATCCACTTCGGGCGCAGGTGGGGCCGAGTCCAGTTGTCTCGGTGCAGGCGCAGCATGTCAGCGGCCACCTCGTCATCGCCCTCATCGAACGGTGTCATGGACTGCAGCGACGACGTTTTGCAAACGATGTTGACTGCCTTGACGATCTCATCGGGCATCCAGCCTGGGAGCTCCTTCACGTCCATGCCGATGGACCTCAGAGGGGGCTGCGCAATGTCTGGAGCAGCTGGGCGCACCGATTTCGGATCTGCCTTGACGTCGCACTCCGGGCAGCGGAACTCCGCGGCCATCTTCAGGGCAGCCTCGGTCGCATTCGCATGACGTAGATGTCTCATCATGGTTGGCACCGGGGCGTGGCCGAGATTGACATGTAGACGTCGCAAGCCTGCCTCGATGATCTGCGGCCTGCCGTGGCACAGGTCGTCCAGGGTGAGGCGCTCCTTGCCCTCGATGCCCGCCTCCTCGTCATCCTCCTGGTCGTCGACCCCCAGGGCCTCCGCCTCGTGGACAGCCGTCTGGCGGACTTGGTTCTGGGTCTGCATTCTGGCACGGTAGGCGCCTCGCACCAACGCCCTCGCCAGCTTGTCCGGGTAGATCTGGGACCAGACCGAGCGCTACATGCCGCCGGCGCTGTCCATCACGTCCTGGTGCTCGTGGCCGCCGCGGCACTGGCGGCCCACCTCCTCGGCCACCTCCGGAAGGTCCGAGGCAAAGCGCCAGACTTAGGCGAGTGGCACGCCTGACACCCGGTCTAGCTTGCCGAACCTACACGCCGCTGCCTCCGCGATGAAGGGGGAAAACTCCGTCAGAAAGTGAGTAATCTCCTTCAGGCCCCATGCCGAACTCCCTCGGGATTGCTCGAGTATAAAATGCTTCCCGCGCATCATCTGCCACTCCGCAATCACCAGGCACAAGACAATAAAAGAGACAGCCTCCTGACCTCTTGCTCAAACTTCTCAGGATCCTTGCGGTTGTTCTCGGACGTGAGGGCCTGCAACGGCGACAGCTTGCCGCAGGGGGGGCTGCGCGACACGAGGAACGGGTCGCAGGAGACGTCCTCGCGCTGGCGAGCATCCCAACCTGTCTGCAAATCATACGCTCCGCCATCCTCGAGCCCAAACTCCTCGGCCCACTTGGTCAGCCTCGGAGGGGAAAACACCTCCATGATGACCGGTCTCCGCGGACTGGCTTGATTCACTGCGCACATCTCATCTGGGGCCTCAGGGCTACGGCCCGGCCCCACTGAAAATCCCGGTCCACGATGGGGACCGCGGACGAGCCGTCGAGCAACACCTCGTAGTGGCCGCCGCGGGTCGTCTGGAGCTGCACGCGGACGCCCAACTTCTGGAACGCCAGCTCGTCCTTCTCCATGTCCAGCTTGCAACCCAGCTTCTTCAGGAGGGGCTTGCTCAGGGGGAGGCCCGCCTTGCCCGGGACCACGTACACGTCGACCATCTCGATGTGGTCGCCGAGCCTCCACGGAATCTTGCAGATGCCGATGGAGTGCTGTTCGTCACCGCTGAACCCGTTGAATGTGACCACCTGGTGGTCCTCGACGATCTCGATGTCGTTCCCGGACATCTCGATCAGCTCCCTCAGCGTCTCCAGGCCGATCAGGGCCCTAGCACAACCGGGGTCGATCACCCCAGCACCTGGCGAGTGCACCATGAACGTCACCGCCTCGTCTTCGTCGTCGGCGATCTCGTCTACCTCCCTGCGCAGACGCCGGAAGTGGTCCTCCGTCAGCTGCTCTCGGAGGCCCCAGTCGTCCCACGTCGCCAGGATCTCCTCGATCTCACTCCAGGGGTCGGCCTCTTTTTCTTCCGCAAAGAAGCTCTCGACGAAGCCGGCCCCGAACTTCTGGCCAAAACGGGTCTGGCCACCACCTTTGCCGGCTCGCTTCGGGCACTCCTTGCTGAAGTGGCCCGCCTGCTTACATGCTCAGCAGCGGACTCGCGCTGAGAACTTCTTCAGATCTGGCGCTGTCGGGGGCGGCAGGCCACGTCGCTTCCGCTCCTCTGCGACCGCCGCCCGGGTCTCCTTCCACGTCGCCAGCACCTGGATGGCCTCATCTTCCTCCATCGGTTCCTCACGATCCTGCTCCACCTCAGCCAGGAATGCGTCTACCTCCTCCGGGGAGCCGACCGCGGGATGATGCTCCTCGCTCGCCGGCTGCCTCCCACACGTAGTCGTCCTCCACCAGGTGCACGCCGTGCTCTGGCAGCACCTTCGGGCAAACCGTCTTCAGCGCCAGGGCCAGCTTCTCGAATGTCCACTGCCTCTCGCCGGCCGCGAGGACGACGCGCCTGTCGCCTCCCAGGCGGGCGCCCCGAAGGAGGAGAAACCCTTGAGCGACGTCTGGGATCTCCACGCCCTCCTTCGTGGCCTTCATGAATATCGTCTGGGCCCTGCCCACGCACGCGCTGGTAAGCTCCGCCTTCTGGATCATCAGGCCGAACACGGACTCCAGCGCGTCTCCTACTCGGTCGGCCGCCTCCCGCTCTGGGTACCGTGCGTCCAGGACGGCGAACAGCTTCTCCTCGCCGCCGTCGACCGCCGACTCATCCAGCTCCACATGCTCCAGAGCGTCCACGGCCGCCCCCTCCAAGAGGGTGCGCAACACATGGGGCCGAAGGTCTCTGACTTGCCTCCGCGCCCTTTCTCCGCCAGTTGTCTCGCTCGTGCCCACTTCTTCCAAGCCTTGTAGTCCTGGACTGCAGCTGCTCCTTCGCCCGAGAATCGTCTGTCACGAATACTGCCACCTCCGTTGCTGCCTCCGTCCGCCATGACTGTACTCAGGGCTGGTGGCTCAAGCTAGTGTCAAAGCCCGAGCTGTATCGTGGGGTCCTCCGGACCCTCTAGAGAAAGTGAGAGGGCTAGCTTGTTCTCCTCTCGCGGGTCCCCACCGCGATGTCTCCAAATTAGCTAGTGCCCAAACGGCAGCGGAGTGAGGCAAGAAGCAATGAATCAACAGGCCTCATGGGGATCTCTTGGGGGCTTCTTGAGGCCTCTCGAGGGCGTCTTGGGGGCGTCTCGGGGCCTCTTTGGGGCTCCAAAGGTCGTCTTAGGGCGCTCTTGGACCGTCTGGCGCATTCGGAGTCGGTCTTGAGGGCCCCTCTGGCCCGTCTTGGTGCCCTCTTGGGGCCCTTGAGGGCCGTCTTGGGGGTCTCTTGGGCCGTCTGGCACCGTCGGAGTCCGTCTTGGGGGCCCCTTCTGGCCCGTCTTGGTGCCCTCTTGGGTCCCTTGAGGGTCGTCTTGGGAGTCTCTTGGGCTTTCTCGGGTTAAGCCATCTTGGGGCCCTTTTGGGCTGTCTTGGGGCACCCTTGGAGGCCCCCTGGGCCGTCTTGGGGCCACCTTGGAGGCCTCTTGGACCGTCTTGAGCTGTCGGGCGGCCCGAAGAGGTGAGAGCAGCAAACTCATTGAACAGCCAGATGAACATCAGTGATTCTTGGGCTTACGCCACACCGCCGACCCCTTGATGTACATTGTCCCCCCTCTTGCAGCCGTCTTTGGAGCCTCTTGAAGGTGTCCTGGTATGTCTGTCAGGGGCCTTCTCGGAGCACTCTTGAAGTCTCTTGGGGGCCGTTCTGGGGTCTCTTGGGGTCTATTGTGGGCCTCTCGGGGGTTGTTGGGGCTTATTTGTGGCTTCTTGGGGGCCTCTTGGATCCTTTTGGGGGCTTCTTGGGGTCGAGGGTTCGAAATTTGCCTTGGGATGGTTTGGCAGGGTCCACTTTTGCAGTTGTCTTGGGGGCGTCTGAGGCTGTCTTGGAAGCCTCTTGGGGCGGAAGACTCGGATTTTCGGTTTCTGGTCCCCCTCTTCACCCCCTCTTGGGCTCGTCTTGGGAGCCTTTTGGGCCGTCTGGGGCGGCTCTTGGGCCGTCTTTGGGCCCTCTCTGGCCGTCTTGGGGCCGTCTTGGGGGACTATTGGGCCGTCTTGGGGCGGTTTTGGGAGCTTCTTGGGCCGTCTTGGAGCGTCGGAAAGCCGAAAGCGCGAGAAGGCCCCCTTCCTTCAAAAACCAATGGAAAATCAACGATTTTGGCTTCTTGGGCCGCTCCCAAGAGGCCTCTTGGGGACCTCTTGGGCCGTCTTGGAGGCCTCTTGGGCTGTCTTGGGCACACCTTGGGCGTCTCCGAGCGCTCGTTTGGCGTTTCGAGGCGCTCGTGGGCGGTCTTGGAGGCCTCTTGGGGCATTCCTGGGCGGTCTGTAGCCCCTCTTGGGACCGAAAGAGCCCCATGACGCGCTCGTGGTCGACCCCCCCCCCCCCTCCAAATCGACCGGACCAGGCTCCCGGGGGAGGGGTTTGGGGAGGGGGAAAGCATCTCACACGCCGATGATCCCCAAGGGGTCGGCGGATTTTGGCCTCGCCGTCTTGGGGGAATCTTGGCCCGTCTTGAGGCCATCCTGGGCCGTCTTGGAGGTGGACCATCTTGGTGGTTTTGGTGGCTTCCTTGGGCCGTCTTGGAAGCCATCTTGGGCATCCAGGACGCTTCGGATAACCCAAACGAGGCGCCAGGCCGCCCAGGGAGCCTCGGGAGGGAGGGGGCGGCGGTGCATGCAGCTGGACGTGGGGGGAGAGGCCACTCTAAAGCGAGCTGAGGGACGCAAGGAGTGGAAGCGAGCGTGCGCCCGCGGCCGCGTCGCCCCAAGCGGCCGGCCGCCCAAATATGACTGCGCCTCGCTGCGAGGCACAAAATCGCTATCGAGACCAAGAAGATCTTCCGATTGCTTGAGATGGCACATCCTCTCATACTGGGACTATCGTTACTACGGTACAGCAGAGCAGGAGCTTGGCCTCGCCTGAGGCGAAATTGTTGGGTGGGCCCTCCAGCCCCCATCAAACTTGGTAGCGGAGCTGGCATATGGTGGTCAGCTCTTGCTCTATTCCTCAACATCCACGGCACTATCTGGTGGACTACAGATATGGTGGAACATCAGGGTGCAGTGGGTTTGCGCGGAGGAATGTATATCACTACGCAGTACCGCAAGGAAACTTGCAGCGATACCTCTGTCCAAGCGGAGGTCTCTCATTCACATCTTACATCCCTGCGCTACTACACTCCTGAACTCCACCCACCGACTCCAATTTGAAATTGCTTCGAAGACATAATGCATGGAAACATGCGATACGACATACTGCCGCCTCCGACCCCACGCAGAGTTACGACTAAACAACATAAGTCCCAGCCGACTACATCCGACTACGACCTACGAGGCCATTGGATTGGGGTTATTATCTTTGGGCTCATATGGGTTGCTATTGGGCGTGCGGCAGGACATCTGCGGGGCGGAGAAGACACAAGAACGACCGGCCCCCATTGGAACCCCGCCGGTCAAGTACCTTTTTGCGAAGTCGTCCGCGAAGTACATGCCTGGATCACTGCGACTACAGGCAATATGATGCCCTCCCAGCAAGCTGCAGCATTGCAGCGAGGTTTGAGAGGTCTCGCACGGACTATAGCCATGAGAGTCCCCCCAGCAGTTATTAATTTTGCCGTCAATATAGGCGGTCGCCGCACCGACGGCGCCACCAACATTATGTTCTTCTGAAGCACGAAGTCCGGGAACCTAGAAGAGGAACGCCAACTCAACTCTGGCACGGCTCTTATTGACTTCCGAGTCCACGCGGCTGAACGTATCGACCAGACGTTAGGACGATTCGAGATAGCCCGTTACGAAGTTGAAACAGCCGGCTTCAACATCCCCATTTTCCAAATCCTGACAGTAATTCGATTCAGAGTTCTTGGGGTGGGGACATCGCGCGCACAACAACTCCTGCAGCCTCTGAACCACCACATGCCGAGAGACCAACAACAATTTGACGCTCTACTTGAACGCATGAGGTCATATGCTCACGTAGCTGAGAGGACCCCTGGCAATATCGGCGGTATCTTTAGCCACGGTCACCGAACCGAGACCTTCCACGTAGAGGCCAACGCAGGGCAACCTGCCAACAACGTCTGGAACGATGATCCACAGTCAACTGAGACCACTGCGCTGCTGGCTCAGAATGGTGGAACGGCCTCGGGGTCGCAAGACTCCTGGGCCAGACCTGGGGGACCGCCTGACGCGGATTCCCTTGCACAAGCCATGACCCTACTGGGCTCAGCGGGGCAACCCGCCGAGTCTGACTTCGACTCCGGTACCGATGCGGGCGCGTCTTCCGATGACGAAGCTACCGCCCTGGATTACTCTGATATGCCTACATACCTCACTGAAGAGCAACAAGCTCAATGGTTATTTTTGGGCTAACAAAAACACAGGCGTCGTTGGCGGAGGTTCATGAAGAAACCAGTCCGAAAGGTAAGACGTATTGTACGACGACCATTTGAAGGAACAGGCAAGGGTCGAAGTAATGGCAAAGGTCAGCGTCGGCGATTGCATGGTAGAGGCATACTTGCATTCCTAGCGTCTCTCACTGGACCTCAGCATGAAGAAATGTGTTTAGGTACTAGCAGAAATCGCAGGCATACATCAGGCAAAGGCAAAGGACGGCGAGGAAACCCAAAAGATGCCAACGGTGTACCGATGGAGTGCGACATGTCCCACAGCACACAACATTTCCGACGCGAATGCCCCCGAGGTGCTGGGAGAGGCAGGGGTCCGTCAATACATCGGGCTCAATCGGACTCCGATGTTGATTGGGAGTCGTTGTTAGCCGACCCTGCCGACGGCTCAGCCACAATTGTTCATTTCATGGCTGCCAGGTATCTAAGTGCCAGCATGGCCCTCGAGCATTTCGCCGACGAGCTGTTCGAGGAGGTGTCCATTGGCCACAATGACATCGACTTGGCAGAATGGCTGGGTGCACCCATCGCGGAGCAACCTACAGATTGAGTTTGTCGAGAACTTCCGCATGCCCATCGAAGGTGAATTCGGCATGGCGGGGACGCCCGCGGATTCAGAATGTACCATTCATGCAACAGATGAGGAAATACATGCGGTGCTATATCCCCGGGTGGTTGGAAATCCGACACACGTGAAATTAATCGATGGTGATCCTCTGCGGGGGAGCCCTCGCGACGCTGGTGATCTGTCGGAGCGTATTCTATATGAGCTTGGTCATAGCGAAGATGTTCAATGCACTTTCGCTTCGCCAGATCGATCCGCCAGCCGCCAGAAGCGATCGCCCAGCCGCCCAGCCGTGGGGAAGAAGAACTATCGCGACGATGACGAGGACGACGAACGGGGAGACAATGACCGCATGATGCGTCGCGGTCGAGCTCCCAGCCACTTACTAGATCGTACGCGGACCCGTTCGAGCGGCATTCAGCGCCCCTGTCCTCCTGATGCGGGAACCCCAAGGGCCTCGCCGTGGCAGGCGACTAGAGGGATCGTTCGCGGGGAAGCCCGCCTCACGATGACCAACTGCGACGAGGAGAACATCCAGAAGGTGACATGCAGCGTCTGAAAGGCTACGCTGAAGCTGTATTGGCTCGCCAACACATACCCGCAAGCCAGATGGAATACTGGCTGGCTCAGGGTTGGAGTGAGCATCAAATTCGGCACTGGTATTCTCTTCGCCAGGTCAAACGAGATGATGCAGGCAATATCATGCGCTCACAGGCGGGACCTACCAAATCACAAGAGAAGATGGTTACGCGGGGCGTCACGAGGGTGATCATCGAGGAGCGAAAGCTCTATAGATGCGTTTGTTGCACATGCCCCGTTATGCTGACGCAGGCTCGGCTGCCCCATGGGGCGCCCATCAAGAAGCCCGAATTTCAAAAGAACGCCATGGGTTTGGTTTCATGGAGATGGTCAGGGTCACTGTACTGATCCCAATACTACGCCATATCGTGAGCAGCTGATGGAGACAGATCACGACCGCGACACCGCTGAAGAAATAGTTCACTCACACCTCGTTCGGAAGAAGTTGATACCTACTCACTATTTGGTGCAATTCAATCGCGAGTGGCGCGCGGGGAAACCTGCCGATCATACATCAGAAGAAGAAGGCCAACAGGAAGCTGGTGAAGATGAAGATGATGAGATGGCTGAGGAAGTTGAGGACGCTGCCCCTGAAGGCTACGAGTCCAGCAATTCGGGTATCGCGGACATTGCATGTCAGACATTTACCCCGATCGACCCCGATTACGCTGTCACCAGAGATGGATGTATCTCCTGGGAGGTGGATTGTTTACCGTGCTGAAGCCAATGGCTGAATTATGACAAGCGTAGTCGAAAGTCGAAACGCCGATACTTACTTGGTTTCAGGTAAGCACAATATCCCCATTAAGAATGTGGCCCTCCGGAAGCCAGATAATGTCGATCTGAATCCTGACCGAGGTCCCATGCGCTACGTGCAAGGGGCGCCGGCAGGAGCCATGGCAAAGGCAACTCCTGAGCCAAAGCCAGAGGCGGTCGATCTTCCTCCATCTTCTGATTCATCAAGCCCATCTCTTGGTCCCATCAGCTTAAGCTTAAGAAAAAGAAAAGGAAGAGCCCAGGTGACCCCAACCCTGGGGACAGCAAGCAGCAGCGATATGCGGGGCAACCTGCTGATCGACAACGATTCAGATGGCCAGCAGCGGCTGCCGCAGCAGCTGCATTTCAGGGCACCAGTGCGCCTACTCCAAAGGAACCTCTGCCACGTCGCGGCCCTCCACCAGGTCGGGCGCACAGGACAGGATGGGTGCCCGCGCTGGAAGGACGGGCAAGGGGTGCTTCCTCTACGAAGCGCGGCGCTGACAAGCTACTGGCCACCACGCCAAGGGCGCCGGGAACGGCGCCCAGGGATAAGACAGCCGAGTCCTACAACATCAAGGAAAAGAAACGCCAGGACTTCGATATCAGTGCCCCGCCAGGAACTCCACGGACGCCCAGAGGATCTGCGGGCGCTGCCATATCGGCGGCGAGCGCCGCAGCGCCTGCCGCGCCAATGGCAGCCCCGCGTTCCGCGGGGCAACCTGCTCAGAGTTCTGCGGGGCAACCTGCTCAGAGTTCAGCGGAGCGCCCTGCCCCCGCTTTGGAGGTGCCAACGGAGTGCCGAGAGTTCTGGGACAAGATGCGCACGTCCAATCGCATGAAGATCCACCCAGCGTGTCATCCTCGGATTGACGACGGGTCTGATCGATATATGGTGGTGCAATGCAACATCGTGGACACTGCTATTCATCATAACCCAGAGTCACACACGCGCCACGTAGTGCGCAACATTCTGCGGAAGCGCCCAGTACCCACGTTTGACTCTGAAAGGGAATATATGGAACACATATTCATATCAGAAGATATTAACCAGCAGAAGTTCAAGCACGACGATCAGCGCAAGGTTTCAGAGTGGCTGACAACGGCTTTCCGTCACAAGCCCTTTCATAGAGGTCAATTGTCGGACATATTCCTTCTGGAAGTAACATCGTATGACGAGTGCGACGGATGGGCAGAATTATCACAGTGATTCAACAACTGACCTGCCGAAGGATATGAGGTTTACCACCGCAAGCACCTGGACAGGGTGCGCTACAAGCTCAAGGACCAGCACTGGGCGTACCAGGCTTATGCTGTTCTGGAACGTATTGGCATGGTTGATGAGTCTGGGATGAAAGAGAACAAGAAGTTGAAGTACTCCGAGAAACACGACATGTATTTCGTCCGTCCAAGCAGCGGACACAGCAGCCCTGGTGGTCGGTGCCCCGAATATATATATATATATATATATATATATAATGTGTGTGCGAATTTCGGACCTGTCCGCTCTTGGGGCGCCCTGTTATTTCATCCATGGAACTCAATGAGAGAATATACCGGGTATCCTTATCATTGGATTGTCATGCCGATCCGACGACACCAGCAAGAAGAGGGGCAGACAGCTTGTCCACGGTTGCCCGTACCTTCCTGGTGACAGTCGGATTCAGTCCGGCCTGCGCGTCGATTTCGAGGTGCTGGTCACGGTTAGCATGAAGAACCTGCTGCGGGACAGTATTCCGATTTGGCACTCAGCGAATGACATCGTCATGACAGCGGGCTGGAATGGCAGGATTCCTCCAACCCATATCGCCCAGTTGATCGGGATTCTGCCCAGCCATATCTGTCAGGACAATCGCGCGGGACAGATATGGGTCAATCCTTTATTTGCGGGACAGTAATCAGCCGCATTCAAGCTGTAAAATTGAAGATCTGTACGAGATCCGCAACGATGCATCATTTTTGAAGGATTGGCTCATCCCAAAGACACCCTACAATTTGAAGTGTCCCGATCCGCCTCCAGTTCAGGAGGTCGTGTTCTCAACCGTGCTCATGATGGACGCATATCATGCGGGGACACCTGCAGGGGGATCTGATGGATCATGGATACAAGCTCAGAACGCCGATGTGACAGGCATTACTTCAAGTTGTATCACGCCCTCCGACACTCTGTACGTCAACGATCCGTGGCGTGCTCATGTACAACAACTGCCAGTACCTGCAGGGCAACCTGCTTCATTTGCTCCAGTGAGCAGAGCTACTACACCATTTGGAACTCCACAGAGTGCTGGGAGCAACAATAGCTTGCAGGCAAGGCTTTAAAGCATTCGGATGGATCCGCAGCTCTATCAGGCTTTACAGGCGACATCGCCATTTGCATCGCCACATCCACATGCGGGGCAACCTGCTTCTCCTGACCAATCTGCCGTACAGAGAACTGAGAGTTTAGTTGGTCAGCAAGAATGGAGAATGGATGTATCGGCAGATGCGTGAGGCCGCTCAGAGTATGCGTAGGGACGGGATTGACCTCCCTAGTGCCAACTGGGCGCCGCCTTGGGAGTATGTTCCGGATCCAAATCCATCGCCGGACAACCCCAATCGGTTTGGAGATGTGCCAGCATGTTTCAATCATCCGACATGCGATCCAATGTCTGCTGAACGTCCAACAGCAGCACCACTGGATCATCCACTCGATCCTGATTATCACGCTCAGCTGAGTGGTACTCCCCGAGTGGGAACACAGCCCGAGAACCCATATGTCCGGGCGACGGCCGGCGACTTCTACCAGTCGCAGCTGACGCGCGGCTCAGGGCATGCATCAGGCGTGCCAGGACATATACCTCACTATGGATATCTCCCCCCCCCCCATGGATCAAGATGTGCAGCAACAGGCCCCAGGCCTAGTACTGCCACCGACCATGGGAGAGCTGCGCCCTGAGATCCTAGCCGTTCACGAGGCGCAGCAGGCCAACTTGGCTATGCAGGCTACCCGCCAGCGCCGAAATCAGGATCATCAGGCCAACAGAATGCTGAGCCGCGCGGGGCAACCTGCTAATCGCAATACAGCAGGGACACCTGCGAGCAGTCCAGCCATGCTTGCATCAATGCAGCTACCGACGGTATCACCTATTTGGTTCGAGGCTGGTGAATCCACCCTGGAGCGTCAGACGCGTATCAGGCCATCGGCAACGCCGCCCATCATCAGCGACGGCGATGTGCCATGTGCCTGGGCCAGTTCATGAACCACGACAAGTCTGGCGGCTCCAGTGCGGCCACATGTTCCATGCACAATGCTGGGATCGAGTGGCACATGCTCATGTAAAAGCTGGGAACATGGAAGGTTCCGCAAGTGAGGCCCCCTGCGCAATTTGCAGGGGTGTTGGCCTCATTACTGCCGAGTTCCACTACGCCCTTGCCGGAGATCAGGAATCACTCAATCGCCGTGAAGACCTGTTGTTGTCCAGAACCCGGATAGCCAAGCGAGAGACGCGCGCGCGCGTCTCGTCGCGGAAGCGCCACCCCGGGCTCTGCCTCTGGCGCCGCGCGTGCCCCTGCGCTCGCCTCAGACTGCTCCGCACGCGGTGCGCATATAGTGCGGCCAGATGCAGGTTTCGTCACATGCGAGGGATTTCCAGCAGTGCTGGAAGTCCCTTTCACACTGAACCAGTTTAACGACCTGCTCAGGTCAGAGCCTTTTAACGCCCTGCTCAGGGCACGAACGTGTGCAGGTACGATCTCGCCTGCCCGGAACTGGGCGCCGGCGGTAAACCGTCAACCTTTCTCACCGCCGGTTGGACTCGTAGAGCTTCCTGACCATATATTATGTCCAAAGAATTAGCAGAGAACGAATAGTTTTTCAGTCCGAGCGCTGATAGCAGACTGATCTCAGGCGTCTAGTGATATCCCATTGCTGTGCTGAACATTTCTATAGCTCATCTGCAGCGTGTAGAAAATACCATTAGGGAGAAAATAGCAGGGTACGAATCCGTGTTTGGCGTCTGCGCTCACAATAGACCCAAACCAAGGGTCTAAATGCTTCGCGCCTCATGATGTCTTCTGATCTTTCGGCCGAAGAGCTCTCGAGCTGCTCTGCAGCTCGAGTTGAGTTAAGAAATTGACCATCATTTGGAAAAAATTGTCGGCCGAATACCACTAGTTTTGTGAACCTAGCTCGGGTAGCAGATCGAGTTCAGACCTCTCGATGCAACAGATGAACGATCCCAATGCTTATGCATCAGCTTCTGTGCGTACCAGCTCTGTAGCTCTCCTACGGCCCGAATTCAATACAGAAAATGGACAACATCTGTCAAGATGACTCGAAGAATACGAATAGTTTTGCAGACCTAGCCCGAGTAGCAGACCCAGATCAGAGCTCTGGATGCAACAGACGGACGTGCCTGATAATTCCGAATGAGTTTCTGTGCGTATGAGCTCTGTAGCTCTCCTACAGCCCGAGTTACGTGCGAAAACAGACAGCACCTCTCAAGATGACTCGAATGATACGAATCGCGGACCTAGCTCGAGTAGCAGACCGAGTTCAGACTCTGGATGCAACAGACGAACGTGCCTGATTATTCTGCATCGTTTTCTGTGCGTATCAGCTCTGTAGCTCCCCTGGGGCTCGAGTTAAGTACAGAAAATCGACAGTCCCTGTCAAGATGACCCAAGCGATGCGGATAGTTTTACGGATCTAGCTCGAGTAGCAGACCGATTTCAGACCTCTGCATAACAGGCCGACGCGCCTGATGTCGCCGAATCAGTTTCTGCGATTACCAGCCCTGTAGCCCCCCCAAACCCGAGGTAAGTACAGAAACCGACAGCACCTCTCAAGATGACCCGAACAATACGAATAGTTTCGCGGACCTAGCTCGGGCAGCAGACCGAGTTCAGACCTCTCGATGCAACAGACGAACGCGCCAGATGATTCTGAATCGATTTCTGAAAGTATCAGCTCTGTAGCTACAGCTCGAGTTAAGTACAAAAAACCGTTAACGCGTGTCAAGATGACTCGAAACAGCCGATCCCACCGGGATGCTTTTTGGCAGTAGTATCTACCCGATCGAGCTGATATTGAGACGGCGAGCGGGAATAAGATCGAATATCACGGGAAAAAGTACTAGAGCTCTAACGAATGTATGAATTTCGAGAACGAAATTTTCAACCGACCAAAATTCACCAAAAGGTCAGTCGAGATTTTTCTTGCCAACTAGCTCTGCAGCGCCGCGGAATTACTCTTAAGCTTCCAGCAACTTGGACCCGGCGGTAAACCGTCAACCAGGTTACCGCCGGGGCCCTCGTAGAGCTCTTTTCTCGCACTGCGCTCCTCGGTACACATGCAGGAAGCGTCTGGAGCAAGACCCAAACAACTCGAAAAATCACGTTTTTATGTTTTTATCGAAAGTCAGTTCCGCCAAGTGTTCTGATAGAAATATTGCATCTACGGACCTGAGGATTTGACTGACAGACGCGGCATAACCCACTCCAGGTGCGGAAAATCTGGTTTCTCAAAATAAATGGTCAAATATCTTTCAAAAATTAGCAAAACCGACCCAAAATCACCACTTTGTCCTTTCTGGCCGGGTCGACCAACTAGCCCCACCCGCGCCGGCATTCCTCTAGCTCATCGATAATGAAGAGCTCTACGTGGTACTAGCTAAGGGAAGCTCTACGAGTTACGCCGGCGCGCCAATCCCGGATCCTCGCCCCAGGCGAGGCGTCCCCGGGTACGTGCGACTGCGTGTCAGGTAGCCTCAAGCATTCTTTGAACGTGCGTGGTGGCGCTGGAAAGCTTGCCTGGCGCGCTCCTGACGGGCTGTGCACGTGCGTGGTGGCGCTGGAAAGCTTGCCTGGCGCGCTCCTGAAGGGCTGAGAGCGACGCGTCCACGCGAGCCTGCACGCGTGGGGGCTCGCTGCCCAGGAAGATTCGCGAGGCCTCTGGAGCACGTTCTACGGGAACGTATTGGAACAGGCGCTCCGGGACACGCTGCGGAACCCGGGGAGCCACAGAAGGGAACGTGGAGCGGTGGGCGGAGGGGTGCGGCGGCGCACGAGCACCCGCCGGCTTCTCTTCTGACAACCCTATCTAGCCCAAGAGGCTATCCGGGAATATACTCCGATGGGGCGAACGAGCTCAGGGACCTCCGCGAAGAGCTCAACCGCGTCACGGCGAAGATGGCGGGCGCCGCGGCAGTCTCGATGGCGACGCCAGCGGGGCAGCCTGCGTCATCAGCCAACGCGGGGCGAGTAACGGAGGCAACCACACTTGCAGGGACACCTGCTATAGACACGCCTATGCCATTGGTGGCAGAGACCGATAACAACGCAGGGGCACCTGCTAGATCAGCACCACCTCCGGCGCCGGCGAACGATACGTGGTTGAGGCGCATGGAAGGGGCTACCGACAGGAGCGCTCAGTGGCTTCAGTCTCCACACTCATACATGCCGCATGGGCGAGACCTTCGTCCACGTAATCAGCGCAGGACGGAAAGCCCCGCAAGCACGCGTAGTGGCAATAGTGGGATATGCAAACGCGATATGTTGCATACGGTATGTATGATAAATAACACCCATATACGTATGACGAATATCCGATGGTCTGGACCTTGGAAGGGAATCCTACTACGGAAGGAGAGGCTCGTGGATATATGAATGTCTCCACATCTTTTTCACGAAACGAGTGGGTGTTGGAGCAGAGGCGCCGCAAAGGCACGCATGACACGACAGTGTCTGAAGTGCCTGGACTATTTGGTGAACGCCACGAACTAGCCTTGGCAGCTAACAGTGGAACTATGATTAGTAGTATGTTGACTATTCTTCTGGATTTTGGTAGTAATATCAATATTATTGGTTCAAAGACGGCGCAGACCTTTGAGCAGGTATCGCGCCCCCACGGACGCGCCATTAAGAGGCTGAACCTGACGAAGAGGCTTGACGTGTCAGGAGTGGGGCATGGCGCTGCGATGTGCGATAAATCCCTGCACTGCAAGATTGCACGCAAAGAAAGGGGAGATCCGGCGGGGCACCTGCTCGAGACTCGATGCGCACTAAGCAAATGTACCTGAAGGTTCTGGGGAAAACCTCACTTCCATCCTGGGTCTGAGGAGCATGTCCAACATGGGGGCCATCCTGATCCTGGAGCAGGGGCACGAGAAGATGATCATCCCTGGCGCGGAGATGTATAATATTCTACTCGGAAGGGGTGCCGGAGTATTCGACCTGATGAAGACACCTTCTGGACATCTGGCACTCAAGGCTGACGAGAACGGGGCGGCTACTGAGGATCAAGGGTCGATGTCTTTTATTATTGCGGCCAATCCTCAGCGCGAAGTCTTCAAGGAGACATCTGATCCAGAGCCAATTGCAAGGACACCTGCTGTGAATGATGCCCACGCATGTATGATGTCACAAGATTCGAAGGGCATCAGTTCCTCCATCAACGAGGAGACCCTCACTTTCACGATCCAGTCTTTGGTGAACGACACCTTGAAGACATGGCATCGCAGGAATATGTCCTTTTGGACTTACCCTACCTCGGCCGACAAGGACTTCGCCCTGCGCAATTTGCATGCGAAGATATATCAGGCCATGTACGAGGAGGGCGCGAAGTGGACGCCTCCCGACGCGCAGGCAGGGAAACCTGCGGAAAGGGGATGATGCCGCTGAAAAGTTTGGTATTTTTATTTCGAGCAGCGGCTCTGCAGCTCAGCATGGCACAGGCATTTGGACGCCCCCATCGCCGAACGAGCGACGGGGGCAGGCGCGCGCCACGGCCAGTTGCGCGTGCTCAGACAGGCCGAACACTCAGGTGCTGTCAGCAAGCGCGGGGAAACCTGCATTCTTTGCCCAGGCACCGGCTGTGCGTGCCAGGGGCCGCGGCAAGCCCGGCTGCGCGGCTGCCGCGAGCAGGCTGAGTGGCCGCTGCAGAAAAAGAAGGATCGCCTCATCATTATCATTCTCGTGGATTTGTCATTGAGGATATACGGACAGCTTGCGCTGAACTCCAAGCCCGTGGATACATGTGTGACCGTATTACACATACAGACGTATCCACTGGTGCACAGTATTTGGGTGCATCACTCTCGGGTGATTACCAACTGTTGCGGGTGGCAACACCTGCTGATTGGCACGTGGGGCTGCCTGGTAAGAGGGCAGGGCCGCGCTACCAGCGCATCCAAAATTTGATGTCCAAGGCTCGGGCTCTACGCATGACCATTGTACTTGTGGGGCCACCGGGAGACTTCTGGAAACCAGGTCCCATACGAGAAGCTATTGAAGATCTTGATTTGCAAGTCATGCGTATGCGTTTCTGCCACTTCGGCCTCAAGTACGACCGCGCTAACACGTTGCCCAGCGGGTCATATTTGCAAGTGGCGACTACTTGTAGGTGCATCCCGACCAACCTATGGCGATGTGCATACAACCTAGCAGGGAAACCTGCAGAACCTATTTCGCATATTCTAGATTGGCATCGACAAGGTGCCCAGAAGGCCGAATGGCGCAACAAGACGCTAGCGATCATGACCGCAAGGCTAATGGATCATATGGATTTACATGAAACGCAGAGAAATCACACAAGCGCAGTACATCATAGTATCCATACTCGAGTTGATAAAGGAGCTCGAACTTACGTTCAGTCTCCTAAGAATTGCCCCGCGTGGGATCATGTTGTTAGACGGGTGGCGATGAACCTGGACGACAGCGCGATTATTCAAGACACCAAGATCCAGGACCAGCCTATCGGGCACAAATACAACGCACCGTTACCCAATGGTGTTACCAACATCCGTACCCGACTGTACTGGGAGCAGCCGGAACCGACTCTCGTGGGAGATGGCAGCTCACGTCCACGCTCAAGGCGAGTGGCGATCATCGATGTCTCCCTCCCCCTTCGATTGAGCGCGGCCGCGCGCCCTTTTCAATTCCCGAATTTTTCGACACTTAGCTCACCTCGGACAGGGCAACAGACAGCATTGCCAACCGATGCCAGGATTAAACATAAAGAAAAACAGAAAGCAGACAAAGAAGCTGGCATCAAGCCACGCAATGTACCCAAAATGACCGAGGGAGGCAACTACGACTCTTGAGACGACCTGAAAGGACTCGGATTTAGTACGTACTACACCGATGTACCTCTTGACTTCGACACGGATAGTGACGATGGAGAGGGGGGCTTCATCGCGCGACCTGCGGGGCAACCTGCGGAATCCTGCGCAGATAAATTCTCCATAATCCCCACCTTGTGTTACGGGCGACACAACAAGGTAGATATGCTAGAATTGTGTGGAGGAAGTGGAGGCATCTCTCAACTAGCACTCAGCCGAGGTCTGTCTTCAGGGGAAAACCTAGACGAACGCGCCTTTGTTGACCTTGGCAACACGGATGTCCAAGTTGCAGTGATGCACTAGCGAGACGTTTGTTTTGTCAAGGTTGTCATTCTACAGCCCAGCTGCAGAACAACTGGTTTACCTTCCTATTTCAATGCAAAGGTTAACTACGACACTTGGCATGAACATCATACAGACGACTAACCACATATCAAGTTATGTGGGAAGGTGGCTGTACGCCAAAATTATCTTCGACGATTCTACTTACGAGAACAACCATTGGGGACTTGGGTGGATCAGATACCACCATGGACTACGTTGGCCAAAAGCAAGGGCGCTTGCAAGGTGAACATGGATCAATGCACTCTTGGCTTCCGTGACTCCCATGGGTTACTGATGCGAAAGCCGACCGAGATCATGGCCAACCATCGCCTTTTTCCGTTTTTTTGAACGAGAACGATGTACTGGCCATCATCAACACGCGTCGGTATGTAGCAAGGAACTGTCCACGGCTGCACAATGTACTTCGAAGATGCAGTTACTCTTCGTCAAGGCCGTTTAGATCGCGCACGATCTCTTCCAGGCAACCCGTGATCCTTTCCATGGATATCCGTATTCGCCCACCGCGTCGGTCACTAACGTAAGAGGATGCGGCTTGGATGACCCGAGTCTCCCTCGACAACTTGATGGCTCGATTGCGAGACTTCCTATCGGGAGGGCTCGGGTGTCCTGCGTGCGCGGATAACGTTTACATGCGCTCTCTTTCTCAGGATAGAGATCCGAGACACTGCAGGTGGTACGATAAGGATGACTACCACTGGGAATGTCCGAGCTGCAAGAAGAACTACGGGAAGAACAAGCCTGGACACGTACCAACACCTGGCAAATGCAAGTTTGCCAAGCCTCGGAAGCTGCCCGACAATCATGGACAGATACCGCCGGTTCCTGCCGAGCCGGCAGCAGGACCTGCATCGCCATATCCTGCTGAGTTAGCAGCACCACCACCCGATGCGCCAGCCGCGTCACCACTTGCGCGGCTGAGAGCACCGAGACCCGGCTCCAGAGCTGGACCCACAGCGGGCTCAAGTAGTCACGACATTACTGTAGGAAGACATGCTGCTGAACCCGCTGCAGGGCAACCTGCCTCGAGTGGAGCCGGCAGTTCGGATGGCCATCTCCGACTACCACAGGTTAGAGTCAGACGTGGTCGACAACAAGGTGGAGAAGCACCTTAACAATTACCAGCGGGGAACCCTGCTGCACGACCACGACTACCAGACTGGTCACGGTTCGACGTACACATCAGTCTACAAAACTTACGAAGCCTTGACCCCAGCGCGGTAACACGCGAGTTGCGAAAGCTACACTTCCGTTGGCTCCATGCAAAGGAGCCTAAGATGAGACTCATCTTAAGCAAGATATGTCTGGGCAATGTCAGACTCAATAAAATCAAAGGTGTCTGCGACGCATGCCGAGAATGCAGAGCTTGGGACAATCCTGGGCGCACTGTTATGCCCTCTACTGCATTCCCTGGTAAATGTAGTGAGGAAGCGGAACGTGATCTGATGTTCTACAAACAAGAACACAGTATCTTCCATAGTTCCGATCGCTGTTTACGGTATGCTGCTGGGATTGAGATACCAGACAAGACTATGACCAGCATCCTTGATGCGTATCATGAGTGTTGGATGCAGTTTGGACCGGCAAAGGTACTCTACTTCGATGGAGAGGGCGCCCTTAACTACGACACTGCGAAAGCAGTCCTCAAGGCAAAAGGCAATGAACTAAGGATGCGTGCGCGTGGACAGCACGCTACAACGACCGAGGCCAGAAATGACATCCTGCGCCATTTACTTCACGCCATGGAGGCTGAGCTCAATAGGTTAGATATACTTCTTGTGTTCACCCGACTACTGCACGAGGCCCTGTTCGCCGCCAGCGCGTTTACTTTATCGCGGGGGGTCTCCATATAACGCTCTGTTTGGACGGCAACCAGCAACGCTCCCTGACCTCCCTGTTTTGGACCACGAGCAGCCGACGGAAACGTCGGGCCACTCTCGTGGACAGACGATGCGCAGGGTATGTACTGAAACTATCACACAGGCCACAGTAGCAGCTAAGACCAATCGTGCCCTACGCACTAAAACGACGATTACTGGTCAACACGATTACGATGAAGGAGACTTGGTCGATTACCATCGCCCTACGACCACGAAGGATGAGTGGGGATGCTGGAATGGCCCGTTCCCAGGTGTAAAGAATGACCCCGAAAGGGGTCAGGTTATCATCCGAGGGGGCAATCGAGATGTTCAAGTACAATACGGCGACACAAGGCATTCATTATACATTGAAGCGCCCATAGCCCGAGAGATTGGCTCTGACAACGCTGCACTACGCACAGTGTTAACATTCGTAGCCAGCCTATCAGCGGGGGGACCTGCCTTGACCTTTGGCTATGTGCCGACCAAGAAAGGGGCGCTTCAGATGACGACCGCAAGCCGTCTATCTCCCAAGGTACACTTGGCTCTACAGTACCTTATCAGAAACTTCTTTCGCATTGCGAATGCCGTTTGTGTCCGGCTTGCCAAGAGTATCCATAAGCTGACTCCGGTCATTTATGCTGACAACTGCACATTTGTCCATTACGACAACGACGTGAATCCAGGATATCATTATTATGAAGCAGAAGGTATTGCTCGAAATATACATGATATAACTGGATCAGCACATTCACGAATTATCCACTGCCTGAAGTCCACTAAACCTCAAGCAGGTTTTGACCAGGACATGCCAAACTTTGAGGAATTGGCAGACACACCGACACCGGATGGAACCGCAAGAGAAGCCTCAGAAGCCGAACCATCACATGATGACGGACGGCTCTCTACGATTTACGAAGAATCAGAGGCTGATCTTGAGTCGCATGTTATGGGGGTGTGGCAAGCAGAACTACGAGAGGAAAGGGAACTGTTGGAGGCAACTCCACCAGAGGACCTCTTCGCCGTACCTACACATATGGTTCCATATCAAAATGTGCTGATCACTGTAGCTGATGAACAGCAGGGACACCTGCCAAAGTGGAGGCGCACTCACGACTCCGATACCGAGGAGACGTATTACGCCCCAATGTACACCATGGTCGAAGACGACAGCTACGGACTAGACTCAGGCGAAAATGGTCGACATGTCGGATTATGTTTTACGACAGAAATGTCAAAGGTAGTCTTGTCCGAGCAACGACATGGCATTAGATGCCGACCGGGTGACCACTATGCGAGTATGCGGAACCGCGGCTGCAAAGCGAGCTGCGGTCGTCAAGGAAGACGACCTCCTCACTAAAGCTGACATTCAGGCGACTCCCGATAAATTATCGAAGGCCCTCTACATTGAACTTAAGACATGGTTCGATAACAAATTCTTCAAGGTGCAAGAAATATCCAAAGCGTCGAACATCATGACTTCGAGATACGCGTGCAAATGGAAATTCGCGAAGAACGAGAAGGGCGATATGGAACGTACCATCCGACTACGCTTGGTTCTTCGAGGTTTCATGGACCTTGAAGCCTTCGGCGTAGAAACATGTTCGGGAACAGGGAGACGGTCGAGCCAGAGGTCACTCGCTAGCACGGCAGCGTGCAAGCAGCAGTGGATCATTGCTTCCCTCGACATCAACATGGCCTTCCTGCAAGGATCGGCCTATCGGGAACTCGCTGGGGCTACTGGTGAAAAGGAACGCGTGGTGCGTTTTACTTTGCCGCCTGGATCGGCAACAGTGCTCCGAACCCTCCCAGGATTCGAGCACTATGACGAGTCAAAGCACTGCCTACAGTGCTTGAAACCAGGCACAGGCACCAAAGACGCTCCCCGGGCTTTCTCTCTTAAGCTCAGGAGGGCCACCAGATGATTCGGTCTCCGACCCACGTTATACGACGAGGAGTTCGAGACGAGCAACAACTTGCTCACGGCCAAGCATGTTGATGACATCAACATGGCTTGTACTGAGGACACTATTGGCAGGATGTCGAATGCGTTGAGGATACCTTTGGTAAGTGTAAACCCAACAGGCACACATCTACCAACTGTGCTGTGTGATACACCAAGGACGAGGACGGCAATGTCACTTTGGATCAATATGAATATTTCAAACAGCTCCGTCCTATACAACATCCCGAATGGACCAGCGCCGACGCTGACGCTCAGGCAACCAAGATGGTTGCAGACATGTTCGCCAGCCTCAGAGGTGCGCTGGTGTATGCATTAATCACCCAGGTGTGGTTGATTGAGTATGTTGTATCTCTACAGCGTGTCCAAGAATCGACCAATATTCAAGTGCGACGGCTGAGCGCGATCACCAGGAAGCTACAGGCCTGCCCGAAGAAGATCGCGAGGGCGACCTACATAGCGACTCAGGATATCGACGCCTGAGTGGAGACGCCGATGACGACGTCAAAGGCTATGATATTTGCGGGGCAAACCTGCAACGACGTGGGAAAACGTCACCCGGCAAGCTTGTCGTTCACTTGATCGATGCGCACTGCAAGTCTCGCCGCTTGCAGGCCCGCTAGAGCTATGCAGCAGAGACACTAGCAGCAGCCCGTAATTTGGAGGACTGTTATCCCACGATTGTGATTCTGCACGAGCTCCACGCAGGGCCGCTCACGCCCACTCAGTTGAAAGATATACTGGAGTTGGGTGGCATGAGCATCAATATCACTTTGGCCATCGATGCTGAGTCTGTTTTTAAGTCCTTGTCAAGCAAAGACTTGATGCAGCCGACTGCTCGCACCCTTTTAATGCACGTCAGTTGGATACGACAGATGATGGAGCGTGGAATCGTGCATAGCATTCAGTGGTGTGGCACCCGCGATATGACTGCGGATGGCCACGCCAAGGGGAGCACCGACAGAGACGTGCTCCTACAAGTCGTGGGAGGTATACAGACTTTCACGCATGACCTGAAGAGGCATACTCCATATCGGGTCGGCCAGACATCAAGTTCTGACGCCGCCTGATGTGTACGTCACGTACATGCGAGGCAACTTGCGAGCGGGTCCACCTTCCTTTAGGCCCGCTTCCTTTTCTGTCCTTGTGTATGTTAGCTGCTATGCATGCTGTATAGGGGCGACGGGCTCACGCTTCGTCTCCCTCCCCCCCCGACTCGAAGGCGAACTGAGGGACGTAAGGAGTGGAAGCGAGCGTGCGCCCGCGGCCGCGTCGGCTCAAGCGGCCGGCCGCCCAAATATGACTGCGCCTCACTGCGTGGCACACAATCGCTATCGAGACCAATAGGATCTTCCTATTGCTTGAGATGGCACATCCTCCCATACTGGGACTATCGTTATTACGGTACAACAGAGCGGGAGCTTGGCTTCGCCTGAGGCGAAGCTGTTGGCTGGGCCTTCCCGCTCCCTTTCAAACTAGGCCGGGCTTCAGAAGACTTGCGGAACCCTTGAACGCAGGGGGCAATTGAACAACTCGCAGCGATGTGCAAGGTGGTCGCCTACGTCCCGAGACGCCCCGTAGCTTTGATTCCTGCTCGGTGCATTTTGATTATGGTGCGGCCATGGCTGCAAAAGGGCCGTTGCGCAGGTAACGCCGTGCGCTGGCAGGCGCTGAACTCGCTCGGTGGCCATCTGGGGCTTTCGGGGAGCGTTTCCTCCTCCGCCTCCTCCTCCTCCTCCTCCTCCTCCTCCTCCTCCGTCTCCTGCTTCACCCATGGTCCTGATACGTTTTATGTGTTAGCTCGTATCGCTCCCTTTTCCGTTCCATATTGCCGCGCTGACAAGTGTGACTGACGAGTGGTTCGGCTTTCGGATTGTGGTGCCAAAGAGTCATACTTACAGAAGAAACCCTACCAGACAGCACTTGGCATTGTACCACGCCTCAACGTGCCAGGGGGCACGGTGGCGGACAAATACATGGATCCGTCCGGCGATGGCGAGGTGGACGTTGAGGAGCTGACGGACGCACTCAGACTGAACGATGAGAACCCCAGCGACCGAGCAAAGAGGAAAGTGCAGGAGCAGGTGCGCCGAAGGGACCTGGGCAGGGGGTCGGGCTTTCGGCATGTTTCGGACAGGGCGGGCAGCGTGTACAAGGCGCAGCCGCAGCAGCGTGAGAAGAGCACCGTCATAAGAGCGTCGCTGGGACTCCGGGCGCTCCTGGCCAGTAACGCCGGCATCATCTACGAGGGCTCGAAGCTTTATTTCGTTTGCGGGGATGCGGCGGTCTTCCACACTGACGTCGTGGTGTCCACTACGGGCACGGCGACGTTCGCTCCCGCCACCAGGTTCCTGATGCCGCCCTACCAGTTCTACTTCGAGGTAACCCTCCTGGTCGTGCCACCAGGCAGCTCCTGTACCATCGGCGTCGCTGCGGAGGACTTCGCCTCGAAGGAGGATGTCATGTGCGTCGGCGATGATGAGCATTCCTGGGGCATCTTGCGGCCTCGGCACCACCACGTTTCCGACGACGCGCCACGCCAACAACCCTGAGAAGGCTGAGAGGAAGCGCTGGACGCAGGGCTCGGTCGTTGGTGTGCTCGTGGACCTGAGGACGGGCACCCTGCGCACCTTTGTGGATGGAGACGTCTCGCCGGACAACACATCGGCGCTGACGCACCCCGCGCTCAGGGAGCACAAGTACGTGGTCCCGGTGGTGACCCTGGAGGGCGGGGCCAAGGTGCACGTGAACTGGGGTGGCCGAGACCTCCGCTACTCGCCCAGGTCGGCGTCGTCGTCGTCGTCGTCGTCGTCGTCGTCGTCGTCGTCGTCGTCGTCGTCCAGGTCGACTGCTGGGCCGTACCTCACGGTCGAGGCCTTCGGCCGGCTGCTGGACGACAGGTGCCTGGAGGCCAAGAGCAAGGGGCGGCAGGCGCTCACCGACAGGACGTCGTCGTCGTCGTCGTCGATCGTCGTCTCGTCGTCGTCGTCGTCGTCATCGTCGTCGTCGTCGTCGATCGTCGTCGTCGTCGTCGATCGTCGTTGTCGTCGTCGTCGTCGTCGTCGTCGTCGTATTCAGAAAAACAAACCGATTCCGATACCCTTTCCTCGTTTTCGTTTTCTGAGCCTCCTGCGGGGTATTCCTCTCAGCCCTAGGGGTCGCGCACTCGTCTGATTCATATATGAGCGTCTCTCACTCATATCACACGTAATATTGGACGTTTGGCTCAATCTTGATTTCAGCGATCGCTTGCCGTAACAAAACCGCTCATTATAATAGTCTTTCAATCACTTACACGTTTATAGGATACTAGAGTGTGGGCCCGTGGATTAAATCCACGGAGCTGCGTGAGTCGAAGTTTGCCGACGCGCGCTTCTCTTTCTGCCGCGCAAATTCCAGCAAGCTTCGGGAGCGATCGACAACCAAAGTGGAATCGATGATTTTCGCCTCTAGAGGCCCTCTTGGGGGTCCTCCTGGGGGTCCTCCTGGGGGTCCTCCTGAGGATCTTTTTGGGCGTCTTTGGGCCCTCTGGGGCCGTCTTGGGTCTTGGGAGCCCCTTGGCGCCTTGTTGTGTCGTCTTGGGGGCCTCTTGGAGGCTAATTGGGCCGTCTTGGGGGCCTCTTGGCCTCCTCTTGAGCCCCTCTTGGGCTGTCTTGGGGCTCTCTTGGGCGCTTCTTGGGCCGTCTCGGGGCGATCCTGGAGGCCTCTTGGGCCGTCTTGGGGGTCCTGGAGCCCGAGAGCGCGAGAACTTCATAATCTTTAGAACACATACAGAAAAATCTATGACTTCGGCTTCTTGGGGCCCTCCAGTTTGTCCCCTTGGAGCCGTCTGTGGGCGTCTTGGGGGTCTCTGGGGCCGTCTTGAGAATATCTTCGGCCGTCTGAGGGCCGTCTTGGGTTGTCTCGGGGCCTCCGTGGGCCGTCTCGGGGCTTTTCTGGGGAGCTCTGGGGCCGTTTTGGGGCTCTCCGGGGGCCGTCCGGTGCCGTTTCGGGGCTCTCTGGCGGCTCCGGGAACCAGGGGTCCCTGCCAACCCGCAAAGCGTAATCGTAATTCCGATTTAGTTGAATGGGCATCACCGTACGACCCTTTGCCCTATTGAAGGAGTCCTCTCTGAAGGACCCCAAGGAACGGGGCAACCTTTGGAAGATCTGCTCTATCGAGTAGTTTTTGAATGCCACCCTACGAGGCTACCATGCCCCTGTTGCTATGTGAAGCACGCTGTGCAGCAGGGCCGACAACCATCATTGGAAGTGCACAGAGAGATGCCCTCGTAAGCACTGGGCAAACTGTTGTGTGGTGTCATTGGTGGATGGTACACAAGTGCCCTGTGCGTGCCTGCGTGATCACGTGAGACGTAACGGTCTGGACGCTCGTATTTCCCAAATCCAGATTTTGTTCATGTGAGGCGTAGCGGTCTGGACGTTCGTATTTCCCAAATCCATAACTGGGCCGTGGCTGTTTTGCTATTGATATTCTTTATGGCAAGACATTTTGGCACCTTGCCGGGAGTATCCCGGCAGGGCCTCTTCTAGAGCGAAGGTAACTGCGTGTCAGGGTCCAGTGCATTCATAGGGCCCTCTCGGTTTGTTCGGCTGCGTCCGGCTGTAATTTACGCTCCTCCGCCGTTCTCTCCCTCTCTCTCTGTCTGCCTGTCTGTCTGTCTGTCTGTCTGTCTGTCTGTCTGTCTGTCTGTCTGTCTGTCTGTCTGTCTGTCTGTCTGTCTGTCTGTCTGTCTCTCTCTCTCTCTTTCTCTCTCTCTCTCTCTCTTTTTTTTTCTCTCTCTCTCTCTCTCTCTCTCTCTCTATATATATATATATATATATATATATATATATATATATATATATATCCAGCTGCCTTCGGCAAAACCCGCCACCGTGCCTGTGCAACAGCGCTGCAGGAAGGTGGCTGAGTGTAGGAACAACGCGAGTCCGACGACTGGTCTGAACTGGGGCGGGTCGTGAACTCGACCTCAACTTCGTCGGCGCGGCATGGGGGAGGTCGAGTTCGCGCCCCGCTGCCGTTCAGCGAGCGGTCTGAACTGAGGCGGGTCGTGAACTCGACCTCGTCTTCGTCAGCGCGGTAGGGATGAGGTCAAGTTCACGCCCCGCGGCAGTTCAGCGAATGGTCTGAATTGGGGAGCGTCGTAATCTCGACCCCGTCTTCGTCCGCGCGGAAGGGGGGGAGGATTGGGATTGGGATTGGGCCCGTGGGAGTTCAACTGCAGCTGCTAGACGCCTGAAGACACGGCCTACCTTCACAGTTAGGGGAACTCTGGGGGGCGAATCGTGATTCGCCAAACCGTCTGATGCGGCCCGTGGCACACGACGGACGCCGCACCGCCCCTACGAGCACCCCCTGGACGGCACGCAGCCTACGGAGGGCCCGCTCTTGGGGACCAGTGAGAGTGCTACCGACGACCCTTCTTTCCTTTGCCTCTGCCTTTGGCCCTTGAAGGCCTCCCCTCTCTTTGGATAGTCGGGGTATTGGACACTCCAGAACCATAAGCTGAGGGCAAAGGGGGGGGGTCGAGGGTTCAAAACTTCAGAAGACACGAAACCCCTACGAATTAAATCAGCCAACCTTTCACTCGCCCGCAGCGGATGTTGGTGACTGACACCTCGGGAATCCGACACGGACCCTCCTACCCCGCTGTTCACGGGCAAGCTACTCGACTGTAAAGCGTTGCTGCCGCTACTGCTGCTACCTCCTTTTCCTATGCCTGGGCTGCGCCTATCTACTTGAACTCCGCCAGCAGCTTCGAAGCGTCCCGCTCCAAGGGGCCCCGCGGCGCGGGCCCGATGCGCCTCTCCGCCTTCAGCGTCTCGAGCATGGCCGTCAGGATCTGCATCAGCTGCGCGTACCTCGGGTGCTGCGTGTCGAAGGCGACGATCAACCTGCCCTTCGGCTTGCTCTCGGTCTTGTTCCTGTTGCGCTTCCACTGCCAGTGTAACACCAGCTCCCCCACTTGTACCGCCGACGCCTTGCAGAGGTACTCCTTGTAGAACTCGCGAGCGGGGGCCATCCACGGCTCTTGCTTCACGCCCTCTTTGTTGTGCTGCAAGGCCGCCCAGTGCATGGTCGTCACGAAGATGGTCACGAAAGGCGGACCTCTGCTCTGGAAGTCGACGGCCTCTCCTTTTTTTGCCTTGGCCTTGAGCTCCTGCGACTGGTCGTTGTAGTCCGCCCCCGCGCTCTCGTTCGTCGCCGCGAAGTCCGTGTCCGCGCAGATGCCGTACGTGCGGTACATCGACACCTCTGCCAGCGCGCGGCTGTCCGTGAGCACGAGCTTGCCGAGGATGAGCACCAACTTGATAAGAGCGTCTTGCCCGCGCGCCGCCTTCCTCGCCTCCTCCCTGACGCTGCTGCCGCCTGCGTCGCCACCACGGCCCTTTTTGCTCGCAGGGCCTGACAACGGGTCCCTCAGCCACGCGGGACGCTCCAGCGCCTCCTCGTCCGCCATCTCCGACATCAGCAGCAGCTGGCCCAGGAGAAGATGATACGGATAGATCTGCCTCTGAGGCAGGGGATATGGACGGGTCCACCTCGCACGGAAGATGGCTTGTGACCAAATGGCTACATAAGTTGCCCAAATCGCTGGAGTGATATCCGCATACCCTGCATTCCAGTGACGGTGGAGGCCGAACTCCCGAGAAAGTTGCCGAACCCCGTGACGGACATTTACCACTCATGAGGGCCCTCTGGAGGTGCTTGTACGCGTTATCCTGGCTATCGAATACACGTCTACATACTATGCATGTGTTTGTAGGGGTCAGCGTAGCAGATAGATTGTGTACTTGATGTATTTGGCGCATATGGTTCATGAGGTCCCTCTTGGTCTGGAACCCGTGCCCACATACGGTCCCCGTCTCCGAAGCCCATTCACACTTCCAAGGGAACTCCAGAGGTGCTCCTGGGGTGTCCTGCATTTCGGTCGTGTAGAGGTCCGAAGGAGGGATCACCTTTGCCAGCTCTCGTGCACGGATCTCCGGAAAGTCCACGCGAGCCCAGAACTCACGATAATCATCATTCACTATATCGCCTGGACAGCGAGCAACATGAGCACAAAGGTCGCCCTCGTCGAGCGCATCTGCTGCACGCCGAAAGTCAGCCTGCAGTTGAAGAAGCCACGGAGATGGCACTTTGGGGATGACAGTGTTGTCGTGCGTCGGTTGACCCCCCGCGTCCAGGCCCAGGGCCCCGAACAACAAGCAAAGCTCCTGGCTGTGGTTCTTCGGGGAGAGGGCCCAGGTACGATACCACCCCAGACGCCTGACCAGCAACTCCGTTTCAGAACTAGCGAGGCGCCAATGCTGCATCACTCTCTTGTTCGACCACGACCGAATCTTCCCGTCCACCTTCGTTGTCGCCTTCCCCTGTAATGCCCTCCTCCCATAACGAGCCAGAAGCGAGTCGAGTTCGCGATATTGACGTTTGGTGAGCAGCATTGGTTCTAATCCAGTGAGCGCCGCATTCTGCACGAAACTCAGAAACATGGTCCGCTTCCAGCGGAACTGCAACTCCAGGGACCATATCTGGCCCAAGGCATAGTACGACTCAGCGGTAGCTTGAATTCTGCGCCTAATCTCCACTGAAGAAGATAGCAAGCAAGAAGTCATACACCCGGAGGTGCGTAGGACACTGGATGGGAAAGATTGCAGATTAAATAATACAGTCGGGCTACGTTGCGCTATGTTGACAGCTTAGCTGTGCGGACAAAGTGCCGCCAAGAAACTTCGCTGGTCAGGAGTGGGGTCAAATTGGCTATGCCGCCTGCCGCTTTGCAAGCGACGCGTAGCACCTGGGACGTCCAGTCCGCGCGCGGCCTGCCAACTTTCTTTACATACCTGTCTGAAGCTCGCCGGAAAGATCCAGGGCAGAAGGTGACCTCTCTTAGGGGGCTCCCTTCCGGTGACCTGGCGGCTTTACCTAGCAAGAGGAGCTGCTGTCGAGCTACAGTCTCTGATAGGAGGGATTGCCCGGTCGTGTCCAAGACAGTTGCATTGCTCACTCTTGAAATATAAGCTGGCGCGATCCCCCAGATCGCGCGGAGGCACCGGCAATGAAAACCGTCCAGACGTCTCCTGCCGGCGGCATTCAACCACAATGTTGATAATCCGTACGTCAACTTGCTAAGGACCACCGCCTTGTAAACCTCGATTTTTCGACGGCGGCTAAGATTTGAATGTCGCCATATTATAGAAAGCTTGTCGAAATCCGCCCGGGCTGCGCCAATACGCCTGGAGAGTTCTTTGCTCGCGTCCCCCGCCCCAGAAATCAAAGCTCCCAAATAAATCATGTCTTCCTGGGCCGGTATGATCACACCTTGTGTGTCTTGAACGTTCTGAACGCATCTGACTTGGAGTAGTTGGAATTTGTCAGGGTGCAACTCCATACCATAACATCTTCCAGCATTTTGTACAGCGGCAAGTAGTTGTTCTACACCCTCTTTGGTCCTTCCCAAAATCAGAGTGTCGTCCGCGTACAGCAAGACTGATAATGACCCTCGTTCCCATAATTTGCGGTGCTCTTCGGAAAGTTGCGCGGCAGCGTCTTCGATTATTATTGTCATTGTCATGACGAACAGGAACGGTGACAAGGGGCATCCTTGCGATATCCCGGACAGCTGTGGCCTCGACGACGAAGTCATTCCGCAATCTCGTACCTCGAAAAGCCGATCTCGTACCTCGAAAAGCCGGACCTTGCATCACCTAGGCGCACTCGTGCAGTAGCAGGGTGTATCTGGCAGAGTACTTCCACCACGTGCTCTGGCAAGCCGAAGCGCCGAAGGCCTCGCAGCATAGCTGAAGGGTTAATGGAGTCAAACGCCTTTTTCCAATCCAAGGCCAATGCAAACAAATTACCCCTCGATGTTCCAAGCTCCAAGTCGATGCGCCTACGGAGTGTAAAAATAGCTTCTTGTGTCCCGTGCTTTGATCTGAAACCGAATTGAGACCCCGTCAACCTGGACTCCGCCCCTGCATCCACCAGGCGCCGGTGCAGTAATGATGCAAAAACTTTGTATCCAATAACAAGCAAGCTGATTGGCCGGTAGTTTGCGCAATCGTCTGTTCTTCCTTTTTTGTGTATAGTTGTTACCCGCGCTTTGTGCCATTCCTGCGGTACTTTCCTGTCTTGCCAGCAATGGTTAGCGAAATCCGTGATGCGCTGCAGGGCTTCGGAGCTGTCCGCGAGTACCTTCCAATATTCTGGCGGCGTGTCGTCTGGCCCAGGAGCTTTGCCATCGTGCAACTTCCGCAAACAAGCTTTGACTTCATCCTCCGTGAAATTGGTCAGCTTGACTGGCAGCGTGTCTCCAAGAGCCGGCTCGTCAGTTACAGTGGCTGGTCGCACGCCCCATTGTATTTTCTCGAGGTACGTTGCCATGGTGTCCGCCCGGTCTTCACTGCACACCAGCTCTCCTTGCAAATTCCGCAGCCGGCCCTGCTTAGCTAATTGTGGCTTCCGGATGTTCCGAATATCTTTCCAGGCCCCCGTCGCCACGGAGTCCTCCAGCCACTTCGCCTTATCCTGCCGCGCTGCCTTCCGCACGGCCTTGTGCTTTTCCTTCTCGACCATGGCGTTCCCATCGACTCTGGCTTGCGATCTTTCTTTAATAAGCTGCACGGTCCGGTCGCTGATCCAAGGTCGCCTGGGCTTGGGTGGTTCATCTGGTAAGCTCTCGGCGGCAGCCCCCATTGCTCTTGAGATGTCTTTCCACGTGTCCTCGACTACATCTGTGGCGTCCTGGGTTTGGTGCAAATTGTCCAAAAATACCGTAACAAATTGCTGTCTCGTGCCAGGGCTCTGCAAACTGCTTCGTTGTTTTCCTCTATTCTGTCGGCGTGGTTGAGATACGTCTATGCTGATGTCGAGCTCGCAGCGTACCAAGAAGTGCCGTGTAGCCAATGCTACTTCGCGCCGGCTCGCAACAGACAGCACTCGGTCGGCATTCGCGCTCGGCACGAGAAGCAAATCAAGCAAGGCGAATTTGTTCGACTGGATGTCGTCATTGGGCTGGGTGCCCGGCTCCATGTAGGTAACCAGTTGCTCTTCTGGAACGTTGTGAAACGTGTTGCTGATGCTGTACTGCTGCACTGTGCAGAACTCCATCAAGAGATCGCGGTTCGGACACTCCACTTTGTGCATTGCTTCGGATCCGAACGTATGCAATCCAATCACGTGCTCTTCACCACGTCGTTGCTGACCAAGCCGTGCGTTAAAATCTCCACAGATAAATTTGAGTCCGTTCACAGATACACTTTTGACAACCTTTTCCAGCTCAAGATAAAAATGCAATCTTTCTGGCAATGGTCGGAGGTTGTGCGGGGCGTAGCCCGCGAAGAGCGCGTGCTTGCCTTTGGCCCCACGGATTTTCAAGCACGCGAGGCGGTCGGAGTACTGCAAAAAACCACATATGCAAGAAGCCGCGCGAGGTGCTATGATGAATCCCACTCCTGACTTAGATTTGGTCTCGTCGTCTGCGTTCTCCGAGCCCGACAAAATAACACGGTAGCCGTTACTCGTATAATATTCTGCTTTCGAAGTCCATGTCTCCTGAAGGCAGAGAAAATCAATACTCCAAGCACGCATTGCTTGGCAAAGCGTGTAAAGCTTCTCATCGGTCAGGCCGGTAACATTCCACGTAGCAACTGTGATGTGCCGGCTTTGTGCACCAGAGGCTGAACGTGGGTGTGGGCATGCCGACGGCGCTGAAAAATCATCAGGTGAAACTGTGTCCTCGCCCTCCGGGCCCCGTCACTTCCCCGTCACTGAAGAAGATAACAGCATATTAATTTTGGGGCCCAGGTACCGAACATGCTCCTGAAGATCTCCTGCAAGTTGTTTTCGACCCTGACCCCTCGCCCACTGTTGACACTGTAAGGCCCCAGGTCCCTGAAAGCAAAGCTGAACCTCCTGCTTCCCGATGTTTTGGGCGTGCCCAATCGCATCCAACTCCTCCGAGAGGGCCGCGTCAGCTTGCTTCAGGACCCGAAAAAAACTGCCCACGGTACCGTGAGGTTGGGCCACGTGAGCTCGGAAGATATCGTCGGCATAAAGGCAGCAACCGACGTCAGCACGTACATCTCGCCAACGAGCAACCAGCCCGGCAGCAGGTCAGGTCAGGTAAGCCTTGCACCAGTCGGTGCGTGAGCAAAGAGAAAAACAAAACGAAGCCAACAAGCCTTTAGCTGTGTGGCCAAACCTTAACTACGCGCTCCCACTCGCGAGCTGCACCGCCGTCTTGGCGGAAGTAGTCAGCGAGTCGCGCATGGGAGCCCGCCACTTGTAGTGCATTCTTCAACACAAGGTGCCCCCAAGTTTGGCGAGGCCTGCCTCGCCTCCTCGCTCCGGCAGGCTTACGCAAGTCCAAGGTTCCCGGTTCGAACACCGAGCGTCGGACTGGGTCGCTGCCGGGTCGCCTCACCAGCTGCCCCATGAAAACCATCTGTCTTCTGGCGAGGTGGGTGCTGAGCTTATCTTCCCCAGCAATGTTGAGAACGGCCGCATTAGAAACCCTACTATAATACGCATGAGGAATTCGGCAGATTCTCCGGAGGCAGCGGTTCTGGAAAGCATCCAGCCTCTGCCGCTCCGCTTTATTTAAGCATGCGGCAAAGAGCGCGTACATTAGTTTAGAAACAATGCAAGCGTTGAAAATGTGTATTTTACGACGCCTGCTCATTCTTGCATGTGACCAAATCGAATGCAACACCTTAAAATCTTGAGTTGCTGCTCCTAGTCTGCGGCTTAGCTCAGATCCGATCCGCCCGTCTGCCGACAATGACGTGCCGAGGTATATGATGGAGCTCTTGCTTGCGATCGGCTCTCCGGCATTGTTGTAGATGTCGCCGTTTGCCCTGACTCTCATGAGTTCGAGCTTGCCCCAATTGAAGCTCAGGCCGTAGTGCGCCCCACAACCCTCGATGCAATTCATCAACTCCTGCACTACCAAAGAGTCGCTGTCGATCAAAAGAGCGTCGTCTGCATATACCAAGTCCCGGACCAACTGCGTTGCTGTTTGTGGCCCGACGCGCCGGTGAAGCTCCGCATGGGAGTCAGCCAATAACGTTGTCATCACGATGGTGAACAGAAACGGTGACAGAGGGCATCCCTGACATATTCCATAGTGTTGAGGTCGCTCGTGAGAGTTGGATCCAAAATCCGCAACGATGAATGCCCGCCTCTCGTAAATTGCCGAAACCATCTGCACGAAACGGCACGGACAACCGAATCTACGCAGGGAGGATGCTAAAGCAGCGGGCGACACCGAATCGAAAGCTTTCGCCCAATCCAGCGCCAGGAAATAAACTTTGCCATCTCGGGTGCTCGATGCGTCCTCAAGGACCCTGCGGGCTAGAAACACTGCGTCGGCCGTGCCACGTTTAGATCGAAAGCCAAACTGTGTCTGCCAGATTCTGTCTTCAGCCCCCGCGTGCTTCAGCCGCCGTAACAACACAATCGCAAACATTTTGTAACCAATTGGTAATAAGCTGATTGGTCTATAGTTATCGCATTCTGCAGGGTCCCCCTTTTTATAGATCATCCGCACTCGTGACTTATGCCAGTCATCAGGCACTTGCCCACTCTCCCAGACAATGTTGCAGAAACGCGTAACCCACGAAAGCGCCGTAGATCCATCCTCCGTGGCTGTCCTCCAAAACTCTGGCGGCAAATCGTCGAGCCCTCCAGCTTTTCCGGGCTTAAGGGTGCGGGCTGCACGATGTACCTCGTCTTCCGTGATGGCGCCAAGGTTTACGTTTAACTCGGTCTCGTAGAGGGCGTCCGTCGGCATAGCGCTCGTCGGCCGCACTGCCCATTGCACCCGCTCCAGGTGCTCAGCAAGCGTGTCGGCCCGGCAATCGGTGTCCACCATCTCCCCTCAGGAACTTCTGAGCCTCCCCTGCTGTCGGGAAGCGCCCTTTCGGAGCCTCCGTATTTGGCCCCAGTCTCCGTCGGCTGTCAACTCATCCAGCCAAGCCGCTCTATCCTGCGCCACTGCTGACTTAATATGTTTCACAAGGACTCGCTCCTCTTCTATTTTCCCTAGTCTCCTTGCCGTGGAGCGCCGCTCGATGAGCTCGAGAGTGCGAGGTCGGATCCAAGGTTTCCGCGGCCTTCTCGGTTGCGCTGGCAAAACGACGTCTGATGCATTCCGGAAGCCATCGACAAGTTGGCACCATGCAAGGTTCACGTCATTACTGCCGGGCGCCGCCTCCTGGAAACTGTCCAAATAATCAACTAACACGTTAACGAAACGTTGCTGCGAAGCGTAGTCCCGGAGTTGACTAACATCAGGCTGGCGTTTGGGCTCTTCCGTCAAAGCCTTCTCCACGTTCATGCGGACGCCGGCCTTCACCAAGAAATGGTGCGAGGACACAGGAACGTCCGACAATACAGACACACCGGTAACGTTATGAGCCCATGATTGCTCACAGACCACGTAATCTATCTGGGAGTGCGTGCGCCAGTCCACGCGGCTCCCTGCCCGGCAGCCGACGTTGTAGCTCGTTGCCAACTGCTCTTGCGACGACTGGAAGAAGGTATTGGCGAGGCACATCGATAATTGTGAGCACATTTCAACCAACAGATACCTGTTGGCATCTTCCTTACAACTGTGGCCCGGGTGCCTGAAGAAGTAAGGGCCCACAATGAGGCCTTCATCGTCGAACGTGTCGTACAGCTTTGCGTTGAAATCGCCGAAAATCAGCTTGGGGCCGTGCGATGAACGGGAAGTGACGAACTCTCCCAAGTCATGGTAGAAGCCCTGTCGCTTTGGATAGTCGTACCCATAATGAGGAGCATAAGCGGAGAACACCACCGCCTTCCCACCCGGCACACGCAATTTCAAAGACGCCATCCGGTCAGAAGCCTGACAGAATCCAACTATAGATTGCCTGAGACCAGGGTCGACGATGAAACCGACTCCTGCCCTGTCCTCCTCCTCCGTGCCCCCCTTGCCGCCCGACATGATCACAAGGAAACTGGACTCCGTGATAAACGTGTCGGATTTAGGTATCCACGTTTCTTGAATGCATAATAGAAGTATGCCGGATTTTTTCATAGCAGCTTCTATCTCGATTTGTTTCGACTCAGTGTATCCTTCGATGTTCCATGTTGCAATAGCGAATTCTTCTCTCGTGGGTCGTAAACGACGTCCCCGGACAGCAAGTAGCGGTAGTGCGGCTTTGTCGTCACGACGGCTCCTGCTTGATGGTGTGTGAGGGCCTCGTATGGGATCGTCGCGCTTCGGCGTCGGCTCCCTGCGGCACTCGTGTGAAACCTCTCTGCTCTCGCACCGCTGGCCCCATCATTTTCCATCCTTTCCCCCTTTACCCTTCCTCTTCCCCTTGGCCCCGCTCTTTCCTGCTCCCTTGGACGGAGCACTATCGAGCTTGCGTTTCATCAGGGCGATGAGGTTGGTGAGGTCGGGGTACTCTGCGTCTGTAAACCAAGTTTCCCAACCAGACCCGTAAACTACCTTCAGACTGCCATTGTCGATAGAAACTTCAACGGCAATATCTTCGCCCACCCATATTTTTCCTTCCCCTGGGTCGGCCCACACGGCCTTGCCATCATATCCCCAGTTCTTCAATAAGTGTTTCACTCCGAACACGATGGAGGTGACGACACGCTTCTGTAATGGTTGGTCGTGTTTTGCCCAGACTGTATTTCCCCCCTCCTTGAAACTCGCTTTCCGAAAGGCCTTAACTGCTGCATCACGGTCTCCGATGGTACCGAACTTCGCAAAGATAATCCCCTGAAACTCCCCCTTGGTGTATATTTCTTCCGGCTGCGGCGCGTACAGTTCCCACACTTTGTCATGTACCCACCCCTTCGCGGAGTCTAGGTCCACGAGCGTCTGCAAGCCCCCGAGCACCATGGTCTTGTCCGTCTCCTGGGAGTCCGGGGTACTCTGGCCAGCGACCTTCAGCATGGACAGTTGCGCCTCCAACTCCTGGATCTTGTTCATCACGTCGTCGTTGGCGCTCTGGTTGGAGCGGGGTGTTTCGGCCAGGTCCATGGTGTTCTCGAGATTCGTGATGCGCATCTCCACCTCCTCCATTCTCTCCTCCGTACTCCCGATCCGCTCCTCCGCTGAACTCATCCTCGTCCCAAGCGCCCCGCTCAGCTGCGTGAACTGGCTCTCGAGGTTGGTCATTGCCGTCCTCAGTGGCTGCACCTCCTCCCTGAGCAGCTTCGCGATCTCATGAAGCGCTGGTGGGCGAGCATCCGCCGGAGTATTCGGGGTCTCAAGATGATGAACCTCCGCGCCTGTGGGCAAGTCGTCTATTTCGTGTAGCGGACTGAACAGACGTTGTCGAACGTCGCGTTCAAGCACTCCTCGAACAGGTGTCCCTGCCACCCGAGAGCTCGTACCAGCCATCGCAAGCTGCGGGTAAGGGAAAGCTTGTAGATAAATAAGCGGGAAGACTGTGGAGAAATTCCCAGCAAGGGTAATATCAAAACAAGGATGCCGCCACACAGTGTCTTGGTAACCTTGAGCCAGACTTATCCAAATCTCTAAGACGACGAAGCCACTGCAGGATGGGTCGAGAAAAGGTTCCCCGAAAGAGCTCCACGACAAACGGATCTCCCATCGCCCCTCCTTCCCCCGTCTTGATATACATCCCACCTCCAAGGTCTCTAGCCAGATCACACTGCATCGAAAACGTTGAACACACAAATCTACATCCTGAGGTTCTGCGTGGAGCTCTACCGTCTGGTCAAGTTCTCCCCAGTCCCCGCTGGCGAAAGCGTTGGACATGTCCTTAAAAGTGAACGCGAACGAATGTCCAGCGCGTCGAAGGCGCCAGCAGAGGAGCTGTGCAACTAAAATAGCTCCTTCACGACGTCTACCTTTGCAAAAGCCGTGCTCCGTGACCATGAGAGGAACCCGACGAAGGCCTGAGTAAAAAGCTTTCCCAACTGTCGGCAGTACATGGACCGTCCTGCGGCCCGTGGGTCCTGGCTTGGCGTTTTTTCGAAGTTGTGCTCCAGAACTGATGTGCCACCGAAGCGGGGTCCGATTCGTAGCCCGAACTATCCGTAGGCCTCCTTCCAGAATCTTCCCAAACAGCTTCATCTCAGGGACTACCTGCTCGTAACCTACCCCATGCCCCTTGGTGTCCATGTTGGCCTCTGGGTCCATACAAAGCAACCAAACCTCAGCTGGCGGGGTCCCTGATGGCACCATGCGTCTCTTACTGGCACTCCTAAAGTACTTCTGGATTCTCCACCTGTCTTTCTGGGCGAGCTCGCAATCCTCGGGCGTGATGTAGGGGTTGGGGCCGGGTGGATATTCGTTCAGCCAATCTTCGAAGATAATCTTACGAACCGACATGCCCCCGCCCCTGCCCTTCTGGCCCCAGTGGTCGAGCAACTCCTGCTCTGCAAAGTAGCCACCTCGCAGGAGTCGCCCGTCACGTCTCTTCGGTCCGAAGCAGCACCGTGCCGCCTGCCTCGAAAGCCTCATCGCCTCTGCAAGGCGTCGGGCCTGTCACGCCTCATCAGTCTCATCCAATAGAGCGGTACGACGTTGCTGATCAAATTGCTGCCGTTCTCGACGTAGACGCTGACTGAGCCTCTTCAGCTGCTCCTCGCACTCGTGCAGCTCTGTGGAATCCTCGTTCATGTCCTGTCGAGACCGTCGGAGTCGAGCACGTTCTTTCAGAAGCTCGGTTCGCTCTGCCGCTGCACGCCTATATGCGGGATCGTTAGATACAACATGGCCAAACATCTGTTGCCCGATAGATACCAGCACATCATCAAGGTGAAGGAAAATTTCATCTGGTCTCCCGTCGGTCAGCATGGCCCTCCAAGTATCTTCCGCTTCCTGCAGGCGCGCTTCCACCTTCTCAAGAAACTCAACTCGACGATGTCCTCGTCGAAGACACTGCATAAGGTCGTCCTGATTCCACCTCATGCGCTCTGGTGTCGGCGTCTCCGTCGTGCAGAGTGCCTGCATGCCGTGTAGCTCCATGTAGACTGGGATGTGGTCCTTCGGCGGGGCCCCCTTGAAGGCCTGCAACTCCGCTCCCAAGCTGAACAAATGAGAAAACTTCGGTGCCATATCAATCATGCCATCTGGTATGAAAAGGTAGTCAATGCAACTGCTGTGTCCAGACGCGTTGTAGAACGTGTGCTCTAAAGTCTGGCTGCGAGAATTCATCATGTACATGTGGTGGCGCTCGTTCACCAGTCTCATCATTTCACCAGCGCCCCCACGTCGTTGCTCTCGAGCTCGGCCTGGTCCCATCGACTGCGACTCTACGCGCTGCCACTGGCCCGAGATCTTGCTTATGCCCATGCCGTCGTTCAGGTCAGCGTACACCAAAGGCGTACATCTGCATGGTAATTGTTGTAGGACCCCCTCATACCACTGTGTCAGCATACGGACAGTCTCTTTGTAATGGGGGACCAGACGAGCGTGCCGAGGCTGCGGCGGGAAATACAACACAATTGCTGCCATATCCAAAGGGCCACGACGGACCCATGACATGAGGACGAGGAGGAGAAAACATCTTGGCGCAGAAGCTCGGCAGTTCAGCGAGCGGTCTGATCTGGGGAGGGTCGTGAAATCGACCTCGTCTTCGTGGGCGCGGCAAGGGGGAGGTGGAGTTTACACCCCGCGGCAGTTCAACGAGCGGTCTGAACTGGGGAGGGTCGTGAACTCGACCTCGTCTTCGTCAGCGCGGTAGGGATGAGGTCGAGTTCACGCCCCGCGGCAGTTCAGCGAATGGTCTGAATTGGGGAATGTCGTGATCTCGACCCCATCTTCGTCCGCGCGGGACGAGGGGAGGCGGCGGAGGAGAATGAGGAGATGAGGAGAGGTATGGCATGAGGACGACGAGGAGAAAGTCTCTTGGCGCCCTTGTCCTGACATCCTGGGAGGCTCTTGAGAGCCTCATGACGACCTCTTGGCGACCTCTGGGGGGCCTCTTGGAGCGTCTTGGTGGCCTTTTGGGGCATCTTGGGCCTTCTTAGGGGGCTCTTGGCCCATCTGATACTTTCGGAGGCCGTCTTCAGGACCTCTAGGGGCCGTCTTGGCGACTTTCGGAGCGATTCAAGGCCGTCGTGGGTCCCTCTCGGGAGCTTCTTAGACCCTCTTGGGGCCATCCTGGGCCGACTTGAGGCGCTCTTGGGGGCCTCGTGGGCTGTCTTGGAGCTATCTTGGAGGCCTCTTAGCTCGTCTCTGGCGGTCGGAAGCCGAAACGGGCAAGAACCTCAACATCGATTAAAAACCTGAAGACAATCAATGTTGTTTGCCTCCTCGGGCTTTCTTCGAGGGCCTCTTGGAGCTCTCTTGGAAGCCTCCTTGGGAGTTTGGTGCTTCTTGGTGTCTCTTGGGCCGTCTTGGAGGGCTCTTGGCCCGTCTGACGCCTTCGGAGGCTGTCTTTGGCGCCTTTCTCGGCCGTCTTAGTCCTTTTCTGGACGCGCTTTAAGCTCGTTTTAGGCTCATCTTGAGGGCTGCTTGGGCGATCTTGGGGTCCTCTTGGACCGATCTGGGGCCGTCTTGGCAGCCTCATGGGCTGTCTTGGGGCTGTCTTGGAGGCCTCTCGGGCCGTCTTGGGCGGTCGGACACCAAGTCAAGTCAGAAGCCTTGCACCAGACAGTGCGCTAGCAGAGGTGGAAAATGCATCAAATGCGACACGATTGCACTGCCGACGCCCACGCTCGCGCTGCACCGCCCTCCGGGCGGAAGTACGCAGCCAGGCGAGCGGGCGTGCCGGCCACTCGTAAACAATTGTTCATCACCATGTTCCCCCAGCTCTGTCGGGGCCAGCCTCTCTTCCTAGGGCCAGATGGCGCTCGCAAGTCAAAGCTATCAGGCTCAAAGACAGACAAACGCACGGGGTCCGTGCCAGGGCGTCTAGCAAGCTTGCCCATGAAAATCATTTGTTGTTTACAGATTTGCTCGCTCAGAGGCGGCTGTCCAGCCATGCTTAGCACGGTGCTGTTTGAGATCCTGATAATGTAAGAATGCGGGACGCGATAAATCTTTCGAAGGCATTGGGCTTGAAACCCATCTATTCTCCTGCGTTCTGCTTGGTTCAGACACGCAGCAAACAATGCATAGGTCAGTTTGGCCACGAAGCACGCGTTGAAAATGCGCACTTTCTGTGTGCGGCTTACGTTGGAATGCGACCAAATTGCACCAACGTGGTCGGACACCAGAACAGGCGAAAACTTCAAAATCGTTCAAAAACCAACGGGGAATCAATTTCTTGTGTCTCTTGGGGCTCTCCTGGAGGGCCTCTTGGAGCCCTCTTGGAAGCCTCCCGAGGCTTCCTTGGGCATCTTGGACGGTCTTGGAAGGCTCTTAGCCCGTCGGACACCTTCGGAAGCCGTCTTGGGCGCCTCTCTGAGCCGTCTTGGTGCCTTCTTGGATTGATTTAGCGCCATCTTGGGGCCCTCTTGGGGGCCTCGTGGGCGATCTTGGGGTCGTCTTGGGCCGACTTGGGGCGCTCTTGGGGAGCTCTTTGGCTATCTTGGGGCTCTCTTAGAGGCCTCTTAGGCAGTCTTGCGCGGTCAGAACCCCAAACAAGAGACAACCTGAAAATCATTCAAACACCTAAGGAAAATCAATGATTTTTGCTTCCTCGGGCTCTCTTGGAGGGCGTCTTGGAGCTCTCTTGGGCCGTCTTGGGGGCCTCTTGGACCGTCTCGAGGCCATTTTGAGAGCCTCTTGAGCCGTCTTGGGCCATCTTGAGCCGTTTTGATGTCGTCTTGGCTGTCTTGGAGGCTCTCTTGGAGGCCATCCTAGCCGTCTGGTAGCCGAAAAGAGCGTCAGGGAACGCCATATTCGTTCAGAACGCCTGATCTCAGAGCCCCCCGCCCCCTGATCAGTCGGGGGGGCCCCCCGCCCCCTGATCAGTCGGGGGGGGGAGGAGGGAGGAAGCGGACGCGATTAAACATCTGAGCGTCTCCGGAGGCCTCCAGACTTTAAGGGTAGCTCTTTGGGAGATGTTTTGCAGAATCGGGAGTATAGCTCGCGCGCCGTTGCCTTTGGCTCAAGGCACGCGCGCCCTATTTGCCCAGACACTGCTTGTGCTCGCTATGTGCTGGAAAGATCATTACATCGATATTTTCTTATCTTATCCGTACATTCCTCTTACTGAACAACCTCAGTACGATACCGGACGCTATTTGCCATCAGCTTCCCATGGAATCGGATGCGATTTGACTTACCATAGTCACTTTCGACTTGGTAGCGGAGCTGGCCGCACTCTCGTGTGGTCAGCTCTTGCTCTTCTCTTCCTCATACTATTCGGCACGATCTTCGTGACCACCTACCACCCTGCGCCACCACTCCCAGTACGTTTACGAGGATCTATCCAAGAGCAATAAGCAACACGAGAGGTACGACGTCTAGACAACAACATTGGTACCATATACGCTTCATCATTGCGCTACTACCAACCGTTCGGCAACGAGCCAAAAACGCAGTACCTGAAGCATGGGCGGAGAGATCCGCCAGATAGAGCGCCGCGAAGACTTGACAAGGCGCTACCCCAGCGCGGCAACGCGCCTAATCACCACCCCTATCTTCACAGCCTTGGGCTGGTTATCTTCGCCATCACATGGTTCGCGCTGGGGGCAGCAATCGGACACATGCGCCGTGGAGAAGACAGCACCGATGGGCAAACACATGGCCCATACTGGGACCCTCAAGGCAACGTACCTTTTCCGCGAGTACGTTTATGAGGTCAACGCGTGGCTCAACGTCACAAGTGGACGTATGACACCACAGGCCCAAGCGGCCGCCATACAACGCGGCCTGGGTGGCCCAGCGAGGACACTCGCCATGAGGGTACCACCTGACATTATAAACTATGGTGCTGACATCGATGGGTCCACATCGACCCAGTGACCTACATCATGTTCCTCCTAAGCATGAAGTTCGAGCGCCTGGAAGATGAGCGCCAGCTCACTTCCGGCACACAGCTCATCGACTTTCATGCGCCTCACGGAGAACGAATCGATGTCACCCTTACCCGATTCGAAATGGCCCGACTTGAGGCACAGTCGGTGGGATTTGACCTTCCCAACTTCCAACTGCTAACCGCGATCTGTTCCGCGCCTTAGGCGTCGGCAACCAGCGAGCTATGCAACTCTTACAGCCACTCAATCATCAAATGCCCCGAACACAACAACAGTATGATGAGCTGCTGGAGAGGATGCGTTCGATAGGCCACCTATCAGAACGGTCTCCTGGCAATATAGGATCTGTGTTTGGAAGGGGAAGGGGATCTGGTAGTGGGAATTTCTACACTACCTCAACCACTGAAGCCCAGCCTGGAAACGTGCCCTCAAGCATATGGGCCGATGATCCTGGAGAATCCACTGCTCTACTAGCAGGGGATCGATCACAACCAAGCTGGGCAACCAGCCCTCCTTCCAGGGAACCTCAACCACACCGTTCCTTATGGGGTGAATCAAACCCCCTAACCGACGGTGTATCTATCCACCTACTTGGGAGACGATGATTTCGACTCCGGCACCGACACAGATACTGTATCATCAGACGGTGTTGAAGCTTTAGATTGGTCAGATATTATGAATATGGAAAATGACAACCAGCGTGCTGAACACTTGTGTTGGTTATTGCAACAGGCTAAACGGAGGTGGAGGAGGTTCACGCGAAAACCCGTGCGTCGTGTTAGGAGGAGGATACGGAGGAGCTTCAAGGGAAAAGGTAAAGGCAAACGGGGTCGTCGGAGTTTGAATGGGCGAGGCATCGCGGCCTTCCTCCAGAAGCTCTCAGATGAACAGTATGATGAGATATTTTTCGGGGGGGAAGGCCGCGGCAAAGGCCGTGGAGAGACCTCAGGCGAAGGCAAAGGTAGGCGGGGAAACCCGCGAGGTAGAGACGGCCAGGTCCTGAAGTGCCATGAGTGTGATAGTACCGACCATCTTGTGAGAGATTGTCCAGCGAAGGGAAATGGAAAGGGCAGGTCGACCGAAGTCCATTTTGGCTCAAGTGAACCATTTATCGAATATCTGAGCCTCCATGCTTTCGAGGCCATGGAACATATATGTTACACTTGGGTTAGCTGCGTGGACAACGTCGACGAGCTCGAGGCGCATGGCCATGGACTGTACGCGTACTACCTCGAGTACGTCCGCAGGTTCGTTGTCGGCAGCGACGAGCTCACTCCCGTGGAACACGGAACGCTGGGAAACCAGCCTTTATCTTTCTTCGACTGGATGTTCGGGAACCCAGGCAACATCGCGGCCTACGAGAGCAGTGACGAGGACGTCACTGTAGAGGCCTCGCCTTCAGAGGTTGACCGTGGCCTCCAACCTCCACCCGACCTCCCGCCTGGAAACGGGCCTACCTATCCTCGGAATTACGCTGAACTTATAGAAATGGAGTCTCAAGCGTTCGTTGCGGGCTCCCCAGGGAACCCATATATACCCCCTGGTTCGCTTGCGCCAGGCGAGTGCGGGCCACGCACACTACTGCGAACCCTCATGAGGATGCGCGAGATATTAACCATAACATATCCTGAGAGTCAAGAAAGCATCGAGGCTGGTAGCATGATGCTGCAGGACACTGACGCTTGCGACGACTCGGAGTTAGTGTTGGCAGCCTTGACTCTTATCGACAGCGTGCACCCTGGGGACGTGCAGAGGCATGCGTGGTACTCCCGAGGGAGGTGGCGCGAGGCCCTTGAAAGGGCCATCGCCATGCGCGGCCAGGCTCTTCCTCCGCCAGGATGGGGTCTCCAGGCGGCGGGACTATGGCCAAACCATACTGCCATGCGCAACATTGCTGGCCAGCCTGTGCTCGGCAACGAGCCTGAGCCGACAACCGTGCCGCCTACCCCGGGACAGCCGAGCGACGCTCAGACGCCGGCTATGCAGGGAAACCTGCCCGTCCCGGCTGCACCGATGGCCATCATCATTGGCAGTTCTACATCAGAAGAGGAAGAGGGCGATGGTTGCGGGCTGTGTGAGGATGAAGTCACAGTCCTCATGATGGAGGTCACCGGCGAGGAAGAGGTGGACTTTGATCCTGACGAGCCTGACGCACCATCACCATCGGCACAAACGCCAATTGCGCCGGGCTCCAGCCAGCAGGGAAACCTGCCTCTAACATCCGCCGCTCTGCGGTTGATCGGGAGTTTCTGTATATATAGAAGAAAGGGCGCGCGCTTCTGGGCGAGAGGGAAACGACCGAGAGAAGAAGGGGCGCGCGCTTCTGGGCGAGGCTCGCGAGGGGGCGACCCAGCGGCGAGAAGTCAGCGAAAATCGCGCGCCCCGAGAAATCTCCTCCTCCTCCTCGTCCTCCTCCTCGTCCTCCTCCTCCTCATCATCATCATCGTCCTACCGCATCCTCCTCCTTCTCCTCTTCGTCCTCCTCCTCCTCCTACTCCTGTTCATCCTCCTCCTCCTCATCCCACTCCTGGTCATCCTCCTCCTCCTCCCGCACCCTGGTCCTCCTCTTCCGCCTCCTCCTCATCCTCCTCGTCCTCTTCCGCCTGCTCTTGTTCATGCCGCATCCTCGGCCCCCACGGCCCCAAACAGTCCCGACCCCGAACCGCCGTCCCCGGGAGGATTCCCTTCCCTCTGAACAGCCCCCCGCTCCCATATGCGGAAGCACGTATGACTGTACACCTCTCCCTCCTCCTCCTCCTCCTCCCCATCCTCCCCCTCATCATCCTCCTCCCCACACCCCTCCCCTCTCCCGTCCCACACCCCTCCCCTCTCCCCTCTCCCCTCCCGAGCCGAGGGTGAGGATCGGGCGGGCTTGGTGCAGGACGGTGAAGATACGGAGGAGGAGGGTCAGAAGAGCGAGGATGGCGAGAATGATAATCAGGAGGGTGAGGATCGGGCGGTTGTGGAGCAGGGGAGGGGGGATCAGCAGAGGAAAGCGAGGGTCAGCAGAACGAGGATCAAGAGAAGAGAGAGGATCAAGAAAATGAGAATGAGGAGCGGGAAGAGCAGGGTCGTGAATCAGGTGGGCGAGGGTGAGGAGAGCGAGAGCCGGAAAGAGAGAGAGAGAGAGAGAGAAAGCGCGTGATGACGGTCCGGCCCTAGGAGCGGGGCGGGGGGGGGGCTGTGCCCACCCGAAGGAACGGGGCAGCCCCCCCACAGGACCTCTCCATGGCGCCGGAAGCCCATCAGGGCTCCCTCAGGGCCCCTCCCCCAGGGCCGGGGCTCCCTCTCCTGCCCCCATCCCCCTCCTCCTCTTCCTCCTCCCTCCTCCTCCTCTTCCTCCTCCTCCTCCTCCTCCTCCTCCTCCTCCGCCCCCGTCGGCATATCCAGACGTGTTATGCCGTCAGGTCTTCCGTCCGGAAACGGTGCCGGAGGCCGCTCTGGGCTCCTCTGGGCATCCCCCCCGGGGCCCGTTTTGTGATGATGTCTCAGGCGAGGGCGCCAGTTTGGGATTCGTCGGCGGATCCACCGGATCCAGCGGATCTGTCCGGAAACGGTGCCGGAGGCCGCTCTGGGCTCCTCTGGGCATCTCCCCCGGGGCCCGTTTTGTGAGGATGTCTCAGGCGAGGGCGCCGGTTTGGGATTCGTATGCGGATCCATTGGATCCAGCGGATCTGTCCGGAAACGGTGCCGGAGGCCGCCCTGGGCTCCTCTGGGCATCCCCCCCGGGGCGCCGGTTTGGGATTCGTCGGCGGATCCACCGGATCCAGCGGATCCGTCCGGAAACAGTGCCGGAGGCCGCTCTGGGCTCCTCTGCACCTCCCCCGGGGCCGGTTTTGCGAGAATGTCTCAAGCGAGGGCGCCGGTTTGGGATTCGTCGGCGGATCCACCGGATCCAGCGGATCCGTCTGGAAACGGTGCCGGAGGCCGCTCCCTGAGCATCCGGCACCCACAGAAAACAAAGGATAAGTTAAGTTTAAGAAGCTATGTTAAGTTCTAAGAAACTAAGGTGAACCCGCCAGCAAAACTAAGGTAGATAAGTTCAAACTAAGTTAAGTGCAACAGGGCAGGGCATTTTAAGTACATGCTAAATGCGGCCTAAGGCAAGAAACGTGCGACGATCCAATACGAGGCCGACCAGCTGTTGGAAACACCGCAAAATTTTCGATACATGGATGAATGTAATCAGAAATATCTGCTCTGTCGCACGTATCTTAGTTTGAACGTATCTACATTCGTTGTGGGGTGGAGAAAATCACTTAACTTAGTTGGAACTTACCATTGATTCTTAAACATAACTTATCGGTCGTTTTCCGCGGTTGCCGAACGCTCTCCTACAAGGCAGCTTCCCGATTGAAGGCTGCAGTGCTTGGCGATCCATAAATTCAGTAATCCTCCTCTCCTCCTCCTCCTCCTTGGGCCCCTCTTGTTGCTCTCTCGGGGCAATCTTGGGGCATTGCGGAGCCCCCCATGAGCTGTCTCTGGCCGCCTAGCAGAGGGCGGGCATCGCTGACGCCTGAATCGAGACCAGGAAATTTCGGGCATGTCCCTGGGGAGCAACCAAGGAGCCCGCAAGGTACGGCCCAAGAGGCCCTCAGGAAGGAACGCGACGGCTCAGGAGAGCCCCAGGACTGCCCCAGCCGAACCCAACCAAAACCCACGAATGCATACCACAAGCCATCTCGTTTTTTATTTTGGATGCCCGCGTGGAGTCGTCTTTGGGCCTCAAGGCCCCCCCTCCCCGTGTGGGCCCCCATGGGCGCCCAATGCCGCGGACGCGAACCGCGCGGGAACATCGGCTGGCGGAGTCGGCGCGAGCCGTGCGAATAGTGAGAGGAGGGGGGACTCAGGACGAAGAGCCAGCAAACCAGAATCGGAAAATCAGTTCAACTGAAAATTGATCACATCATTATTTATTGTCGTGTATGTTTTCCACACTGAACGCCCCCCAGAGGGCGTCAAAAAAAAACCTAAAACCATTGAAAATAAAGCAAACAGAAGACCCCAAACACAGCCAGGACGGAGGCCCAGCCCCCGAAGGCCCAGGTGGCCCCAGGACCACGGCCGACAACAAGCTGTTCAGGGTCTTGATCGAAAACGCTCACGCTGGTCCTCCTCCGTCGTCCTTCCTCCGCCCCCCTTCCTCATCCGTGTCATCCACCCCCTCCCGTCCCACGTCCCCTTGCGCTCGTATTATCCGCCGCCCTTGCCCCTCTTCCACCTCCTCCTCATCCCCCCGCCCCGTCTGGGTCGCGCGGGCGGCGGCTGTCCTGCCGCGGCGCCCTCGTCGATCGACAGGGCCACGGAGGGGGGGGCATGATGGTGGCGATGATGATGGTGGTGACGATGATGATGATGATGATTATTATTAATATGATGATGATTATAATGATGATGATGATGTTGATGACGATGATTATGATGGTGACGATGATGTCTGTTGTTTTCTCGTGCCCAACCAAGTGCTGGGCACGCGCTATCACTCGAGGCTGATGCCCCACCGATACTTCTCGACAACCACATTCGGTACCATGTGCATGGTTGTGCCTGCCACTGATTTGCCACCGATTTTTTTCATGTGCTTAACGAAATCCTCATCAATGAACGTCGCGCCCCTGCGGACGCTCAAGTACTTTGCTCTGTAGCTCATGTGCCACATCCAATGTAGTTTTGGCGCTGGAGTGAACAACATCTGGTCGCGAGCCTTGCTCGCGTTCGTGAGCCAACAATACACCCGACAGAACTTATCAGTCTCAGACAAGCAGGAGGCCGCTTCATTATCTGGAATGAACGCGTCATTGCTGTAATCATCTATAATGAACTGTATTTTAGTCATTGCATCGAGCGAGTTGGCAACCTGATCGTAAAAGTGGCCTGTTTTTTTCAGCTTTCCCCAAATGATATGGAGAGGCACAATAAGAGACTTCACCTCACAGCCCTTCCCTTTTAACCTTGGGTAGGCTTCGTTCCATTTGCTAGGGTCGATGAAAGATGTTATTCTCATTTTTGTGAACTCTGTGCCGCTCGGAGAACCTCTGTACTCATCTAGTATCATTTTCCACGCCAGCTCGAAATTCTCGGTCGGTGTTCCGCCGAGGCAATCATATGTCAGCAACCACAGAATGCTGCCAAGATAATACTGTAAAACTCCAAGGTGCGGGATGTGTAACTCGTCGCACTCTAAGTTGTTCAATGATACAAATGGAAACACTGCGAACAATGCGTGACGCGATGGCTTGCCAGCTCTCCATTCTGCCGCCGTGTGCAATCTCGCCTTCCAAGCTGCCGCGGGGGAGAAATTTGTCGGCCACATCGCTTTCGGCAGCGCTCTGTCGCACGGGCAGAACTCACACGGGTCAGTCCGATTGTAATTCTTGAGGCCTAACCCCTTGAAGTACCATTCCAAGTCTCCCTTTATGGACCAGATCACTCCGAAAAACGCCTCCTCCTCAGAACACAAGCGTTGCCCTGCAATGGTTGCTTCGCTGGAGAGCGGGCCCCACGGGGCATCCTTCCAATCTGTTGCAGGAAACCGCCCATCATGCAACGCCTTCAAAGACCAGCAGATGTGTTTCCACATTGTCTCTGTCGTGTCTTGGGCGCCTGGGATGCTGGCAACCTTGTTGTTCTCGAACATCGAGCACAACAAACACTTGACCTTCAACGTCGGTCCCTTAGCTAGAAGAGATTGTATAGATATGCATTCCAAGCTCTCCGACCCAGGCTTCCCCACCCGAACCACTGGCACGGCGCCGCCGTGAATGGCGAGCGGGACGCGCCTTCTAGTCCAACCTGGCTTGAGGCACATAGGGTGATTCTGTATCCGCGGGTCCCGTCGGCGAACTACCTCACTCCAGAACGCGTGCAACGTCTCTTCTGATCCGTCTGGGCCCAAGAACTTTTCGTTGAACCGCACTCTGTCATATCTGAAAAGGTACGAGAATGTCATGTGCGCATCCAGAATCTTCACCTCACTCTGCCGAATAGACGCTGCGGTCCCCCTGGGTTAGTGAACTCTCACCCAGGAGTGGAATATGCGAGCAGGGGGGGCGCGCGGGCTCGCCAATCCAATTGCGAAGCTCCCTGTGCACATTACCTTTGTATTTGCCCCAATGGCCCAATGATGCAAGATGCCGAATAGACGATGACACAGCTTCGTCAGCCTTTTCTGGAACACCAAGTCTTTTGCAGAGTGCGACCATGTCGGCGCGCGCCCGTGCCGCTATTGACTGAATCTCAACGGCGCTCATAAACCCCCAGGCCCACTTAATGACCAACTTCCTAGCGAGGTCTGAATCTAAAAGGGCGGCCTTGCCTGCTGCCCCAGGATCGACGCTGGGCTGTGCGCTACTGGATATCTCAATTTCTTCGAGTTTCCTTTTGCGCTGCTGTCTACCACCGCCTAATCTTTTCATCGCGTGAACGGTGTCTATATGGGGGCGGAGTGACACAAGATTGCGCGCGCAATGCTTGGGCCAAAACGGCTACTGATCCAGTGATGCTGCAATGGATGGAGTTGCCGATTCGAAGGGGGTCGGGCGCGCGATGATTATGGATGTTGCGTTTGCTTGGCCCCGACACGAGCCTGTTGAACGACCGAACCAAATCGAGCGCCTGCGCAGCCCCTCCCCCCCCCCGCCCGCTCTCGACGGCAAGCGGGCGCGGCGCGCCGCGGGGCTCCGCCAAAGGGCGCCCCGAGGACCTGCCGAAAGCCTCCCGCGACCCAGGGGCCGCCCAGGGATTCCAGGGCAAAAAAATATCAGAAAGCACCATCAGGGGCAAGTCTGGAAAATCAAGGGGCGATCCTCGATCCTCGATCCTCGTGCGACAACGACGACGACGACGACGACGACCACTTTCGGGCCCGCGTCGGGCACCGCTCCCCCTCCCAGACGTCGAACCCAAGGGGCGAGTGGCGAGGCCGTGTCCGTTGTGTGGGTAATGCATATGCCTTTGCATGTTATGCAGGTTGCCAGTCTGCCAATCAAGAACGCCCTCGAGGTACAATCAGTGTTTGCTGGATGTTTCTGGCATGTCGGTGGATGTCAAATCGTTTCGGGCCCGCCCTCGTATTTTGTTTTAAAAAATGTTGTTTTCCCCCCCAGTGTGTCTTTTGAAAAGGCTCCGCATACATTAGTTCTGTATGGATTCTGTAGGGGCGATGTCCTGGGATGTTCGTGGGGACGGTTGCTTCGCGACGAGGACCCTAAATAAATATCTAGAAACAAATGTGGTCCGAAAGATGTGTTGGAACACGCCGTAAAAAGGTTATCTGTCAAAATATCAACAACTGGTTTGAGGTATATGTCCAACTGGTATGATGTATCAAAGGATATGATTTTCAAATGGTTTGAGGTATCTGTCAAAAAAACTGATCAACAACGTAGCTTTCGGGGTTCGGTTACTTCGAAATCGATGATGTAGACCGCAGGGGGCCAGGAGGGCCCCAAGAGGGTTACAATTCCATGAGAAATATACAATCTTGAAACCCCTCATGGATGCGTAAACATTGTGGGTGGTCTAAACATGAAGCAATTCCTATGCACTTATACCACATCCTATCCAAAAAAAATGGCCTCCCACGGGGCCCCTGTGGAGGTCGCTGACGGGGCGCGATCGAATTTGTTTACGGAGGGGAAACACACGTCAAACATTTACGATAATTCGAACAAAAAATCGACTGATGAGAATCAATTACAAAAAATAACGGACTGAAATGGAAATGATGAAAAAGTGTTCAAAACGTGAAAATCTATGTTGTAGATTTGTTGTAGATTTGGGAATCTACAACGAATCTACAACATCATGTTGTAGATTCGTTGTAGATTTCAAAACCTACAACGAATGTACAACGTACGATTTCACACATTCTCACAACACTGCAACTTCCATGCAATCCATCGCGCAAACAAGTAACCGAACGTTGCAAAAATTGGCGACGCAACGTAACGCCGTACCGTAAAATCTGTTAGCGACGACGTAAATCACATAACTTGTGTGATAACCTTTCTTATAAACTTATGAGGAATGAACAGAATTGGAATCAAGAGCTACATGCACATAACATGAATCAGACATTTTTACCATTCTCCCTTGCTCCGCTTTGGCGCGGTATGTAGTCACTACAGCATCGGATGTAGTACGCAGCAATGCTTCGCATAACCCCTAGCACGCGCAAGCGCCTCCCAGCAACCCCTGCACGAGCGGGCGCCCGCTAGTGCGGCGAGCAACTCGATCTCAGGCGGAACGGAGGCTGTTTCGAAATGCAATAGCCTCGGCCTTCGGACATTGCGTCTCCTGCATGTGTTTCACAACTGCTTCCATGTCGGCTTCAGCCGACGCCCCGTATTTAGATTTCAGTACCGTAGTCGCGTGGACCCTCTTCCCCGTCTGGAGACCCTTCGCGGTGATCTCAAAGCGACCGTCCTTATGGAATCGCTCAATCTAGCCCCTCTCGCCCTCGTCCTCCTCCTCATTTTACCTCTTCGAGTGAAGTTTGTTTTGGGGCGGGGGGGGGGGGTGTCGGGCTGAGGGAGCAGGGTGAAGAGGCCTCGGCTTCCGCATCCCCCCCCCCCCCCGTCCCCCCCCATCGACATTGCGGCGATGGGGGCTGTTTTTCTTCTTTTTTTTTTTGTTGGGGGGGGGGGGATCGGAGGGCGAGGATTCCTTTCGCCCTCTTCCCTCTGCCAGAACTCTCTCGCGTTTACAGGGCCCGATCCTTTGTCTTCGCCAACTTCGGATTGATGAGCTTGCGATCCTCGGGGGGGTCGCCCGTTGTCTTGATGGTTGTTTTTTCTTGGGATCTGGCACCGTAAGCTTCTTGGCGCGGTCCGTAATAGACTGCGTCGCCTTGGCATCCTTGCGCGCGCGCAGAATCTCCTTCCTGCGGCGCTGCGTGCAAGGGTCTGGTGGCTCGTCGAATTTGTCGGGCTTCGATGTTTTCTCTGGGCCAACATCGGGGGCGTCGAGAATCTCGTGGCCGTCGATGAAGTCTTGCATGCTCATCGGACGCGACGGTGCACCAGAGCGACGCGATGGCTGAGATACCGCAGATATGTCAGATCTCGGTGACATCTGTGGAAACCCATCTTCATCGAATTTCGCCGCGTGCTCTGGGTAAGCTATGGTAGACGGCACTGTCACCAGCGGCGCCAAGCTTGAACACTCGGCCAAGTCACGCTCCATCTCCTCGACCTGTCGCAAGCCTGTCTTGAACAAGTCACGCATCGAACCGCTGTCTGATAGAGCCGCGCCGCGCGGGGTCGGGGACATTGGCGGCGCCGAACCTGATAGCGGCGAATCCAGAGCCTTCTTGGGATCGGGCGTCTTGATGGGTACATCGCTCAGCTGCGTGAGCTTCATCATTCCGACAAGGGCGTCGATCGCGATTCTGTCGGCGGCCCCGCGCTGCCGCAGGAATGGTGACGACTTCTTGGAACGAGTATTACCGTCGCTCGAAGTTTCGTCCAACTTGATCTGCCTGACCATGCTGAAGCAATTTCTGACGTGATCGGTGATGTTCGTCGCAGTGAGCTCACTTCCGTCACTGCACACTGCCTTTGTAGCTATCATGAACCGAGACGTCCATATAACTCCATTCCACACTCCTTTTTTCATCAACGACTCCAACAGCTTATACGATCTGACCACATGAACAGGTGTCAACCTATTGATATCTGTGTTCAAAGGCTGCAGCACGGACTCGAGGGATCTACCGCCAGCGAAATCTTTCAAGCAAGACACGTAGTCGGATTCTGCAACATCTGGGTTTGCAACCTGGCGAGGGCGTTTCGATCCCATTGTAAAGTTCAGGGCTCGTCAAAGGAAGCCAGCTGAGCCAAAACGGCTACGATGATAGGAGGGGTGCGAATGTTGGCCTTTTCGCCCCGCCCCGCTCTTTCGATTCAGACTTTCAGACAGACCCTGAACAACTGTGACACTCTGAACGCACGTGAGACTAACCTTACAGACAGCTGTTCAAGGATGAGCGATGTAGATTCGGTGTCGATTTTGAAATTTACGAAGCATCTACACCATCGCGTTGTAGATTCGTTGTAGATTTCAAAATCTACAACGAATCTACAACATATCTAAAACATATCTGCGACATGGTCACCAGGATTCCTTTGTGGCCCCCAGGTTCCCTTGTCGGGGCCCCATGGGCCACGTGATTTCAGGGCCCCAGGGCTCCCTTCAGGGGCCAGTTGTTTCAGCGCACAAGATTTTACACATGTTTTCTGCTGGGCCCATCGCTGGGCTCGCTCGCTTCTCGCGGGCTCGGTCGGGGCTCTGTTGCCCGAGACGAGGGCGAGACCAGGCGGCGCGGCAATCGCGCCGAGCGGGAACGGCAGGCAGCCAGAGGGGCCCCGAGATGGGGCGAGCGGCAGGACGGGGAGAGGGCGATCAGAACGAGTGCGAGAATCAGGGTCAGGAGGGGATAAGTAGCAGGGGTTGAGAGGAAAGAAAAAAAAGAGTAGCACGAGGCGAACCATTCTGCCTCGGCCTCCTGCGCGCGGCGCGCCGTGCGCCGCGTCGAGCACTCGGCTCAATCGAAACGTAGTTTCGCTCGGTTCAATCCTTAATCAGCCCCTGGGGGGCCAAAATCGACTCGGCCCCACTGGTTGCGCCAAACGCACCCAAACATTTTTTTGAAACGAAAACATCATCCTTCTCTCCTTCTCATTCTCTTCGAAGCGCCCTCAGCGCTGACCTAAAGCTTGATCGGCTTCAAGCCCTTGGCCGCGTCGGCGGTCTTGCTGCCCTTGGCCGCGGACTTCACCTGGATCACGATCTCATTGAAGAGCTCGACCATCTGCTTGTACGGGACGCTCATGGCTTTGAGAGCCTCCGCCACGTCCGCCTTCGAGATGTTGCGCTTGGCCTCGCCCTGGGCCACCAGGAGGGACTCGATGGCCTCGCTAGGCCCCGCCACGGCCTTGCACAAGCTGATGGCCCTCCCAGACATCAGCTTCGTGGTCTCGGAGTTGCCCCCGGCGGCCATCATCTTGGTGCCCAAGCGGCGCAGGGCCAGAGTCACCCTCGAGACCGCGTCGAAGCTCTCCTGCGGGTAGCACCCACTCCCACTCCTACTCATACCCCATGGGCCAGAGTCACCTTCGAGACCGCGTCGAAGCCCTCCTGCGGGTAGCACCCATTCCCACTCCTACTCATACCCCATGCACCTTCCCCCACCTACCTCCCCTCTTACTCCCTCTCAGGATTATGAGTGGGACGAGGGGGGGTAGGAGCATGAGTAAGAGTAGGAGTATCAGTAGGGTTGGAATAACACTAGGAGTAAGAGTAGGAGTAGGAGTCCTGCATGACCGTGAAGTCGCCGTCGTCCGCCTGCACCCCCGCGATCTTCTTGGGGACCCCCTTCTGGCACTGCTTGAACCAGTCGCCGAGAGGCTCCGCGGTGAGCTGCTCCTCCTGGTCGCACAACGCCTGCGCGAACTCGTCCGTCGAGAGCAGGCCGCCCGTGTCCTCCTCGCCCTTGTAGCCCTTCTCCTGGACTTTCGTCCGCTCGATGGTGTGGGACTTCTGGTAGTAGAGCCCCGTGTCCTCTGCCTGGTAGACCTCCCCTGCGTCGAGCGCTTTCTGCGCCAAGGACTCCGAGCCGCCGAGCTTCGTCCCGACGAGACTCCACCATCCAAGGCCGTGCGCCGTCTCCTTGTTCTCGTCGCGCATCATGTTGCGCTGGAAGCGCTTCACCGAGCGTGCCTTGATCAAGACATCCATCCCGCCAGCAGCCTTCCTCGTGACGCAGCTGTTGATGATCTGGTTGATCTGCGCCTGCTTGCCGACGGTCTTGTTGGCTGTGTCCATCAGCTTGTCGAACTGGGCCACCAAGGCCTGATCGAAGAGGTTGCGATTCTTCGCGAAGGTGTGCCTCTGGGCACGAGTCGTCGTGCGGGAATCAGCTGCTCCGTCCTCTGCGTCCTCGTCGTCCTTGAGGGTGTTTTTGCCCTTGCCGCGCGTGGCGGCGATACTCACCAAAGGCCCCTCGTCGGTGTCGTCCTCCTCTTCTTGGTCCTGCTCGTGCCAAGCAGCTGGCCTCTGGAGCTTCGCCGCGGGCATCGCCTTGGCCGCCGCTGGGCGCTTCATCAGAAGCCGCGTCCAAAAAGTGGATCCTTTCTCGTCTGATGAAGATGCCCTCTGAATGGCTTGAGCCAAAACGGCAATGGCTCCTCCTCCTCCTCCTCCTCCTCCTCCTCCTCCTCCTCGCTCTCCCACCAGGGCACAGGGACCCAGGAATCCAAGACCCAAGGAGTCCAGGCGCGCGCCCCTGGGGCCCATCAGGATCCTAGGGGCCCATGGGCCAACGAAACCCTTCAACCAGAAATCCAGAAACCGAGGGGCCGAAAAACATCGGAAAGGGAACGCTGATTAGCAGACGTGGCATGACGTAGCTCAAACTTTGCGGCTGTGCCCGCATACGTTAACTGCGAAACGACATCCCAACACCAGGCCAAAAACTAAGTGCAAACTAAGTGCAAACTAAGTGCGTTTTAAGTGCAATTCTAAGTTTGTTCTAAGTCTAAGTTGAGGTACGGACTAAGTAACTTAAGTACGTTCTAAGGTAAGTTCATTTTAAGTTAAGGTGCAGAACTTAAACATAACTTATCCTTTCTTTTCTGTGGGTGCCGGATGCTCAGGGCTCTGGGCTCCTCTGGGCATCTCCCCCGGGGCCCGTTTTGCGAGGATGTCTCAAGCGAGGGCGCCGGTTTGGGATTCGTCGGCGGATCCACCGGATCCAGCGGATCCGTTCGGAAACGGTGCCGGAGGCCGCTCTGGGCTCCTCTGGGCATCTCCCCCGGGGCCCGTTTTGCGAGGATGTCTCAAGCGAGGGCGCCGGTTTGGGATTCGTCGGCGGATCCACCGTATCGAGCGGATCTGTCCGGAAACGGTGCGGGAGGCGCGACTGGCTCATTCTGGGCGATCCCCCCTCAGGTCCTGTTTTTTGGGATGTCCTCAGCGAGGGCGCCGGTTTGGGATTCGTCGGCGGATCCACCGGATCCAGCGGATCCGTCCGGAAACGGTGCCGGAGGCCGCTCTGGGCTCTTCTGGGCATCTCCCCCGGGGACCGTTTTGCGAGGATGTCTCAGGCGAGGGCGCCGGTTTGGGATTCGTCGGCGGATCCACCGGATCTAGCGGATCCGTCCGGAAACGGTGCCGGAGGAGCCGCTCTGGGCTCCTCTGGGCATCCCCCCCGGGTGCCGTTTTGTGAGGATGTCTCAGGCGAGGGCGCTGGTTTGGGATTCGTCGGCGGATCCACCGGATCCAGCGGATCCGTCCGGAATCGGTGCCGGAGGCCGCTCTGGGCTCCTCTGCATCTCCCCCGGCGGGGCCGGTTTTGCGAGGATGTCTCAAGCGAGGGCGCCGGTTTGCTGGGATGGATGCGGTGGTTGTTATCTGGTTGCGGTGGTTATATATAGTTGTTGCACATATATTTGAGTTAGGCATCTTGGTTATAACTGTGTTACTAACTTGGTTATTCGCTCAGTTATAACTAGGTTGCTAACTTAGTTACTAACTTGGCCAGGCGCGCTGGGGCATCAGGCGCGCGCGGTCATGTTGACGCGCGCATCGACGCCAACAACCATCGCTTCCTGAAACTAGCGCTGCGTTTCAGCAAACCGTCGCATCGAAATCGAAAAAATAACGCAAGAAATTATGAAAAATCCATGTCGCTTTCATGATCTACCCCGCATGACGCACGCCCGCCCATGCCCCCCCGCCCCGCTCCCGCCCCCTCCGTTCTACCCGCGGCGTCCCCCTCCCCAGTGCATCACGCAGCATGTGTTCTATTGGGTTTGCGCGCAACTCCCCCCCCCATCTCCCGTTCCAACGCCCGCCCGCCACCCCCCGCCACCGCCGCCGAACCCGCCGCCGCCGCCCGCGCGCGCCGCCGCGCCCCGCGTGGCCACCAGTCGCGCCGCCACCGCCACCGCCCCACCGCCGATGCCCACTGCGCCGACCAGCGGCCCACGTTTGCCTTACCTGTTTTGCGATGGAGCTCGCGAGCCCACGCCGCGGAGCGCCAGTTTTTTTCTGCGCGACGTATTTGCTGTTATGCAACGCGCGGCGATGTTCGACAAAAGCGCACATGGCGCACGCCGAATGTAAATTTTACATTCGCAATTCGCACGACGAGGCCACCTCAATGCGGAACATATTACGCAACAGCTCGAGCGCGCGCGCGTGCAATCCGCGGCCGCATTCTCGAGCATGCACATAGCGCTTGACGATGAGGTTCGGCAGACGTGGCAAACGGCCGCGCGGGCCACCCGAAAACTCGTTGCGGTCGGCAACGAGATTTCAGGTGATGTGCGCGCGAAATGGCCGCAGCCTGCTTGTGCGCCGCGAGCACGCGCGCGCGCGATCATGGGCGCGCGGGACTGCATTGGCAACGCGCGAGCGGCGCGAGACCGACGGCCGATCGGATCACCAGAAACATTGCGACGCATTCTCCGTTCAATCTGCCGCACATGTAGCGCAACATGCATGACCTTTTGAAACCGCGGTTTGCACGCGCGCGCGGCGAAACTGCATGGGGCGGATAGCACACGGCGGCGTGAGGGGCGCGCCGTGGCAGTGGCGCATGCGACCCCTTCCGCGGGGGGCGTCGGCGGACCTCCCCCCTTGGGGCCGCGATGCGCGCGGCGCGCGCGCCGAAATCAGCGGCGGCGGCGCGCGCCGCCGCTGCCGCTGGGGCACTCGGCGCTTCCGCGCGGGGCCAAGAACTGCGCGAGGGCCGCGCGGAATTGCGTTGCGGCGACGCATGCGATCGTTGTCAGCGGGGCCGTCGGTGGAACTCCTCGTGGGGCAGCGAACCGCGCGAGGGATGCGCCGAATTAATGGAATGGCGGCGGCGCGCTCCACCTCTGCATCATGGAGCATTCGGCGGGGCCCCCGTCGGCGGCGCTTTATATCGAACGGACATGCGCGATGTCATGAGGGCTCGGCGCGCTTCCAGGAACGAATGGCAGCCCGTTGAAGAGCGCATTGCCCCCCCCCCTGCCCCCCAGCGCCTCCCTCTTCTTCACATTGCGAGCGCATTGCTGCCGTCGACGCTCACGTCGGCGACCGCGCTGCAGGTCTGCGCGGGCGACGCGCGCGAGCAGGGTGACGTCGGCGGGCCGTCCGCCACATGGAAATCCACAGGGGGTTCTGGTGGCGGGCCGCCCGCCAAAACAGATGGCGCATATAATTGAGGGCGCGGTCCGCCATCCCCCAGCGGGCACAGGGCAGCCCCCTGATCCCCCAACCATGCTGCCCGCAGAAGTAAAGGGGCGCAGCGGAGCGGAAATTCTACCATTCCGACCCAACGCCCGCGTTAGAATCGACGTGCGTTTGTGCAGGTATATATTCTTGTATGGAACGATGGCGCCGTTAAATTGGAATCGCGGCGGCGACTTCCAGCGCGTTCTTCATTTCCTGGTCGGAAAAGGCGACGCTCTCAATTCGTAAAGAACGCGATGTATGTTTCGCGCGCGCGACGCATGGTGGTGAACGCTTCCTTCGCGCCGAGCTTGCCCCATCTCTTATGGGATGAAATCTACATGGGGTTGCCACCATTATGTTTTAGACTTAACAACCTCGAACCGCGTGCGTCATGCAGCTCGCGCGAGCGCGGTCGCACGCGCGAGCGGTTGACGCGCCGCCCGCTCGCCCGCGCCGCCCGCTCCTGGCGCGCGCGCTGCCTGCAGCGCGACCAATGCATGCGCGAAGCTATAACGTCATCCAAACATTCCACCGCGAGAGGGTCGCCCCCTCCAACCAGAGAATGAAAGTCCACGCTGGGTTTTCCCAATTGGTTTTCGATAGAACATCGCCTTCGCTGTATATATGTGTATATACCTATATGCACGACGTCGGGATGATCGCCCCCTCCCAACGGAGAAATAAACATGTCATTCGGTGTCCATCATTTGGCGTTCGGTTTAATGTCGCTCTGAATGCAGCGAGCGCGAGCGCGGTCGCGCGCGCGAGAAGGTGACGGGCCACGCGCCCGCCCGCGTCACCCGCGCGCGGCGCGCGCGCTGCATGGCGCGCGCGCGAAACGCGCGTCACTTGCAGATTTGCCCAATATACCCACATGCTGTGCCCGCCTCTAACCAGGGAGTGAAAGTTTACACGTGGTGTTCGCCATTGGGTTTTCGATCCAACGTCGCCTTGGTTGCATAGAAATCACCACGCTGAGGCGACCGTTTCTTCCAATGAGGGGATGGACGTTTCCATTGGGGTTTCGCCGCGGGCTATCGATCGTGGGCGTGCACCGCGCAGCGCCCGCGCAGCGCGCGCATGGCGCTTAGGTTTTTCAGGTTCCACATTGCGGACGTCGCATCTTCCGACCACGGAATGCAATTTTGCATTGGATGTTCACCATTGGGGTTTTGAACCAGCACCCCCCCCCCCCCACCACCACCACCACCGCCGCGCCGCCGCCGCCGCCACCGCCGCCACCGCCGCCGCGCGCGTCGGGTGAGCCCCGCGTTGGGCCTCACCCGCGTGGCCGCGCTGGCCACGCCTTCCCCGCCCATCGATTGATGCGGTGGTTGCCCAGCCCCGCGGGCAGCTATAGCTCCAACTGCTGACGTTGCTGCATCGTTCGCGCGGCGGCGCGCGACCACGCGCCGCCGCGGCTGGGTTCGCCGATCTGTGCGAGGCGCGCGCCAATATTCCGAGGCGGCTAGCGCGTTCAGCCAGAATTTCGAATCGCGCAAATCGTGGCTGCGATTGGGGCGCAGATGGAGCAACGGCAACAAGCGCCGCCGCCGCGCCGCCGCCGCAGTCGCCGCCGCCGCCGTCGCCGTGCTCCTCGTCCTTTTCCCGCGCGTGGTCCTGCATGCTTTCTTGCGGTTCCCGCAAGGAGCAGTAGTGGCAGCATGCAGGCCGTGGCATTCCGTATGCCGTATCTATTGGGTAGTATGTGCGTGTCAGCGTGTAATTTGCGATAGCAAGAGGGTTGTAGCCGTGGTATGGAAGAAGCAGGGGGAGATGTGGTCGGAGTGGAAATCATAGCAGTGGTAACAGCAACAGTAGAAGTAGTATAGTAGAAGAAGTGGCAGAGAGTAGTAAGAATCGCAGTTGCAGCAGTATTTCTGGCAGTTGTATAGTGGCAGTTGTACTGGTAGCGGTAGTACCAGTAGTCGCATTACGACTAGTAACAGTAGCCCGATAGTATCAGTGTAGAAGTAGCAGCATAAATTGTAATGGTAGTAGTGGTATTTGTACCAGAAGAAGTAACAACACGAATGGTGTATTACGGGCAGAGTATAACTGGACGTAGTGGGCGAAGTAGCCGTACTAGCATAAGTTGTGCCACCATTATTGTGATACGTATAGCAGATGTTGCACGTGACAATAGTACTAATGGTACCAGTAACGTGATCAATTGTATTAGTGACAGTCGTAGCAACACTCGTAGAAGAATACATAATATTTGTAGTAGTGTTAGTAGTTGTAGTAGTAGCAGCAGCAGCAGTAGCAATACTAGTTATAGTAGTAGTAATAGTAGCAATCGTAGAAGTAGTCGTAGTCGTAGTAGTAGTAGTAGTAGTAGTAGTAGTAGTAGTAGTAGTAGTAGTAGTAATAGTCGTAATAGTATACTAGTCGTAGTAGTAGTATTAGTAGTGGTAGTAGTAGTAGTAGTAGCAGTATAGTAGTTGTAGTGGTGGTAATAGTAGTAGTAGTAGCAGTAACCGTAGTAGTAGTAGGATTGGTAGTAGTAGTAGTAGTAGTAGTAGTGGTGGTAGTAGGCGTAGGAGAAGTAGTTGTA
>CAUYUJ010022042.1:98495-129394 GCA_963575745.1 Prorocentrum cordatum | reverse complement strand
TTGTGCAAGAATAGACAAGGGGGCGAACTTGGAACAAAAACGGAATGGTGGGATGTTTGTTTTTCAAGTTGTAGTGCCGTGGCAGTGGGTTCGACATGTTCTGTATGCAGGCCACGGTCTGTTGGAATGCCTCCGGAGTCTTCGTGCAAAAATGAACAGGGGGCGAGCTTGAAAAAAAGGACTTCTAACATTCCACTGTTTCAACTCATGGGATCATGGGATCTCGACTTCTACAGTGGATTCAGGGGCAGCCAAGAGGACACGAAGACGACCAAAGAGAGTGCCAAGGCAGCGGCAGAGAGTTCAGCAGCATTCCCGAACCATTTCTGCATGTGACCCCGAAGTCTTGATGGGGCTCGAGGAAGAGGATAGGAAGTAGGAGTCCCCAACTTGAAAAACAAGGAATCTCTGGAGTTCCCTTTTTGACAAATTTCTCGGTCTTGGAACGTTGGAAGCGAGAAAACGTGAGAAGGCGAAAAACGTCGACAAAAACAACTGGAAAGCAACGATTTTACCCTCTTCGGGCTCTCGTGGGGCTCTCGAAGCTTTCTTGGGCTGTTTTGGGGGCCTCGTCGGGGATTTTTGGGGAGCCTCTCAAGGGTCTGGGGTATGTTGGAGGCCTCTGGGGGGTCCCGGAGTCCTCTCGGAGGTCTCTGGCGGCCTCCTGCTCCTGCTCTTGGGCTCGTCTTGGGCCTGTTCTGGGGTGGTCTGGAGCAGTCCTGGGCGCCTCTTCGGCAGTCTTGGGGCCGTCTTGGCCCGTCTTGGGGCCGTCTTGGGGGTCTCCTGGGCGGTCTCGGGGCGGTCTTGGGGGCCTCTTCGGTCATGTTGGAACGTTGGAAGCATGAAATGGTGAGAAGGCCAAAACCACGGAAAATAAAAACATGAAAATTAACGATTTTAGGTTCTCCGGGCGCTCTCGGGAGGCATCTCGGAGCTCTCTTGCGGTCTTTTGGAGGCCTCCTGGGAGCCTGGAGCTTGGGAGCGTCTTGGGCCTTTCTTTGACGTTCTGGGGGCTTTTTGGGGTCGTCTTGGGCTGTCCTTGGGCGGTTTGGGGGCTCCCCAGGAGGTCGGGAAGCGCGGTACCGGGAGTGTTCCGCAGATGTTCCAGGAAGGTGTGGGACCCCCGGGAGGAGGGAGCGCGCATTTCTTGAATTTTGTTTTCTTAAAACGAATATATGAAATTCCTTCTTCTTTTTTTCAAATTCCTGTCTTGGAGCGTTGGAAGCCGGAAAACGTGACAAGGGGGAAAAAGTCGGCCAAAACCACTCGAAAACAACGAGACAAAAACATGAAAATTAACAATTTTAGTTTCTCCGGGCGCTCTCGAGAGGTCTCTCGGAGCTTTCTTGAGGTCTCTTGGAGGCCTCCTGGGAGCCTGGAGAGCTGCCCGAAAGCTATCCTGGGGTGGTTGAGAGCGTCTTGGGCCTTTCTTTGACGTTCTGGGGGCTTCTTGGGGTCGTCTTGGGCTATCTTTGGGCATTGTGCGGACTCCCTGGGAGGCCGGGAAGCGCGGTACTGGGAGCGTACACGAGATGTGAGCGAGGTGGAGGACATTTGGGAGGGGCCCGGCGTATGTGCTTTATATATATATATATACATATATATACATATATATATATATTACATACATACCTACCTACCTACCTACCTACCTACAACAAAACAACATACATCCATACATACATACATACATAACAATATATATATATATATAAATATATAATATATATATATATATATATATAAATATAATCATTATATTTTACACATTAATGTTACATACATATATATATATATATGTATATTTTACATGTATAATATACATATATATATATATACATATATATGTATACACATACATATGTTATCATACGCACCTCTCCGAAGGAGTAGAACTCAGAGCCGATTGATTGAAGGCGGCGTCCGCGATGTTTCTGGCCGTTTCGCTAGGGACATCCTCGAAATTCTGAAAATCGGTGGCACCCCTCACGCAGATCGTGACGTCAGGGTCCAAAAACACATGGGAACTTCAACATTATATCATAAAACCTTCAGAAGCACATTGTAATTTCAATGATTTTGACCCCGATTCTCAGAGAATGGCAATTTCACCTGAGACTTCCTCCCAAGACCCCGCCGCGGAGCCTCTTGGGAGCCTCCTGAACCTCCTGGGGCCTCCTGGGGCTTTCTGTACCTTCTGGTACCCCAGACTCCGCCTCGGAGCCTCCTGGGGGTCTCCTGGAACCTCCTGGGGCCTCCTGGGGCCTCCTGGAGCCTCTTGGGGCCTCCTGGAGCCTCCTGGGGTCTTCTGGGGCCGCCTGAGGCCGCCTGGGGCCTCCTGGGGCCTCCTGGGGCCTCCTGGGGCCTCAGAACTACATGCACACACAGAGATACAAATCACACCCAACACATCACACGATAGACAAACATAACACACGCAACACCTACAACGCACAGAAAACACGCACAACACACAGCACACATCACACACACACACACACACAACACTCACAATCCCGGGGCCTCCTGGAAGCTCTTCCGGTATCCAAGTCGGGCCTCCTGAGGTTTCCTGGGGGGGCCCTGGTACACACATCGCTAGGTGTGGCAACCCCACTTGCGCTCGAGTGCGACCTCGATCTTAGATTCTTCTGCGTTCACATCCTGCCTCTTCCCCTTCTCTTAGGCACGCCCTGGCGGCGCCGTCCCATCTTCCCCTTCTCCATCTCCGATCCTGCAGTCATGGTGTCTTCCTGCTTCAAACGCCCTTTCAGTTTTTTGTATGAGCCTGGGCACAGACGTGCCACTTGTATACATATATAAAGTGTCTGTGCATATACGTCGGAGGTGAGGGGGTGAGATCGAAGTGGAACGGAGAGCCCTCCTACCAGGAAATCGGTTTCGGTTTCGTGTTCGTGCGTGCCGTGCGTGCGGGCGAGGCGAAGCTGCGTGGGCGGGCGAAAAGAAAGTCTCCTCGAGGCGCGGCCGGACCAAATGATTCCTCTCCGGGGGCCGGTGCCGCGCGGTGTCCCGCCAGTGTCCCGCCTCCGGCTGAGGCGCGGCCGGACCAAATGTTTCCTTTCCAGGGGCCGGTGCCGCGCGGTGTCCCGCCCGTGTCCCGCCGGAGTCCCGTCGGTGTCCCAATGATGATGATGATGATGATGATGATGATGATGATGATGATGATGATGATGATGATGTCGATGATGTTGATGATGACGATGACGGTGATTGTGGTGATGATGATGGTATGTCCCGATGATGATGATGATGATGATGATGATGATGAATGATGATGATTGACGATATGATGATGATGATGATGATGATGATGATGATGATGATGATGATGATGATGATGATGATGATGATGATGTGATGGTGATGGTGATGGTGATGGTGATGGTGATGGTGATGGTGATGGTGATGATGGTACCCCGATGATAATGTTGATGATGATGATACTGCTGATGATGATGGTGTCCAGATGATGATGATGTTGATGATCCTGATGATAAGATGATGATGTGATGATGATGATATGATGATGATGAAGATGATGATGATGATGATGATGATGATGGTGTCCCGATGATCCTGATGAGGTTGATGGTAATGCTGCCGATGTTTATAGTGATGATGATGGTGTCCCGATGATGATGATAATGATGATGTTGATGATGATGACGATGATGGTGTCCCGATGATGATAATGATGTTGATGATGAGGATGATGATGAGGTGATGATGATGATTTTGATGATGGTGGCCATATGATGTTGATGATGATGCTGATGTTGATGATGATGATGGTGTCCCGATGGTGATGATGATGACGATGGTGATGATGATGATGATGATGGTTACGATGATGATGGTGTCCCGATGATGATGATGATGATGATGTTGATGATGATGTTGCTGATGATGATGATGGTGTCCCGATGATGATAACGATGTTGATGATGTTGTTCATGATGATGAGATGATGATGATGATGGTGGTGTTTCGATGATGATGATGATGGCGACCCGATGATGATGATGTTGATGATGATGATGATGGTGACGATGATGGTGTCCCGATAATGATGATGATGGTGATGATGATGATGTTGATGATGATGGCGATGAGGTGACGATGATGATGATGATGATGATGGTGTCCCGATGAGGATGATGATGAGGTGATGATGATGATGTTGATGACGTTGATGACGATGATGTTGATGATGATGACGTTGATTGTGAGATCGATTGTGATATCGATGGTGAGATCGATAGTGAGACCGAATGTGAGATCGATTGTGAGACCGATAGTGAGATCGATAGTGAGATCGATTGTGAGATCGATAGTCAGAACGATTGTAAGATCGATCGAATGAAATAGATCGAGTGAGATCGATGGTGAGATCGATCGAGTGAGATCGATCGAGCGAGACCGATAGTGAGATTGATAGTGAGATCGATAGTGAGACCGATCGAGTGAGACGTTGATTCCTCCCCCCCCCCCCGAATCTCCTTATCACCCGAAAGGTGGTCGTATAGGTAACGCACTTTTGTGCGTTAAAATATTAGCATCTAGGTTAAATCGGAAGTGGCAGCAACATGTTCGGAAGGTCTGAGCGTTTTTTTGCCGTTTCCGGTCGCCGTTTGTTTGCCGTGTTCATTTTCAAGAGACCCTTCTTGGAAACGGTGAATAAACGGCCCTGCCGTTTCCAGGGCCCACTGAGGGCGGGGGTCTTCTTAGAAGACCGCCCAGCTTCACGCAGCCTTCCGAGAAGCCTCAGGGGTCTTCGAGGAAGGCCCCAGCTCTCTGAGGAACCCCTCCGCCTTCTCAGAAGGCCGCCCCCCCCCATCGCCCCAACCCCTTGTGAGGCGCCGCCAGAAGTGGAGGTGCGTCTTCTTACCATATCTGACGAACCAACAACACACACACCCATACCCATAGGGGGGTCGGAGAGGGCTATGGGTGCGTGTTGTCGGATGGGGGTCCCCGTTCGAGCGGGAGCGTTCCCCAGGGTCCGACAAACCGCACCCATACCCTAGCCAGTCCTCCTCCCAACGACCCCCCTATGGGTATGGGTGTGTTGTTCGTTCGTCAATATCTCTGGGTCACCCAACTTCGCGCATTGCCCCCCGCGAGGCGCGACCCCGAGACCCGGGCGACGCAATGGTTCCACGCCGGACGCTTTTTTCGCCGGGTTTCGAGCCCTGAAACCTCTCAGACCGGCATGGCTCGAGAAAAGGCCGCAGAGCGGTGGGGCCGAGGAGGAGGAGGGGGAGGAGGAGGAGGAGGAGGAGGAGGAGGAGGAGGAGGAGGAGGAGGAGGAGGAGGAGGAGGAGGAGGATGGGGCCGAGGAGGAGGATGGGGCCGAGGAGGAGGAGGAGGAGGAGGAGGAGGAGGATAGGGCCGAGGAGGAGGGGGAGGAGGAAGGGGAGGAGGGTTGGCAAAAAAATACCGGCCACCGCGGGTGACGAAGAGAGGCCGCTCCTGCTGCCCCCCTGGGGGAGGGGGCGGGCCGCGCGCGCTGCCTCTCCAGGCTGGCCCAGGCGGAGCAGTGCGACGACCTCTGCTCGCGCGGCGCAGGATCCGCACACTCCAGCTGCTCCCGGCTTCGCTTCGTCGTCGTCGTCGCTGCCGCCGCCGCCGCCGTCGTCGTCGTCGTCGTCGTCGTCGTCGTCGTCGTCGTCGCCATTCTGGGTCGGCGGCACTGGCCGCAAGGCCTTCGCAATCCGCAGACTCCAACTGCTCCCGGCTTCGCTGCGTCCGCTCGCGCGCGGGGCATACTCAGAGATCCAACGTATTGAAAAAATCAAGACGGACGTGTTTCGTAATCTTCGGCCTCTTGGGGCCCTCGCCGGGCCCCGGCACCGTCAAAAACGACTTAAGATGAAAAGCCCGTCTTGGGGAATGGGTCGAGACTTCCGGGGTCCCCGCAGAAAAGATCACGACATCGGATCTCTGGGTACAGTCGAGCTTGACTTGAGAGGACACGCGAGAGGACAAAAGACCCCTCCGAGGGCCAGTGCCACAGGGATGCAGGAAGCGTGGGTCGCCAGACACGGGACGCAAAGGCACCCTGGAGTTGGCAGGGTCGACCTGCAACTCCGCCTCGACTGTATGTACGCCTGCGGAGATAGGAGAAAAACTCCAGTCAGAGTAGCGCAGCTCCGCTAGAACACTCGGGGATATCCCGATCACGGTGCGGCGGCAGGCCGGTGGTGCGGTGACGTCGGGAAAAACTCCAGAAGACCTCGCCGCACGGTCTGTCACACCACGGCTTTGGAACCTCGGAGGCCCCAGTGGCCTGAAAATAAAAGAAAAAACACATAAATACAACCTTCGACGGACCGCGCGAATCTTGTAAATCTGCGCTGGGCCCCCCTCCCTGGCGCGCGGAGCGCGCCAGGGGCGGCGCCGGAGGCGCCACCAGGAGGCCCCAGCGCTGATCCGAGAAATCCGCGCCGAGCGCCGAACGTTTATGTTTATCTGATTTTTCTTATTATTTGTCCCGCTGTATGTTATATGTTCTTTCTTATGTTTTTTCCTGCTTTCCTGCTTTATGTTTACCTGTTTTATGTTTTAATTCGAGTTTATGTTTAAATGTTTTTTTCTTTTTCGAGAATAGGCCTCGAAGAACGACCCGAATGAATCGGGTCCCTCTCCGAGGCCTACGCGGGTTGCCGCAAGTGGCTCTGGGATGCTGGCCGGATCCTAAAGCCGTGCGGCGACCCCGGAGCCCCACTGACTCACCACACGCTGCGGTCACCGCACCCTCTGGGGGCCTCCGAAACGTTCGAAGGGGCCATGAGGCACACGAATGAATACACACACACACACACACACATCAAAAAAAAGATTCCCCATGTTTTCCCATATTCTCTGGGTTTGGGTCTTCCCCCCCCCCTGCCCATATTTTCCTAGATTCTCTGGGGAATCGAAGGTTCATTGTGTCTGTGCGTTGTTTCCCCCTCCTGCACGTCTTCGTTGCTCTGCGGCGAGCTGGGTCCCTCAGGCGGGCGGGAGCACAGCGGGACGCAGCCGACGCTGACAACGGCGAAGGCAAAGGAGGAGCCAAAAAGGAAGGAGGAAGCGGCGGCAGAACGGCGTAAAGGAAGAAGCCAAAAGGAAGGAGGAAGGAGCCAAAAGGAAGGAGGAAGGAGCCAAAAGGAAGGAGGAAGGAGGAGCCAAAAGGAAGGAGGAGAACTCTCAGGCCACGTAGATCGTCAAGCGGCGCCCGAGGTCAGGCTCAGGACCTCGACGGAGGCGCGGCAGAGAGGCGCAGGACATGCAGGCAAAGGTCCAGGGCAGGGCCGCCTGGCCACATCCGAATGTGAGTCGCGGGGCCTCCGGAACACACCAAATGCACACCGCCCGCGGTGGCACGCCCATCACAGCAGTACACCAGCCAGCCGCAGGAGCGCGGCCGACGTCGGCCGCGCAGGCAGCGGCGAGGCGTGGAGGCAGAGAGAGCGCTCGGCGGAGCCACCGCGGCCGAGACAGCTCAAGCGGCGCCCCCCTCGGGGGGCTGCGGAGGCCCTGCAGAGCTTGGGTGGAATCACTGTACCCAGACATCGTGGGCGCACGAGGCCAAGCACAGTCGACGCGTATCACAAGGACGCGCGGTATGGACGCAAGGGCCTTGGAGGGCCACGTTGACGCTATTCGAACGAGTTTGGCCAGCGCAAGTGGCGAAAGATGGGCCGAAGGAGCAAGGATGCAAGGGTACCCTTGGGAAGGTTGCCCGTCCTTACCCTGCGGGTTGACTGCAAGTTATGGCGCCCGAGCCGTGACAGAATGGCTCTCGAAGTGAAAAGCAAGATCTTTCAGCGTTGGTTTGCTGCACCGTCGTGGAAACGAACAAAAAACACGACGGGAAGTTCCTGGCCGCCTTCTGCCGATCCCTGGGGCCTTGACAGAAATTCTGAAATTAAGAAGCCAGCTTTGTGGCAAGGGTCGGGACTCCCGGGAAGCCCGTGTTGAAGAAACAAAACATCGCACCAGCACTGGCTCCGTCCAGAAGAAAACATGGAGGCACGGCCCCCATCGCCGCCTCGACTGGACGCGGCTCGACAAAAAAAAACTAGTCAGCTTGCAACCGGAAAAAATCCACGGACCGATTTTGACCGGATCCGCCGCGTCCCCCCCCCTCTTGACTTGTGATGGTCCCATCGCACCTAAGGACCGCATCCCGGAAATAAATTCGAGCACCCGGAAAAGTATCGAAACGTTGTCGAACAAGCATCGCCTCCCAGGACCCGACATGAGAAAACCCTCCAGTTTCGGTATGTTAATATCTCGGGTGATCAAGGCTAAAGTAGACCATCCTAACTCTGGACTGATACCCCCAGGGCCCATCCAGCGCAGACACCCTGGACGCTTCCAATGGCGGCCCCATGTGACTCAAAAGGCCCTGCAGCTGAATGACGACGGCGTGCGGGGCGAATTCCGAATGCGGGAGAGATGCCGCCACACGATGTTCGTGACCGCAAGAGGTGCCACAATCATGGTGTTTCGCAAGGCTGGGCCTAAACGTTGTCTTCCGTCATGTTGTCGTGTTATGTGTTTCGTTGTGCTCTCTCTCTCCTTCTCTCTCTCTCTCTCTCTGTCTTTTGTTTTCTCTCTCTTTCTCTCTCGTTCTCTCTCTCTCTCTTTCTCTCTCTCTCTCTCTCTCTCTATGTCTCTCCCTCTCTCTCTCTTTCTCTCTCTCTCTCTCTCTCTCTCACTCTCTCTCTCTCTCTCTAGCTCTCTCTCTCTCTCTCTTTCTCTATCTCTCTCTCTCTCTCTCTCTCTCTCTCTCTCTCTCTCTCTCTCTCTCTCTCTCTCTCTCTCTCTCTCTCTCTCTCTCTCTCTCTCTATATATATACATACATAGGTATATACATATATATATATATATGTATACATATATATATGTATAACAAAACTGCCTCCCAAAACGAAAAACAAGACACAGCCGAAGTCCAGCAAAACAGCGCTTAGGTCCAGCCTTGGTGTTTAGAAGAGAATTTCGGCATGACGTGCGGAACCATACAAAAAATGTAAGCGTTCAGACAAAACGCGTGCCGCGGTGCTCCCTCGCGCGCGCCCGCGATACAATACAAAGAACGCAACGTGTGCTTGCGATGCATGGCGCGGGCCTGCTTGTGCTATAAACAAACGCCAGACGCAACCGAGGAGACCATGACAAGCAAAGATGGTTTGTCACACCAGGGCTATACCTAACTGTTGTTGTTCGTGTTGAGCTCGTTTTGTTGTTCGTTGTGCTATACCCGTTTTCCTGTACCTCCCTGCCGACACGAAAAACAAAGCACAGCCGAAATCCAGCAAAACAACGTCTAGGTCCAGCCCTGTGTCATACTGCTCGGTGCACAACTTCAAACAAACCCCCAACTGGTGACTTAGGATCAGCGGCTTTGTGGCACTGATGCCCGCGTACCAGCCGACGCCCACAATGTTACAATATCGCGGATGGCCAAACGTGTGAGAGGGTGCGCCCCCCCCCCCTTCCCCCCCCGACCCGTCGTCGGGACCCCCCCCCCCCCCCTTCCCCGATCCGTCGTCGGGGACCCCCCCCCTCCCCCCCCCCCCTCCCCCCCTTCAAAAGGAGGGGGGGTCCGACCCCCCCCCCCTCCCCCCCCCTTCGCCACGCCGCCCCCTGACTCCGGAACCCGACCCCCGCCACCCTACCCCTACCCGCCCTCACCCGAACCCGAACCCCAACCCTTAATCCGAACCCCAACCAGTAGCCCCAGCCCCAAAGAGCACTCACTACTCATTACTCACTGCCCACTACTGACTACTCGCGTTTCGCGACTCATTTATCACTACCCCTACTCACTACTCACGACTAACTACTCACTATCCACTACTCACTACCCACCACCCACTACGCGCTACTCACTACTCCCTACTCATTACTCACTACTCACTCCTCACTACCCACTACTCAATACTCACTACTCACTAAGCACTACTCACTACTCCCTACTCACTACTCACTAATCACTACTCACTACCCACTAGCCATTATCCACTACTCACTATTCACTACTAACAACTCGTTGCCCACAAATCACTACTCACTACCCACTACTCGCTACTCCCTACTCCCTACACAATACTGGCTACACAGTACTCAATACTCACTACCCACTACTCCCATACTCGCTACTCAACACTCACTACTCACTCCCCGCTACTCACTATTCACTACTCACTACTTACTACTCCCTACATACTAGTCACTACATAGTCTCTAGTCACTAGTCACAACTCACTAGTCACTAGTCACTGGTCACTACTCACTACCCATTACCCACTACTCACCAATCGCTACTCGCTACCCACTATTCGCTACCCACTTCTACTACTCACTACTCATTATGCCCTACTCGCTCCTCGCTACTCACTACTCGCTACTCCCTACTCTCTACTCACTACTCATTACCCACTGCCACTACCCACTACTCTCTATCCATCACTACTCACTACTCACTACTCACTACGCACTACGTACTCACTACTCACTACTCACTACGCACTACGCACTACCCACTACTCACTACTCAGTAGTCACTACTCGCCACCCACTACTCACTACCCACTACTCAGTACCCACTACTCATTACTCCCTACTTCCTACTCAGTACTCACTACTCGCTACTCGCTACTCACTACTCACTACTCACTACTCGCCACTCACTACTCACTTATCAGTACACACTACTCACTATTCACTACTCACTACTCCCCACTCCCTACTCCCTACTCCCTACTCGCCACTCACTATCCACTACTCACTACCCATTACCCACCTCACTACGCACTAATAACTCCCGACTCACTACTCACCACTCCCTACTCCCAACTCCGTACTCCCTACACAAGGGGGGGGGGGGGGGGGGGGGCGACCCCCCCCCCCCCCCCCCCCCCCCTTCCAGCGCCAAGGGGGGGAGGGGGGGGGGGGGGGCGGACCCCCCCCCCCCCCCCTTCAAAGGGAAGGGGGGGGGGGGCTTCTGGACCCCCCCCCCCTTCAGAATATTCAGGGAGATCCACTGGCGCACTTTCCAAACATGTCAACGACATCTCTCCTCTCTCTCTCTCTCTCTCTCTCTCTCTCTCTTTCTCTCTCTTTCTCTCTCTCTCCTCTCTCTCTCTCTCTCTCTCTCTCTCTCTCTCTCTCCCTCTCTCTCTCTCTCTCTCTTCTCTCTCTCTCTCTCTCTCTCTCTCTCTCTCTCTCTCTCTCTCTCTCTCTCTCTCTCTCTCTCTCTCTCTCTCTCTCTCCTCTCTCTCTCTCTCTCTCACTCTCTCTCTCTATATATATATCTATATATATATATATATATATATATATACGCACGTGCAAACATGCACACACATCTGCATAGCAACTTCCACTTCCCAGCTGCCAGGGCGATGTCTTTTTCTACGGGGCGAGCGCGGGAGGGCGAGGCCACGGCGAGACCAGAGAAGCGGAGACTGACAGCTGCTGCCGGCGAAGGCCGCGCGCCTTCAAAGTCACTGCCCAGAGCCACCTGACGAAATCGTGCAATCGAAAGAGGGCACAGGAGGACAGGGAGGGGGGGCTTGAGCGAGATGCCCACGATAGCCCATCAAGTGCGGCAACTTCGCCGCGGGACGCAGCGTCAATTTGCGAAAAGAACCGGCAACTTCCACTTCCCAGCTGCCAAGACGACGCCTTGTTCTACGGGGCGAGCGCGGGAGGGCGAGGCCACGGCACGACGAGAAGCTGAGACTGACCGCTGCTGCCGCGGAGGCCGCGCGCCTTCAAAACTACTGCCCAGAGCCACCCGCGCCCCGCAGAGCAGCGCGAATATTCCTAAGCCACGTACTGACCGTGCAGAAACGCAGGGGCAACCCCGTGCGTCACCCCTGAAATGCCTCAAACACACAGTGGGTTGCAACATTCTGCGGCGGCGAGAGGGCGAACGCCCGCCAACGCGGGAAACGCCGACCACCACAGAAATACAAAATCCATGCAAACATGCAACGTACAGCGAGGCAGAGGGTGTGACGCACGGGAAAACACTGCGTGCTCAGCTGCACGCACGTTGGCCGAATTCAGCTACATGCGTAGAGCAACATTCATCATCCAGTCTTCTCTGAGCGCATTGGCCGAGTGCGTCATGACATAGGCAGCGGCGCGAGCAAACTGAGGCGAGCATGCCGCGGCAAGCTCTGCTCGGCGAGCTGGCGCGCCCTCGCTCCGACCTCGGAGGATGACGCGAGGCAGGCCAGGCGACGAGCAGACGCCGCTCTTGCCAGAACACGATTTACACAAGTTGGGAAAAAGTATTTGCGTTCCAGCAGTCCACGGACGTGGCCTTCCTGAAAGGTGCCCCGAACTGGCACACATCCACATACAAGAATCGTGAGAGAAGATTTTCGATTTCAGGCGCATGCCAGAGAAGCGAACCCCGCGGGTTCTCCAAAAAGACAAGGCATCTAATATGAATGCATAGCCGACTGAGCCGGCAGCAAGACTGGAAGGAGCGGTTGCAGGAATCCGCGAGAGCCCCTCTGGGACCCCTTCAAAACCCATCAGATTGCGACGTGGATCAAACAACCTGAACGCCCGCACACGCGGTGAGAACTAGGACAGGACTGCACCGAACAACGGCCAGAGGCGGGAGCACGGATGCGCCTCGACAAGCGGCGCCCTCAGACCTGGTCCTTGGAGGTATTCGCGAGACTCTCCGCCGACTCCCTTGAGCGGTTGCAGGCAAGCGGGCCCCTGATAGGCCAGGCTTGCCCATCGGAAAAAAGCAAGGATCGCCCCTCAGCGCCTGCGACCAGGGCGCGCGCGGAGTGCCGAGCCACGCGCCGACCGCGGCTTTTGCCCAGCAGCCAGCCTCGGACCACAGACTCGAAGGTGGAATCGACGCGATCCTCGGCAGCCCCACGCGCGACGCCCAGAAAGCGGCAGCCGCGTCCGCGCGGGCGCCCGCCGGCGCCAGCCCACCACGCACCGCGTGGCCCGCGGCGGCGCCTGAGCCGCCCTCCTGCACAGGGCCGGCGCGTAGTGCGCCAGCGCCGCCAGCAGCGCCGCGCCCTCGCCGGGTGCCCAGCCCTCGAGGCATAGCGAGTTCAGGTAGTTCACTAAGGCCACGCCCATCCCCGCCTCGCCCGCCCAGTCGGTCGACGTCACGAGGCAGAACTGGAGGAAGGCCCAGAGGTACACCTGATAGAGGCGCTCCGTGCCCGGCCTGACCGCTGTCCGCCCAAACGCCGACAGGCCGCCCGAGGCCCCCCGCGCCGCCGCCACCCGGCGCGCCGCGGCGGTCATCTGTCGGCGATCGGCCTTGCGACGGGAGGCCGAGGCCCCCGCCATCGGCACCCGCCCCAGCGACCGAGGGCGAGGCTGGCGGGCGCCGATAGGGCCCTGTGAACCAGCCAAGACGGCCACGAGACAGGGAGTCAGCGGGGTTGAATGAACTCGCCGCGCGCCCAGCGGCTGTGAAAAATATAATTAGAACAAAGTGCCATACAGCAGAGCTTCTTCAGTGCACGCTGTAAATGAATCACGATATGCTTCCCGAAAGCGGCTGTGGACCTCAGGACGCGCTCGACCCCCCGGGCGCACGCGCCCCCCATCCAAGGCCAAGACGGCGTCAAGATAACCCGCGACGCGATGACCGATGCCCAGCCGGGCCCCTCCCGGGGGACCTCCATGAACTCCCCCGGGCGCACCCCGATGACCGACTCGAGCCCCTCGACGACAAGGCCGCGCAGGCCCGCGGGCAGCAGAGCTGCATTGGATGTGGAAGATGGCAGAGGCGGGGGCAGGAGGGCTCTCTGTCTGGCTTCTTTCCGCGCCCGCCACGCGATGCCGCCACCTCTCGCACTGACGGCCGCGCTGCGCCGCGACGCCCGGCTGCGCGACCCGCGCGGCGACGCCGACTCCAAACTCAGAGGCGTCGCTCACCCCGACGACATTATGCCAGGGGCTGCTCAAGCCCTTCTGAAGGAGGGGCAACAGCGGGCGCACCAGCCTCAACACCTGGCGCACCGAAGGCCAGATTCGCGCGGCGGCGGGTAGGCCGGCGCCCACGCACGGGCACGCGGCCCTCAGCACGCACAACAGCTCGCGCCGAATCAGGCAGGCCCAAAGTCACGTGGCCTATCAGGACCTCCAGCATCTCGCTCGAACAGCGGCCGCGGCGCAGCACCGCGTCCAACGCCGCCTCGAGCCGCCGCAGGTTGCGTCGCTTGATCGACAGCCAGCGGCCCTGCCTGAGCTCGAGCCCCACCAAGACGGCATCGTTGGAGGCCTCTAACTCCTCGTGAACCGTGAGCCCCCAGCCCGGCAGCACAGCGGACACGTCATCGCGGCGTCGCGTGACCAGCGCCGGGTCGCGGCCGAAGACGTAGAAGTTGTCGACGTAGCCCGCGACGGCAGTGGCAGAGGAGGCCAGCAGGACCACGCTCGCGCGGCCGTCCTCGACGATCTGGGCGCCCGACAACCCTGCCACTGCTATCGCCCGCATGGTGCCGGCCTGGCAGAAATGCATCGCCCACGACCACCCCATGGGCAGCATGGCCAGGCACGAAGCCAGGTTCGCGCCGGCGGGGACGGGCCTGCCGCCCAGCTCGGCGACACTAGCCAGGGTGGACGACAGTGTCGGCAGGGGCGAATTAGTCCTCCAGGCCCGACATGGGCCTCAGACGGTAGATGGCATTATCCAGGTCCCCGCTCGCCACGCGCATGTCGCCCGACTCCGAGACGAGACCGCGGCCGCCGTCGGCAAGCGAGTGGAGGGCGCCGGGCGAAAGAAGACGCCCCCGTAGCGCGCGTCGGAGACGACGCGCCGCTTCCAAGACTTCTCCCGAACGAAAAAGACACCAATCATGCGCATGGAAGTGGGGGCCACCTTGAAACACAGCATCCCACGCTGATGGAGACGCCGAACGAACTCGCCACACAAAACTGGATCCCGAGCCAACCGAGGGTCAGCGAAGGGCCCGCGGGGGCATGAATGTTGGGCTCCGAGCAGCGCCTCGTCGAGCGTCTTGAGCAAGTTACGTCGCCAGTCCCGCGCCCAATCGGCGTCATCCTGGGCGAGGCAGCCCAGAGGGTCGGCCGGGCAGGACCCCGCCTCGGGCCAGGAGACCAGCTCCTTGGAGCACAGGGCCCGGGCGACGCCGTCGTCGGAGTAGACGGTGGAGCCGCTGGAAAGCTGTCGAAGGGCTTCTTCACAAACAACCTGGGTCGCTCGCCATCGCGCCCACGCCATGGTAGCAGTCCTCCGAGAACTCGATGCTGGTCTGCTGCTCCAGGTTGTCAGGCGCCGAAGGTTCCCCAGAGTGGCCGCACTGGCTGTTGAGCGCGTCTATCCCCTCGTCGGCCCAGCCCAGAAGCACATCAACGCGGCGATGCCGATGGCGCACGGCTCGGCAGGGGCGGCAGTCGGCCGCGCGCACAGCACGGCGAGCCACGCGAGGCAATGGAAAAAGACCCCAGCGACGGGGGTCGCCAGTGGCGGCAGGGTCGCCGCGAAAAAAAGCCCGGTGCTCGAGCTCTGCCGCAGCGGGTGGCCCCGCGTCCCGCTGCGGGCCCCCATCCACCCCTTTTTGTGTCGTCCGTATCCTTGTCCTCGCCGCCCTTCTTGTCCTTATTATTGGGAGCCCGGGCGTTCCGGCGCCCTTCACGCGCCTCGCGCCTCTCTTTTGCCGCAACATTATCTCTGGCAAGCTCGCGGCTGACGTTGGCCAGGAGCTGGGGACGCACGCACGCGTTGCCTCGGTTGGCCGAGGTGCCGTAGACGAGGTGTGAGTCCAGCGGCTCGTCGGCGTTCGCGGTGAGACTCTCCCGCCACCTCTCCTCCTGTACTTGTATGCTGCGGCAGATCATCTCCGCCGCCGCGACGTCTGGAACGTTGAGCTGGTCGAAGCAGACCATCTGCTCCAGGTAGAAGCGGCAGCGTTCGTGCCCCGCGACGCCCGCGTCGGTCTGAGCGAGGCGGCCCTCCGAGCGCCCCTTGCTGTGGCGCCCGAGGGTGGGGAGGCCGTTGTCCTCGGTGAGCTGGCAGGCCCACATCGTGGAGCGGGGGCCCGCTATGGGCCAGTCAGGCCACTGGTGCTCCACCAGCCGCGTCACCGCCTCCCCGAAGCCGACCTTCCTGGAGCCCAACGGGTTGCACAGCACTGGCTGCACGCGCGAGTCCGCCACAAGGCCCACTGGGGCACCAGCCGCAGGCGCCACGGGCAGCGGCGCGGCGGGGGCGGGCGCGGGCGCGGGCGCTGGGGCCGCAGCCAGCGCGCCGCCAGGCGCGGCCGGCGCGGCAGGTGGCAGGGGCACGGGGGCTCCGGGCGCCAGCGCAGGGCCGCCGAGCGCCGCCTCCGGCCCAGCCACGGCCGCCGCCGGCGCAGCAGCAACGCCTGCCGCGGGAGGCGCAAGCCCGCCACGAGCTGCCGCTGGCGCAGCCGCCAGCGCCCTGCCAGCCGCGTTCGGCACGATGGGACCAGCGGGGGCAGGGAGGCCGAATCGGCCAGCCGCGGCCGCAGCAGCCGCCAGCAGCGTGGCTGGCGTCGGCAAGCTGCGGAACTTGTAATACCGCGTTCCTGGCGCCCACGGCATGGTGCCACCCGCCGCGCCGCCTGGGAAAATGTCCCACCTCACGACGTCGGGCGAGCCCGCGTACACCTCGTCGTACTCGTCGCCGTCGGGAGTGACGATGCTAGCGGCGCCTGGCTGACCAGACGGCACCAGCACGACCAGCCTCTCGTGGATCAGCACCGCCCCCCTGACGTGGTAGTGCACCCCGAGAAAATCCCCAGGCGCCACGCCGGCCGCGGCCACGGAGGGATAGGCCGGCGGCCCAGCGGCCGCCATCACAGCTGCAAGGCCTTCGTGCGGGCCTCACGCGCCTGAGCCCGAGCCTCCTCCTCCTCGAAGTTCGGCTCAGCCACAAGCCGCGGCGCCGCGCCGCGTGCGACCGCCATCCGCCCGCCCGCCAGGCGCCGGCAAGCCACTGCGGCGGCGCCGGCTCCAGCGAGCCCGCCAGCGGCGCAGGCCAGCGCCACCGACCAGAGGCTCGGCCCCTGGCTGCTCGTGCCCTGGAGGCCCGAGCAATCGCATCACAACTCCGGGCAGTGGAGCTGCGGGGAGCAGGAGCACGGCGGGCACTGGGCCTGCCCCTGGTTGGCCGTGTACACCAGCAGCCCCGTGCTCAGCCCGCGGCCCAGCTCTGGTAGGAGGGCGCCAGCCGCGGCGGAAAGGGCAGCGAACATCCGGGCGGAAGTCGCTCGAGGCTTGAGCGAGATGGCCACGATAGCCCATCAAGTGCGGCAACGTCGCCGTGGGACGCAGCATCAACTTGTGAAAATAACCATGTGCAGCTATACGCGCCGTGAAAGCATCCGAGAATGGAAACGTACACCTCTGCATGAGCGTACTGCTACACCCTCGGCCTGAGATGCTGCACCCTCCTCCTCCGCTTCATGCTGCTCCCTCCCCCAGCCGAGGACATGTTGACGTCGTTGACGGGCTCGGGAAGAACTCCAGGCAGAACTCCCGGCACGGACGCCAAGCACGAGAGCCTCCCGGAGTGGTCCTGGGGCCCGGGCACCCTCGGCAGGCTGCCACCGACCGGAGGGAGAGAGAGAGAGACAGAAGGGGAGAGAGGCGCGGAGGAGGGGCTGGGGCAACCGTCCTTCGAAGTCTACTCAGGGCTGGCCTGTGGCGATTTAACATCCATTCGCTCCCAACAACGAGCACCTGCTTGCGGCACTCGAAATATAATCGGATGTAGGACTAGAGAACAAAAACAACACGTTATTATAGCCGGAGTGCTGTATCCCAAAACAGGATTTTTAGACCCACTGCGGTTTCCAAGGTCGATTGCGTGCCCGTCCAGTGCGGGCTGGCATGGCATGTTAAAACATGCCTCCTCTTCCTCCTCCTCCTCCTCCTGCTCCTCCTCCTCCTCCTCCCTCCTCCTCCTCCTCCTCCTCCTCCTCCTCCTCCTCCTCCTCCTCCTCCACCTCCTCTTCATCCCGAACGGCATCTCGGAGCCCAGAGTTGCGAGAATGTCTCCAACGTGACGGGCTGGACCACCTCGCGCGCGGCATCTCGGACCCCAAAGATGCGACGATGTCTCGGGCGAAACGTGCTGCGAGGAAGTCTCAGGCGAAACGGGCCGGACCACCTCGAGCGCGGCGTCTCAGAGCTCCGAGTTGCGGGGGCCTCCTGGGGCCTCCTGGGGCCTCCTGGTGACCTCCTGGGGCTTCCTCCTGGGCCTCCTGTGGCCTCCTGGACCCCACCTGGGGTTTCCTGAAGGCTCTTCTTAGGGCTCCCAGGGGGGGATATCTAACATGTGGCCGTCGGGGCCCCCCAAAATGGGGCGGGGGGGGGCACAAGAGCAGGAAAAATCAACGAATCGACACCGAATTTGACACGTTCTGATAGGGGGCCTCCTGGGGCCTCCTGGGAGCCTCCTGGGAATCTCCTGCGGACCCCTGGGGCCTGTCCTGGGCGTCCTGCGGCTTCCTGAAGCTCTCTGGGGCCTCCTGGGGCTCCCAGGGTCCCAGGGAGGATATGTAACATGTGGTCTTCTGGGCCCCCAGGCTGGACAACCTCTTGCGCGGCATCTGGGAGCTCAGAGTTGCGAGAATGTCTTGTGCGAAATGGGCCGGACTAACTTGCGCACGGCATCTCAGAGCTCAGAGTTGCAAGGATGTCTCAGGCGAGACGGGCCGGTGTCTCGGGCGAAACGTGCTGCGAGGAAGTCTCAGGCGAAACGGGCCGGACCACCTCGAGCGCGGCGTCTCAGAGGTCCGAGTTGCGGGGGCCTCCTAGTGCCTCCTGGCGCCTCCTGGGGACCTCCTGGGGCTTCGTCCTGGGCCTCCTGTGGCCTCCTGAACTCCACCTGGGGTTTCCTGAAGCCTCTTGGGGCTCCCAGGGGGGATATCTAACCTGTGGCCGCCTGGGCCTCTCAAAATGGAGGGGGGGGGCACAAGAGCAGGAAGAATCAACGAATCGACACCGGATGTGTAGTAACTTGACACGTTCTGATAGGGGGCCTCCTGGGGCCTCCTGGGAACCTCCTGGGAATCTCCTGGGGACCCCTGGGGCCTGTCCTGGGCGTCCTGCGGCCTCCTGGAGCTCCCTTGGGCCTCCTGGGGCTCCCAGGGAGGATATGTAACAAGTGGTTTTCTGGGCCCCCAGGCTGGACCACCTCTTGCGCGGCATCTGGGAGCTCAGAGTTGCGAGAATGTCTTCTGCGAAACAGGCCGGACCACCTTGCGCACGGCATCTCAGAGCTCAGAGTTGCGAGGATGTCTCAGACGAGACGGGCCGGACCACCTCGCGCAGGGCATCTCAGAGCTCAGAAGTTCGAGGATGTCTGAGGCGGGCTCCCAGGGTCCCAGGGAGGATATGTAACATGTGGTCTCCTGGGCCCCCAGGCTGGACCACCTCTTGCGCGGCATCTGGCAGCTCAGAGTTGCGAGAATGTCTTGTGCGAAACAGGCCAGACCACCTTGCCCAGCATCTCAGAGCTCAGAGTTGCGAGGATGTCTCAGGCGAGACGGGCCGGACCACCTCGCGCAGTGCATCTCAGAGCTCAGAAGTTCGAGGATGTCTCAGGCGAAACGGGCCGGACCAACTCTCGCGCGGCATCTCCGAGGTCAGAGTTCGAGGATGTCTCAGGCGAAACGGGCCGGACCACCTCGCGCAGGGCATCTCAGAGCTCAGAGTTTCGAGGATGTCTCAGGCGAAACGGCCCGGACCACCTCTCGCACGGCACCTCGGGGCTCAGAGTTTCGAAGATGTCTCAAGCGAAACGGCCCGGACCACCTCTCGCGCGGCGTCCCGGAGCGCAACTTTTCGAAGATGTCTCAGGCGAAACGGCCAATCCCGGCCAACTCAGAAACTAGAGTTGTGAGGATGATGTCTCAAGCGAAACGGCCCGGACCATCAAGTTTTTGTGAGGATGTCTCTGCTCCGACTTCCCTCGGCCGGAGTTAGTTTCTACCACAACAGCACCCCGTTCAGCAAGCTGTTTGGGGAATGAGTTGTCCTCGATTGTGAAAGCGGGTGCATGAAGGACTCCGCAATCAAGCTCATCTTCTGCGGTAACCCAAGCGTCGTGCGCTCGAGCCACCTGTGAACACCCTGAACGTTATAGGATTGCGCTTGCAAGTCGTCACGTATTTGCACATCACTTCGAGCGGCCAAGGCAGTACAAGGGTGACGGCAGCGCGGTCGGAACGCGAAGCAAACCCCTCAAGAACATCGAAAGAACAAAAAGGCTGAGTGCGTGCCCGATAGAGTACAAACAGAGGAAAGCAGCGAGGGTCCACAATTCACGGTCGGCTTTTGCGACTTGAAAAGGGATATGCTGAATCCCAGTGCAGGCTCGACAAAGCGAACCCCAATCAAAAGCGTCGGCGGCGCCCGAGGCGCCGCCTGGGGGTCCAGCGCAAATCTAAGAAATCCGCGCGGTGCTCCGAATGGTTACGTGTATGTATGTGTTTTCCTCTTCGAGGGATGGGCAGCAGGCCAGTGGATGGCACCTTTCCGAAAACCTAGTCCGCTGCGCAAATCACGCACTGATGACCGGCTGATCTGCAGGACACGTGCTGCAGATGCACAGATCTGTGGGGCGCGTGATGCTGCACCGAGGCCGCCGAGAACCAATCTGAGAACCGATGTGTTGTTCACCGATATGATCGTTCTCCTTTTCTCGACCTCGGATGAGTATCTGAGGCCCCCCCATTACTGCCCCAACGCAACGAGGAAGGACAAAACGGCACGCTCAAGGGGACTCCAAAAGAGATCCGACGTAGCTCCGACAGGCCCTTGGACGGCACGATGAGCTCCCAAAGAGGGCCCCAAGATGCCTCTCAAGAATCGCCCCAAAGAACACCAGCTCGAAGAGAACGGGCATGAACAGTCCGTAGTATCACACTTCCAACGTCCGCTTACCCCTCCGAAGAACACCTAAGTCCTAAGTCACCAAACAAGCCCGAAAAGACGCCCCCCAAAAGCCGTCAAGGGATCCCCGACCCGAGGGGGCCCCAAGAGGCCGCCAAGAGACTCCCTCGGGTCAGTGGCCCCCGCGAACGTCCAAGAAGCTCCGAAGAATGGCAACTCGGCGACAATGCCACATGCACGGCCACGCCACGCGCGCTCCGTACGGCATCGCCGAACCGCGTTCTGCGGGACGGGGCGGAGCATTCCCGACTGTGCCACTCGGATGGGCGAGGGGAGGGCGGGAGAGATGCGCAACATCCCCAGAATCAGGTCGGGCGTGTCCTCCTACAGGCGGATTTTGGACGAAAAATAACAATTGTCAAACGATAGTCACAAAATATCCAGAATACAAAATTAGCCTGACGAAAAACCCAACCATACGTAGTTGTGAATACTGCAAGTGTGGATATATTCCTCGGTGGCGCTCCCTATGGGGCCACGAAACGTGTGAGGGGTGTGCCGAAATGTGGGGTGGAACCGCATGCGAGCGCAGCCACTGGGGCGTTCGGTGGAGCTCCCTGTGGGGCCACGAAACGTGTGAGGGGTGTGCCGAAATGGGGGGTGGAACCGCATGCGAGCGCAGCCACTGGGGCCACTCGGTGGAGCTCCCTATGGGGCCAGCGGGGCCACGAAACGTGTGAGGGGTGTGCCAGAATGAGGGGTGGAACCGCATGCGGGCGCAGCCACTGGGGCCTTCGGTGGAGCCCCTACGAAACGTGTGAGGGGTGTGCCAGAATGGGGGGTGGAACCGCATGCGGGCGCAGCCACTGGGGCCTTCGGTGGAGCTCCCTATGGGGCCACGAAACGTGTGAGGGGTGTGCCAGAATGGGGGGTGGAACCGCATGCGGCGCAGCCACTGGGGCGTTCGGTGGAGCTCCCTGTGGGGCCACGAAACGTGTGAGGGGTGTGCCGAAATGGGGGTGGAACGCATGCGGGCGCAGCCACTGGGGCCTTCGGTGGAGCTCCCTATGGGGCCACGAAACGTGTGAGGGGTGTGCCAGAATGGGGGGGTGGAACCGCATGCGGGCGCAGCCACTGGGGCCTTCGGTGGAGCTCCCTATGGGGCCACGAAACGTGTGAGGGGTGTGCCGAGAATGGGGGGTGGAACCGCATGCGGGCGCAGCCACTGGGGCCTTCGGTGGAGCTCCCTATGGGGCCACGAAACGTGTGAGGGGTGTGCCGAATGGGGGGTGGAACCGCATGCGGGCGCAGCCACTGGGGCCTTCGGTGGAGCTCCCTATGGGGCCACGAAACGTGTGAGGGGCGTGCCGAAAAAGGGGGGTGGAACCGCATGCGGCGCAGCCACTGGGGCCTTCGGTGGGGCGTTCGGTGGAGCTCCCTATGGGGCCACGAAACGTGTGAGGGGTGTGCCGAAAAGGGGGTGGAACCGCATGCGAGCGCAGACGCTGGGGCCTTCGGTGGAGCTCCCTATGGGGCCACGAACGAGTGAGGGGTGTGCCGAAATGGGGGGGTGGAACCGCATGCGAGCGCAGCCACTGGGGCCTTCGGTGGAGCTCCCTATGGGGCCACGAAACGTGTGAGGGGTGTGCCGAAATGGGGGTGGAACCGCATGCGAGCGCAGCCACTGGGGCGTTCGGTGGAGCTCCCTGTGGGGCCACGAAACGTGTGAGGGGTGTGCCGAATGGGGGGTTGGAACCGCATGCGAGCGCAGCCACTGGGGCCTTCGGTGGAGCTCCCTTTGGGGCCACGAAACGTGTGAGGGGTGTGCCGAAATGGGTACAGGGGAAGCATGATGATGATGATGATGATGATGATGATGATGATGATGATGATGATGATGATGATGATGATGATGATGATGATGATGATGATAATGGTAATGGTGAGGGTGATGGTGATGATGCGGAGGATGATGATGATTATGATGATGATGATTATGATGATGATGCTGATGATGATGATGAGGATGACGATGATGATGATGGTGGCGATAACGGCGATGATGATGGCGATGATGGTGATGATGACGATGATAACGATGATGACGACGACGACGATGACGATGACGATGACGACGATGATGGTGATGACGATGATGACGATGATGATGATGACGGGAGGAGGGAGGAGGGGGGAGGAGGAGGAGGAGGAGAGGAGAGGAGACGCGGGGCACCGTCTCTTCAAAACGAGGACCCAACACCACAGGATGGTTGGGAAAAAATGTCCCCAGACTAGCTCTTGACGATTCAATACTACTCCTGTAGAGGGAAGGGGCATGCCCGATTTGACCCTAGAAAGAGATGGCAGGATGAGCCCTTCTGGCAGGCCGGGAACGGGCCCGAGAGAAGCAGAGATCCTGGACTCCCCGGCGGGCCCTCCCCCAAGACCAGCTCTTGCTTCCCTGCGTCGCTCTACGACCGTCCTCTGGGGCCCTGGAAGGCCCCCGAGAAGCCGAAATCGGCGAGATATCCAGGGGCCTGTTTTTCCCTCGGGGCCCCGCTTTATGGCGAGCCGTTGCAGGAAGCACGGATGGTGGCCCCTGGTCTGGGGGGCCATCGCTCAGCAGCCCGGCGGCTTTTCCGGGGCGATTCTGTCACCCTGGGAACGTTCTCGACGAGGCGCAGCTGATGGAAACCACCCCGGGCTTCGAGGCCTTCCCACAAACTGCCGAACACGTTCGAGAACTGCCCTCTGAAGGTCGGGCGTGTCCTCCAACAGGCGGAGTTTGGAAGAGCAGACAAAAGTAGGCCTTCTTCGTGGAAAAAGTCTGAACCTCGTCCCATGGATATTGATTTTTGGCGATTGTTCGAATCCTCCTCCTGTAAAGGGACATGCCCGACTGCAGCCCATCGCGTGGCCGCCCCTGCGCACGAGCGCGCGCGCGTTGGGCTAAGTCGGGCCTGTCCCCCCTACAGGGGGGATTTTCGACGAAGAATAAAAGATACCCCCAAAATAATCAAAGAACAGTCCAAACATAGTCCGGGGACTATTCTTTTGAGTACTTGTGTTGACCTTTTTTGGTGTGTTTTGGGGGTATGTTTTATTTTTCGTCGAAAATCCCCCTGTAGGGGGACAGGCCCGACTTAAGCGTTGGGCCAGGGTGTGCGCTCCTGCACGGCCGACGAGCCCGCGCCCCCCCGGCCCGCGAAGCTCCCGAGCACCGAGCGCCTCCGGGGGCGGCGCGGGGGGGGCGGCGCCGAGGGCCTGCGCGCCGCGAGAGGGGGGGAGCAGCGCTTCGTCGTGCCCAGGGCCCCTCGGGTCAGGGCACTACTTTAGTAGTGGAAACAATTAGTTTTCAAAATGTTTGGTCTTCAGAAGCTCTGCGTGACGACGCCCCGTCGCCACGCGTGCCCTCTGCGTGCCTGCGGGGGCGCCGCCACGTAGAAGTACTGGAGACCGAGCATTTGGGGCGTCGCTACGCACGCCCTCCGCGTGGCTGCGACCATTTGTTAAAACCCTAAAACCAATTAAATTCACTAATAAAGTATCACGACGGGAGGTTTGTCGCCATCAGCGGCCTCCAAGGGCCCTCACCAGGCCCCGGGAGCGTCACCGAACAACGCGGGATGGCAAACCGGTCCCGGGGAATATTGGTCGAGACCTCAGGGGGTCAACGTCATGAAGAAAGCATGACGTCAGGGGCCTGGGGGGGAGGAGGAGGAGGAGCAGGAGGAGGAGGAGGAGGAGGAGGAGCAGGGAGAAGGGGAAGGAGGAGGACGAGGAGGAGGAGGAGGAGGAGGAGGAGGGAGAGCAGGGAGGAGGGGGGAGGAGGAGGAGGAGGAGGAGGAGGAGGAGGAAATGGAAATGGAAGGGTCGAGACCTCCGGGGGTCGACGTTGCGCAAAAAACATGGCATCGGGGGTCTGGGAAGGGCCGCAGCATGCACTCGCACGTACCGGAACCGGATTTCTGCGTGCACGTTACTTCTACAGACAACACACGGGGTCTTCATGTTTTCCAGAGTTATTCTGGTTCCCGAAATGTCGCCGCCAGTTCCCACCCCGTCCTCACCATGTTAAAAATACACGATGGGCGCCCCTGATTCGGAATGTAACACCGCCTAGGCGCCAGCCACCTTCCCGACAGGGAACGGAGCTCACGCCTGAGCGCTGGCCACACTCACGACTGAAAGCAATGCTCTCGAACTACTGCTTGCCACCTTTTCTGAATCCGAATTGCGCTCTCCTCTTCAGAACCGGACTCAGAGGTGCTCCCGCCTGATCGCTGGCTATCCCCATGACTCGGTGTGGCGCTATGGGCGAAGCGGTAGAGTCCTCACTCGTGCTGATACGCTGGCATTCCCGCACGCTCCTGGCTCAAAGTCTTGCTCTCATCTGGACGCCAGCCAAGCCCACCTGACCGAACGATGGGCTCGCCTCATCGGCGGAAGGCCACCGAGTCGAAGCTGTCTTCTTGCCTCGACGTCAACCACGCCCACGAATCGGCCCGGCGCTCTCCCCACGGCGGTAATCAACAGTCCACCAGACTGGGAGCCGCAGCCGCTGGGGGCCAGAGGAGTGGCCGCAGGAGTCTACGGAAGCCCTGGGCCTCGTAAGGCGGACTGCTCAGAAGGCACAGGACGGCGGGGATCGGCATGCCGCTCCAGGACGACCCCTGGAGAGGCCCGGGAGATGGCGCCCAGCGGCCACGCGCGGTACGGAACAGCACAGTGTCAGAAGCCTCTTATTGGGCACTGGCGACTCGCCAAGCCTTGGCGGCGAGCGAGGGGGGGAAGTGAGAAGGGAGAGGCCCTCCTCAGAAGGCGGCGGGGCTTCTCAGAAGCCCTCGCGCCCTCGGAGGCGTATTCTGGGCCTCCCCCGAAGGCACAGAAAACTTTTCAGCCTTCTGCCCCTGAGATCCGACGCTGCAAAAAAACTGCAACATCGCAGAAATCGCGACCGGAGCCCCAGACCCCACCATTCTGCAGCATCTTTCGAGCCATATCGGCTTGCGAGGGCCCCGGGCCCCGAAAATGAGCGAAACCGCCCGGTGTGAAAAAATCACAACGCACGCCAGGATCTCAGGGGAGAAGACCTTCTCCTTCTCGCGATCCCCCTCGCTCTCCGCCGAGTTGCTGGCGCCATCGACACGGCATCACACCGTGCACGGGCAAGCGGCCGAGACCGGGCGTGGCACAGAGGGAAGAGCCTCGAGGATGCCCGGCACGTAGGCCAGTTGAGCGCCCTGGGCCCCCCCTCCTCCTCCTCCTCCTCCTCCTCCTTTTCCGTTTCCGCCGCATGAGCCAGCTCCTTAGTTCCTAAGGAGGCTCCGCCTTCCGCTCTACTGCCGCGCCAGGCACGCCTGGCAGATGTCGCTGACAATCTCCAGCCCTGCCTGGCTCTCGCTGGCCTGGCCAACCACTGCATCCCTTAGGGAGCCGGTCGGCCTGAATTCGCTGTAGCACTTCCCTGCCGTCCTTGTTGGGACGTTTCAAGCAAAGAGTGCCGAGCTTGAGGGCCTTGGTCGCTGCCCACGCTCCGCAATCCCCACAAAACCACAAGCCTCGGTGCAGCTGGAGGTTGTGAGTTGGGTCAAAAACCGTGGGGCGGCCAGGGCACGGGCCGTTCAACCAGGCGATTTCCTCGCCTGGGCCAGGGGCCTGCCAGCAATTCCCACACCTCTTCGAACCAGCATTCAGGAGGTGTTGGGTTTGCTGTCTGGCCAGATTCTTCGTCTGAGCCGCAGCATGGGAGATCTTCCTACGCTCCGCTAGTCGAACAGCTCGCGACACACTACCGTATAGCTCGGTGTACTGCTCTACGATGTGCATGCCTATATGTAGCAACAGCTTTTGCACCTTCCACGCCTCCTGGTCTGCATACCGGACGGTATGCTGGACAGCAAAGGGAAGTTGTGCTCGCTGTGCCCCTTCATCTGCCGCCTCATCCGCCTTTTCATTCAACCAGTGCGCTAGGAGACATTCAGCTGTAGGTGCCACTTCGTGCAGTGCTTGATGAGACTTGACCTTCTTCACTGCAAAAGTCCCCGTACGAACCGCAAGTCTATGCCACAATCTACGCCAGAGATCTGCATGCGACGGGTTGCTGGCAGCAGGGCCCTTCAGGAACCTTTTGACCACGTAGCTCGAATCCACATAGACAAGTAAGTTCCCAGCTGTACATTCTGCCTTGCGGACAAGTGCCATCAGTTCTCCCCGAGGTACGGTTTGCTTCCATCCTTCCAGGCCGCCTGAGAAGGTCCCCAAGACATCGCGCTCCTGGCTGACCACACCGCCGATACCCACACGACGAAGACGTACATCTTCCGAGAACTCACCGCCAGACGCATCTGTCGCCCCTGTGAAGGTGCGGTCGGCATCGATCAGGCTGAGGTCGAGGACCTCGCAGTCCTGAAAACGGCCTGTCCTCTGGAGATCTTCCTGTGCTGGGTGGGCATTCGCTTCCCCGAAAGTCCACCTACTAGGAACCAAACCTCGCAGCCAAAAACACGGGGTTATTTCTGCACCCACCCGCGCCGCCTCTAGAAAATCGCCGCGTGGGGCCCACCCCTCAACCTCCCGATTGCACCGACAGCCCCAGCACTGGTGAAGGAGGGTTTCCGGGGCTTCCTGACACCGGGGGCATAATTGTTCGACGTCCGATCCTTGGGGAAAGCGTCGAACTTTCGGCCATAGAGCTCCTTGGGCAATAATTTCCAAGACAGCGGCATGACCATATAGTTCCTTCTCACGAAGACAGCGTAGGTGGGCCTTAATCACGGTGTAGTCAAAACCCTGCTCAAGCCCTCCTCCTGCCTCGTGCTGCGATGCCCTCCTCCACACCTCTGCTTCTGCTGACGCTTCTACGTTGAAAAGCACTCTCTGCAGCTGCGCATCCACCGTGTCCCCTTCGAGGCAGTACTCTCCGTCATAATCGTCCCTCCATCTGTAGAGGCTCTCAGGGTGCCACCCCAAATCCCTTAGAGTCTGAATAATGGCTCCGATGGGGCCTATGACGAGACTCCAGGGGTGGCGCGTTGCTTCCAGTTTGGCCTTCCAGAAAGCCCAGGTTTTCTCCACTGCTGCCTCCTGTTCCTGCAGAGCCGGCAATACGGTCCCCCACATCTTGAAAAGCTCCAGGCGGAGGAAAACCGTGGGATCGGCAAAATGCGACCACGCTAACCTGAAAGCAGTACTGGTGCACCCCCCAGTGCGCTGGACTCCCGAAGCACCAATCAATGTGCGACGTAGTTCTTGCACCCGGGTTGGGGCCACCCCTTTGGCTTGGTGTCCCCAGCATAACTGCGGTCGCAACCCGGTCGAAATGAGTTCCTTGGCCGCGGCATTCGTGTCCCGAAGTTGCCTGATCCTCGCTGCCCTCACCCGGCCCTTCTGAACTCGTTCCTGCGTTGTCTGAGTTCGGCGGCGTGTCAGGCTGGCATCAACGCCTAAGTCCCGAACAACCTCAGCCTGCTGGATGCTCACCCCAGCCTCTTTGAGTTTCCTTTGAATCTCCTTGACTAGCTCAGGACTGTTGGCAAGAATTCGGGACTTCACTGACATCCTCACTCCCTTCGCCCTGAGACCGTGGGTGAGGTGAACAGCCGACTGCACGGCCAACTGAACCACTGCCTTCCTACTGCCCAAAACCTGGTGCGCAAGGTCATCCACCCAACTCTGAACTATTGCTTGCGGACGGTACCGCGCATGAAAATCCTCCAAGATGTCGAAAAGAAATAAGCGTGTCCAACATACACTCTGTCCACACCCTGCGAGGATCCCTTCATCTGGCAGCAACGGTGCACTGCAGGCCGAGCCCAATACAACTACTCGCGGGCTCAAGTGTACCAGCATGCCCATGTACAACAACAGTGCGCTATACTCCAGTGATATGCCTGCTGCTGCTATCGCTGCCGGGGACAACGTGTCGAAAAACTTCTCTGCGTCCCACAACAGCTCTGCGAAAGATACTCCGAGGGCCTCAGAAATCTCTGCTTTGACCAACCGGAGCATGGCTGCCCGCAGCGACGAATTACCACGCACTGCCGAATCCCAGAACTTACTGTGGCCAGCCTCCCAATCACTGATGAAACCTTTCCGGCACTGGCTCCACAGGCGGTAGAGGCCTCCTGTGTGGGTTATGGGCCGCTCTCCCCTCCTCCTCCTCCTCCTCCTCCTCCTCCTCCTCCTCCTCCTCCTCCTCCTCCTCCTCCTCCTCCTCCTCCTCCTCCTCCTCCTCCTCCTCCTCCTCCTCCTCCTCCTCCTCCTCCTCCTCCTCCTCCTCTCCTCCTCCTCCTCCTCCTCCTCCTCCTCCTCCTCCTCCTCCTCCTCACTCCTCTCCTCCTCCTCCGCCTCCTCCTCCTCCTCCTCCTCCTCCTCCTCCTCCTCCTCCTCCACCCTCCTCCTCCTCCCCTCCTCATCCTCCTCCTCCTCCTCCTCCTCCTCCTCCTCCTCCTCCTCCTCCTCCCTCCTCCTCCTCCTCCTCCTCCTCCTCCTCCTCCCCCTCCCCTCCTCCTCCTCACCCTCCTCCTCCTCCTCCTCATCCTCCTCCTCCTCCTCCTCCTCCTACCCTCCTCCTCCTCCTCCTCACTCCTCCTCCTCCTCTCCCCCTCCTCCTCCTCCTCCTCCTCTTCTTCTGCTTCTTCTTCTTCTTATTCGTATTATTATTCTTATTATTATTCTTATTATTATTCTTCTTATTATTCTTATTCTTCTTATTCTTCTTATTATTATGTGTCTTCTTCGTATTCGCTTTCTTAGTCTTCTTCTTATTATTAGTAGTCTTCTTATTCTTCTTATTATTATTATTATTTTTCTTCTTCTTATTCTTATTAGTATTCTTCTTATTCGTATTCTTCTTCTTATTATTATTCTTATTCTTCGTCTTCTTCTTATTATTATTATTCTTCTTATTCTTCTTATTATTCTTCTTCTTCTTCTGCTTCTTCTGCTTCTTCTCCTTCTTATTCTTATTCGTATTATTCTTATTCGTCGTCTTCTTCGTCTTCGTCTTCGTCTTCTTATTAGTATTAGTCTTCTTAGTCGTCTTATTATTATTATTCGTATTCTTCTTCTTCTTATTATTATTATTATTATTCTTATTCGTCTTCGTATTCTTATTATTATGTTTCTTCTTCTTCTTCTTCTTTTTCTTATTCTTCTTCGTCTTAGTCTTCGTCTTCGTCTTCGTCTTCGTCTTCGTCGTCGTCTTCTTATTATTCTGCTTATTCTTCTTCTTCTTCTTATTCTTCTTCTTCTTCTTCTTATTTTTCTTATTATTCGTCTTCTTCTTATTCTTCTTCTTCGTCTTCTGTTTCTTCTTCTTCTTATTAGTCTTCGGAGTCTTATTCTTATTATTCTTCTTCTTATTATTCTTCTTCTTATTATTCTTCTTCTTATTATTCTTCTTCTTATTATTCTTCTTCTTTTTATTATTATTCTTCTCATTATTATTCTTCTTAGTAGTATTCTTCTTATTCTTCTTCTTATTCTTCTTCGTATTCTTATTATTCTTATTCTTTTTATTATTCTTCTTATTCTTCTTATTATTATTATTCTTATTATTCTTCTTCGTCTTATTAGTATTCTTCTTATTCTTCTTATTATTATTCTTCTTCTTATTATTATTATTCTTATGCTTCTTATTATTATTCTTCTTCTTATTCTTCGTCCTCCTCCTCCTCCTCCTCCTCCTCCTCCCCCTCCTCATCCTCCTCCTCCTCCTCCTTATTCTTCTTCTGTTTCTTCTTCTTCTTCTTCTTCTGCTTATTCTTCTTCTTCTTCTTAGTCTTCTTCTTCTTCGTCTTATTATTATTGTTCTTCTTCGTCTTCTTCATTCCTTCCTTCCTTCCTTCCTTCCTTCCTTCCGTCCTTCCTTCCTTCCTTCCTTCCTTCCTTCCTTCCTTCCATCCTTCCCTCCTTCCCTCCTTCCCTCCTTCCCTCCTTCCCTCCTTCCCTCCTTCCCTCATTCCCTCCTTCCCTCCTTCCCTACTTCCCTCCTTCC
>CAUYUJ010022042.1:80000-98395 GCA_963575745.1 Prorocentrum cordatum | reverse complement strand
CGCGGGCAGGCGCCGTTGCCATCCCGGGCACGCGCCCCCCAGCAGGTTAGCTGCCGACGCAGACGCCGCGCTGCCGCCGCAACGGAGGCAGAAAACGTGCGCGGGCCCGCGCGCCAGGGTGTGGGGCCACCACGAGCGCCCTGCGAAGAACTCCGTCAGCATACGGGCGCATCGGCACCGCTTCGGCGTGGGCAAGCTGGCGTCGGCACCACCCGGCCAGCTGAGCCGTCGGCCGCCGGGGCAGACACCGCGCGCGCCCGGGCGCTGCGGCGGACTGCACGCCAATTGAACTGGCGGCGGCGCGCCGCTGGCGGCGCCGAGGCGAGGGCAGACTGGTGCGCGGCAGCCATGACGCGCCGCGCGGCTTCCGGAAGCTCCAGCTCCCGACGCCGGTCGCGCACCACTTCTGGCGGCGGCGGCGGCGCCAGCGTTGCCATCGGCGGCCGCGCTGCCAAGGCTGCCAAGGCGGTCCCGCTCGCTCAGCCCCAGGCGGCGCGCCTCCGCTGGCGTCTTGTAAAACAGGGCTAGGATCGGGATAAATCGCTCCAGAGCGTTCTGGAGCGCTCTCAGAGCGTTCTGGAACGCTCTGGAGCGGCCGCGGCGCCCAATACATCCTCCAAACCCGCCGATTCTCAGAGATTTCGAGTTATCCCGATCCGATGTTGTCCCGATTTTCGCGTCGCTTGAGCTCAGCCCCAGGCGGCGCGCCTCCGCCGGCGTCTTGTGCGCTGGCACCCAGCGGGCCCAGAGGCGCCCGCTGCGCACGGCGCCCAGGAGTGGGAGCCACAGGGCAGCGTGCTCCCAATCACCTGGGCCCGCACACACTGCGGGGCGGCCGCAGAGGAGGAGGAGGAGGAGGAGGAGGAGGCGGAGGAGGAGGAGGAGGAGGAGGAGGCGGAGGAGGAGGAGGAGGAGGAGGAGGAGGAGGAGGAGGAGGAGGAGTGCGAGGAGGCGGAGGAGGAGGAGGAGGCGGAGGAGGAGGGGGGGAGGGGGGGGGAGGCGGGCTTTACATCAAAGGGGTGCGGCGCGCTCCATGGGTGGCAAAGGCTCGGACGCCCCGACCGTGTCCCCGAGAGCTTGACGAGCTGTCGCCGACCGACTTGCGAGAAATCAAATCCAAGCAGGTCCAGAATTGGGACGCTAGGTGAATCCTGAGATCTCCAGGGAACTCTGGAGCACACCGCGGACCATCGCCAGTCGAGGGACAGCGGAAGTTGCTTGCCCCTTAACGGCCCTGGCTCCCGCGCCCGACCCCTTCTCTGAGAGGTCCCTGGCCACCTGCTCGCCCTTCGGTTGTACGCATCGGTGAGGCGCAGCTGCTGGAACGCATCCTGAGGAAGGCAAGACCGCAGGAACCGACGAGTGAAAACGTCTAGGAACCCCCGAATCTCCGCTGACTCACCACACGGTAGGGTCACCGCACCGTCTCTGGGCCCCGGGACCTGCGTTTGGCACGCGCGAAATAAGCACGGAACATGTGGGAACAATGCCTAACAGCAAATGCCGTCCAAAACCAACAGCCGACGCTATTGGGCAGACGATGTTCTGTCTCACATGGGCAACGTCCGCGGCCACACCGACAACGAATCTGCTTCAAATGGACAAGAACTGGCGTTGGCCTTCGTACCCCTTGTTCCCGTGCCCACTTCGGTCCTGACTGCCTTAGCTACCAGACCGGCCCAACGCACTCAAAGCCCCAAATTCCAGGCTTGAGGGCCTGCGGGTTCCATCCGTGCTTGGTCCCCAGACCCCCGACGTCATGATTTGTTCACAACGTCGACCCCCAGAGGGCTGGACCCCTTCCCCGGGACCAGTTTCTCATCCTGAGCCGTTCTTTGACGCCCCCGGGGCCCGGTAAGGGCCCCCCGAAGCCAAAAAGAGCGAAAAACCTCCCGTCGTGAGTTCTTCACAAAGCGAGGGGGGGGTCTGGGCCTAGTGTTCCAGGATGCCCACCCACTGGGAAGGGAGGGCAACTTGGGGCCCGCGGGATGCGTTGGGGTGGCTTGGTTTAGGTCGGGCGTGTCCTCCTACAGGCGGATTTCGGACGAAACGAAAACGATGAGAAACAATAAAAAAATGCCCCCCCTAAAAAAGTCCCCCCCGAGTATCTTTTGACTAGTTTTGAACAGTCCTCCTGTAGAGGGACGTGCCCGACTGAAGGCTTGGTGTGTACTGAGGCCCTCCCTGCACTAGGCGGCGCGCCCGGGGGGGAAGAGAGAGGGGGCGGGCCTTCTCAGAAGGTTCGGAAGTCCCCCGGCCGTCCCAGAAGTTTCCTCGGCCTTCCCCGGAGACGCTGACAACTTCTCAGAGGGCCAGAGGGCTTCTGAATAGTGCCGCCGCGCCGCCTTCTGAGAAGGCCTTCTCCTTCTCACTTCCCCCCTCGCCCGCCGCCGATGCACGCGCCGCCGAACCCTCCGCCTGGCGGACGCGTCGCCCGGCACGGACTCGACGCCCTCGGAGAGGTCGGAATCCCTCGGCGGGAGCGGGCACGCGCCGCAGGAGAACAAACACACACACACACACACACACACCGTGGAAGAACAAAAAATAAAAACAACTATGACAAACACAATATGTGTGCGTGCGTGTGTGCGTGTTTGGGTTTGTCCTTATATGTGTGTTTGTGTTTATGCATATGTTTGTGACTGTGTTTGCGTTTGTGTTTGTGTTCGTGTTTGTGTTTGTGCCTGCGTGTGTAGGTGTGTTTGTGCTTGTGTTTGCGTGTGTGTTTGTGTTTGTGCTTGTGTGTGATTGTGCTTGTGTTTGCGTTTGCGAATGTGTTTGTATGTGTGTTTGTGCTTGTGTATGTGTATGTGTTTGTGTTTGTGTTTGTGTTTGTGTTTGTGTTTGTGTTTGTGTGTGTGGTTGCGTTTGTGTGTTGTGTTTGTGCTCGTGTATGCGTTTGTTTTTGTGGTTGTGGCTGTGGTTGTGTTTGTGATTGCGTTTATGTGTGTGTGTGAATTTATGTTTGAGTTTGTGTTTGCGTTGTGTTTGCGATTGCGTTTGCGTTTGCGTTTGCGTTGGCGCTTGCGTTCGCGATCGCGTTCGCGTTCGCGCTTGTGTTTGCGTTTGCGTTTGCGTTTGCTGTTGCGTCTGCGTTTGTGGTCGCGTTTGCGTCTGCGTTTTCGTTCTCGTGTGCGTTTGCGTCCGCGTTTGCGTCTGCGTCTGCGTTTGCGCTTGGGTTTGCGATTGCGTCTGCGTTTGAGACTGCGTTTGCGTTTGCGTTTGCGTTTGTGTCTGTGTTTGTGTTTGCGCTTGTGCGTGAGAGTGTGTGCGTTTGTGTCTGTGTTTGTGTATGCGCTTGTGTTTGGGATTGTGTTTGTGTCTGTGTTTGTGTTGTTGTTTGTGTTTGTGTTTGCGTGTGTGCTTGTGTTTGTGTTTGAGTTTGCGCATGTGTTTGCGATTGTGTTTGTGTCTGTGTTTGTGTTGTTGTTTGTGTTGAAGTTGGTGTTGGCGTGGGTGCTTGTGCTAGTGCCTGTGATTGCGCTTGTGATTGCGCTTGTGATTGTGATTGTGCTTGTGATTGTGCTTGTGATTGTGCTTGTGCTTGTGCTCGTGCTTGTGCTTGAGCTTGTGATTGTGTTTGTGTTCGTGCTTGTGCGCGTGTTTGTGCTTGCGCTTGCGCTTGTGCTTGTGCTTGTGCTTCTGGCTGCGCTTATGATTGTGATTGTGATTGCGCGTGCGCTTGCGCTTGTGCTTGTGCTTGTGCGTGTGCTTGTGCTTATGATTGTGATTGTGCCTGCGCCTGTGCTTGTGCTTGTGATTGTGATTGCGCCTGCGCCTGTGCTTGTGATTGTGATTTTGCCTGTGCCTGCGTCTGCGCTTGTGCTTGCACTTGCGCTTGCGCTTGTGATCGTGCTTGTGTTAGTGTTCGCGCGCGTGTGCGCGGCCGTTTTATGCCGTCGTTTCTTGTTCGCGTTTGTTTGCGCGCGCGCCCGCTGTCCACCGCGCGCGCTTCTGCCCGCGTCGCGCGCGTCATTTTCCCGCGCGCGCAGCCAGCGACGCGAGCGCGCGCGCGCCCTGCCTCGCCGCCCTCGCGCCCCGCCGAAGAAGACGCCCCCCCGAACCCCAGCCGACGCCAATCAAAAGCGTCGGGGGCGGTGTCCCAATTCCTCGCCACTCGGCCAGACGGCACGAAACACGCGCGACGAAAAAGAATTCGCCCGGCGAAGGGCCCGACCACATGCAGTTCTGACTGTACACCGTCGTTGCGAGCGTCGCCCTCGGCGGGCCCCCCCACGGGGCCGCGAGGGCGGGGGGGGCGCCGCGGGGCGCCGAAAAAAGCGAGCGGGCCGCCTTGAAGCTCAAGCCGGCGTCGCCGGGGCCGCCAGCCCAGACCCCCGACGCCGCGATCTCCCCGCGCCGTCGACCCCCCGAGGCCCACTTCCCCGACGCCGGTCTCTCAACCCAAACCGTTCTTTGGCGGCCCCGCGGCCCGGCCAGGGCCCCCCGACGCCGCGGGCAGAGGAAGACCTCCCGTCGGGATTCGCCCCCGACCCGCGGGGGCCCGGGGACCTACATCGCATCGGTCTGCGCCCGGCAGACGGGCCGAGACAGGCCCCTGCCCGAGCCCGCCTCGCCGTCGTCAGCCCGGCGCGCACCGCGCCCCCGTCAGACCGGGCGACGCCCCGCGGGCTCGGGGGCAGTTCCAGGGGAAACGCGCGGCCGCGGGGGTGGCGAGGCCCGAGTGGCAGCGTCTCGATCATCACCGGCCTCCACGTTTTGCCGAGGAGGCCCGCCCAGGTCAGCGGCGAACGAAGGGGGGCGAGACGGAGAGGGCCCTCTCGGAGGGCGGCGGGGCCTCTCAGAAGCCCTCTGGCCTGCAGATATGATTTCTGCCTTCGGGGAAGACTCAAAAACCTCGTCGGAAGGCCCGCGGGCGCCGGAGCCCCCTGGGAACGCCCGCCCCCTCTCACCCTCCTTTGGCGCACCGACCACCAGAGGTTCAGGTCCTGCATCCAGCCGCGCCCGCCCGCCTTTCGGGAGTCGAACTCCAAGGCTACTACCAGCCCCCACGCCCCCCGTGCGCACGGCCGCGGTCGCATCCTGCCCCTCCGAACATAAGCGATATTAACATGCCAGCCTGCGTCAGCCCAAGACGACGCGCCCAGTGGGTCGTCGCGCTCAGTCGGAGAAACTTCTGCACTCTCACCGCGGATCTGCCGTGGGCGCCACGGGGTCGGCCTCGAAGTTCTGCGCTCTGCCACTGCTGCGCCCCTGCCAGCTGTCGACCAGGCCACGGCGCAGTCCCCCGGACCACGGTGGGGGGTCGGAGCCCTCGCCCACGGGAGGTGTCTGGCGATGCGCTCTTGCGCGAGCCGAAAGCATTCACGATGCGCGCGCGCTGCTGCAAGGCGCGCGCACCGTGGTGGGCCCAACCACTCCTATTGTTGCCCGCAGGCGCAACCTCTGGCGTTTCCCTGGCGCTACGCTCTCGCCCCGCACCGCGCTGTCCACGGCCGCCCCCATAACGCCCTGACTCGCGCACTCCTGCCGCGCCGCCCCCACGGGCGCGGGCCCGTCGGCGGGGCGACGGCGAGGCCACCGTCGGCGCCTCGCGCGCCCAGGAGCGCGAGCCAGGATCGGGGGGGCACAGAGGCGGGGCGGGGGCCAGGGCGGGGATCGAAAAAGAAATTGCCCCGACCGGCCCCTGGAAGAAGGAAGCGCGTCGAACGGGGGCATCTAGCCGGGCCCGCCCCCGCGCCCCACCCGAACCCTCCGTCTACGGACCCCCAACGAGCCCGCCGGCCCATCGGCGGGGCGACGGCGAGGCCCGCGCCGGCGCCTCGCACGCCCAGGGGCACAGGTCAGGACGGCCCGGCAGGCGAGGCGCGCGGCGTCCAGCAGCGCCCCCCCGGGGCGCGCGCGACGCCGGAAGCGCCGCGTCGCCGGGAAGGCCCGCTCGCGGGCCCCCGCGCGGGGGCTCGGCGCCGTCGGCCCTGGGGGCGAAAATTCGAAGGCCAGGGCCTCGCGCAAGATCTCGCGCCCCATGGTCGCAGCACTTCTTCCCCTTCCTGCCCCCCATCCCCCTCGTTCTTCAACATCGCTACGCAGACGCGAGTTTCGCAAACGTTACCTTCGCGATCAGCGGATGTCTAGGAGAACTGCCAATCGGCAGAAAGATGCGCCCCCGAGCATGGCCCTTGAAATACTAGCCCATTGCCATTGCCAGCAGGCGTGAGTTTGAAATTTCGACGGCCATGCTCGGGTGAGCATGTTTCGAAGCTCTTTCGACTTTCTGAAGGCATCTCGGTGGCGGGGGGGAGGCGCATGTTTGCACTGCCTGCGGACGCTCAGCCCTGCCAAACTCCTCACTAACAGTGCTACGCCCTGGCAAACGCTGGTAAGCCCCTCAGCCTGGGTAGACCTTGCAACGCCCAGCTCGGCCATGGTAAGCTCTGCTAAGTCTTGCTAGGCCCTGGTAAACATTGGCAAGCCTCACCAAGCTCTGCGAATGACTGGTAAGCTCTGTTAAGCCCTGCTAAGCCTTGCTCGGCCTTGGCAAGCTTTGTCAAGCCCGACTAAGCCTTGCTGAGCCTTGCTCAAGCATCGGAAGTGTTGCTTCGACCTGCTAATGTATGTAAAACCTGCCCTGCTAGGCATTGGTGAGCCCTGCTGGGCCCTGCCCATGCTTGGTAATCTGGGCTAAGCCTTGGCCAGCTCTGCCAAACCCAGCTCAACCCTGCTGAGACCGACCAGCCACTGCTAAGTCCTGGCAAGCTCTGCAAAGTCCTGCTAAGTCCTGGCACGCCCGGCTGAACCCTGGCATGCCTCGGTATACCCTGATTGGCCCTGCTAAACTCTCCCAAGTTTGGCAAGTATTGCTAAGTCTTGCTCGGCCTTGGCAAGCTTTGCTATGCCCTGCTAAGCCTTGCCGAGCCTTGCTTGCCCAGCCTTGCCAAGCGTTGCTAAGCCATGCTAAGCTTTGCCGGGCCTTGCTCAGCCTTGGCAAGCTTTGATGAGCCCGGCTGCTCCTTACGAAGCCCCAGGCCCAACTGAGCTTTTGAGACCTGCCAGCCCCTGCTGACCCTGGCAAGCTCTGCACTGCCTTGCTAAGTCCTGGTGCGCCCTGCTGAGCTCTGGTAAGCTTCGCTATGCCCTGCCTAGCTCTGCTGAGCCCTGCGAAGCTTGGTAATCCTTGCGAAGCCCAACTAGGATTGGCCAGCAGTGCTAAGCCCTGTCAAGTATTGCTGGGCCTTGCGCAGCCTTGGGAATATGTGCTGAGTCCTGCTGCTCCTGACAAAGCCTTAAGCCCTGCTGAACTTTGCTGAACCCTGATAAGCCTTGCTAAGACCTGGTCGGCCTTGCTTCGCCTTCGTAAGTCCTTATCAGGCCTTGGCAAAGCCCTGCTAAGCTCTACAAAGTCCGGCTGAATCATACTATGCCCCGCTGAGCACTGCTTGCCAATGCTGCTAAGCCCTGGCCAGCTCTGCACAGTCTTGCTGAGTCCTTGCGCGCCCTGCTGGGCTCTGGCAGGCTTTGATGAGCCCTGCTAAGCTCTGCTAAACCCAGGTGAACCCTGGTAAGCCCTTAAGCATGGATCAGCCTTGCCACGCTCTGATCAAACCTGGTAACCTTTGCTTAGCCGTGCTAAGCCTTATTCCGCTTAATGCGCGATCCTTGAAAGAGGCGATGTTAAAAGCCAACATTCGTCCGTAAGGATGCCTGGATCCAGGTAGCCTAGGGCAGAACACCTTTGTTTAGTGATAAGCCTTCAGGGTGATGTGTTGGGCCAGCATTCGTCCGTAAGGATGCCTTTTTATCAAGGGATCCATAGTGGGATGTCTTTTGTATCTCTTTTTTATTTATATGTTTAACAAGAAAAAAGAGGATCGCTGCGGCACAACGTGAGCACCAAGGAGTAGGAAGGAGAAGGGGGATTGGTAGAGCGAGAAAAGGAGGCAGGAGGAGGGAGGAGCACGCGAGGGGGAGGTGGGAGAGGGAGGGGGTGGTAGAGGAAGTAGGGAAAGAGAGAGAGAGAGAGCAGGTGCTGTGAACGGGATGATATCTCGTCCCGCCCCCCGCCCCCCCCCCCCCCCAAAAAAAGGGAAAACAAACGAGGCGAACATCCAGATGTGTTGTTGTGTGTGTTGGTTGGTCGGGGGGGCGGGGAGAGAAACAACGCACACACACACACACACACACACACACACACACACAAACACACACACACACACACACACCACAAACACACACCCACACACACACACACACACACCACACACACACACACGCACACACGCACACACACACACAAACACACACCACACACGCACACACACACACACACCACGACAGGGGGGCGGGGAGAGGAACAACCACACACACACACATACGCACAATCACACACAAACACACACACACACGCACACACACACACACAAACACACACCACACACGCACACACACACACACACCAACACCACACACGAACAGGGGGGCGGGGAGAGGAACAACCACCCACACACACACACACACACACCACACAAACACACAGACACACACACACACACACACACACACACACACACACACACGCACACACACACACACACACATACACACACACACACACACACACACACACGCACGCACACGCACGCACACGAGCAGGAAGCAGAGAGAAGATGAAAGCAAAGAAAAGAACGACAAAAGAGATCCACAGACCACACTCTCCGCAGTCCCCTGTCCTCCAAGTTTGGCCACGGTGGGCTCCCGCGGCGGACTTCCTTCGGGGCGGTGTTGCAGCCAAAACGTGTATTGAGGACGGGTAGTACAGTCGAGGCGTTGACCTAAGGAACCCAGAATAAGGAACGAGGCCCCTATTCTCCATGAGTTAAACTTCGATTTCGCATCGAAAACCTAAGGAAAATCTGAGGCAAGCTGCGAAAAAATTAAGGAACACGGAGCCCCTCCCCAACGAAAAGGGTTCCTTCTTCGGGGCCCCGGCTGTAGTAAGGACGCAGGAACCTTGGAGGCCGAAGCTGAGATTTTTGGGGCGGCGGGCGACCCGTGGAAAACGGCGGAGGGCGGGCCGCAGGGGCAAGGACACAAGGGCACCCTAGATGGAGGCGAGCGTCCCTACTCGGCGCGTTGACTGTACAGTGGGGGCCCGTGCCAAGAAACACCATGCTTGCCTCCAGGATGCCCTGGGTTTCTTTGGTTTCGATGCTTTTGCCAATGGGAAGCGTGAAGTTCCCACACCAGAAACCGATGGACGTCCTGGGGTCTCAGGGCTAGGTTTCTTGTGGAAGGTTTCTTGTGGTCGAGCCCCAACTGTAACGTCTTGAGGGCCGTCTTGGAGGTCGACTAAGCACCCCTTCTTCACGCCACCTGGAAAAAACGCTCGCTCCTCGAAGCCGCTTGGATTATGCGGGAGATGTGTGGAGTTCCTGCCGGAGCCATATTGACAAGAAAGACGAGGAATGAAAATATCCTACCACCCTGTAGGGCGTGAGATGTTCAGCGAGGTTCCTCTTCCAACCGCCCCTCTTCCCCTTCGGGGAGGGGTCTACTCTTCCCCCATATCCCTCCCCTGAAGCTGGACTGGGGGGGCGCGCGTCGTTGGAGCGTCCAAGATAGCCCAAGATGGTTCCGAGAGGGCTTCAGAGAACCGAAGACGACCTCCAAGATAACTCAAGATAAGTCAAGACAATGCAAGATGACCTCCAAAATGCTCCAAGAAGCCCTAGGACCGCCCCAAGACAACTCCAAGCAACCACAAAGCCTCCCAAGGAAGCCACCACGAGGCCACAAGCCTTGTGTTTTGCCTTCTCGCCGTTTCGCTTTCGACTGCTCCCCGAGGGCTCAAGAGGGGCCCAAGAATGCCCAAGAGAGCCCCAAGAGCAGCCAAAGAGGGTCCCAAGACGGCCCCTGTGCGCCCAAAGAGCGTTCCAAGAGCGATACAAGAGGCGCCCAAGAGGCGATGTCAAGGGCTCTATAGGGACAGGGCTAATTGAGGACCCCCCTCTTAGATCGATCTGCTCAAAGATGGCCCCAGGATGGCCCCTAAGGCTCCCAAGAGCACCCCAAGAGGGCCCCACGAGGCGCCCAGGAGGCCCCAAGAGGTCCCCGACAGGTCCCCAAGAGGCTCCCGGACCACCAAAACGGCCCCAAGAGGCTTTCCCGAGGCACCCAAGAAGACTCCCAGAAGCTCTCAAGAGACATCCGAAGAGACTCCGAGAAGCGTCCAAGAGGCTTCTGGCCTTTCTGTTCGCACTCCTCCTCCCCCTCCCCCTCCATCCTCTCCATCCTTCTGCTCTTCAGGTATGACAGCTTTCTCACCCTTTCATTCCAATGCATGCTCCTCCACATCCCTAATCAGGGCGACTCGCCTGGGCATCGTTCCTGGATGGTCTGGTAGGGTCACGCGACGCGTCTAGAATCGCGCAACTTGTAAGCAAGGGAGTCTCAAGGTGGCGGCCTCTCGAAGGCCCTCCCGGGAGCCACCAGGGGGCGGCTGCTTCAACACCGCCCCAAAAGGCTCCAAGATGGCCTCGGGATGGCTAGGCGCCGGAGAGGGGAAGGAGGGAATGCTCTCACGTCTCCACCTCCGCACGAGGGGTTGGTCGACTCACTGTGCGCACAAGTCTTTGCAAGGCAGACATTCGGCAACATGTCGACCACTGTTGGGCCGGCAAAATAGAGGCCTCCTAGATGGGAACGGAGTAGATGGGGTTCGAGGATCGCGCCGCATCGCCGATACATCGACGATGCATCAGCGATGCACCGGCGATGCATCGTCGACGTCGGCGATGCATCGCCGACGTCGGCGTGGAGAAAATCGGGCTCCGCATCGAACCGCATCGCTGCGCCTCGCTGGCTACCCTCTCGCTCAAAGGCCACGCCGCGCGCCCGCCGTCACGGTGGCGCACGGCCCTCCACGCCCCGAGCTGCGGGCGCCCCGCGGCTCTCGTGCAGCTCCGCGTGGGGGGGGGGGCGGCGATGGGGGGGCGGCCGGCGGCCCCCGACCCCCTCGCGTCATGAAAGAGCATGGTCCTCCTGGTCCTCCTCCTGCGCCTCTTCCGCCTCCTCCGCCTCCTCCTCCTCCTCCTCCTCCTCCTCCGCCTCCTCCGCCTCCTCCTTCTCCTCCTCCTCCTCCTCCTCCTCCTCCTCCTCTCCTCCTCCTCCTCCTCCTCCTCTTCCTCCTCCTCCTCCTCCTCCTCCTCCTACTCCTCCTCCTCCTCAAGCTGCCGTTGGGCCCGAACCATTTTTGCGGGGCCCAACGCCTCGGTCCCTTCCAGTGGAAGCTTGAGGGACAGCGCAGCCCTGAGTTGCTGTCCTCCCCTTTTGGACACTCTCAGCCAGAGCGTTGACGAGAACCGAGGAAGTAGCTGCAATGGCGCGAGCACGGTCGACCTGCAGGCGTTTTTCTCAGCCGGAGTGGAACAACATTCTAGTCAGCAGGAGCATGCAGTGCGCACGTTGCAAGAGTAAGGTCAAGTTGTATGTTGCGCAATCGTCGAAGGACAAAGATGAGGAGGCCCATTCAGGACCCAGTGGCGGACGCCGCAGCATCCTGAAGACGGTCACTTTCTCAAACGACACACCAGCGGATGGAGTCAAGGCTCGAGGCGCCCGCCGTCGAGCAGGCACCCCACCGCCATCCGCAGCAGGCTCAATTCTCCCGTTGTTGGAACAGGCACTGGAGCAGGCGAGCGATCCCGAGCTGAGGTCGTCGCTCAACTCCCAGGTGGCCAACTTGAAGCAGGCACAGGCCAACGAAGTCAACTCAACGACGGGAGCCCTTCAGTCCTTGCAGAGAGCAGACGGAGCCTGGCGTGACATCAATAATCGCCACACGCACAAGCTGTCCAGGCCGTGGTAAGGTTGAAGAAGCAGCTATGCTCAGCCCAGGAGAAGGAACAGCGGCTTGCACGCGAGTTGGCAGAGGCCGAGCTCGCGAAGAAGCAAGCCGCCCAGATTCTCGCCAACCATGAAGGCACCTCACAAGTCGCCATCGTCTCCGACGCCGACTGCGACGTCCACTGAGGGCAAGCCTTTTGGTTTCAGTTATGACAAGCAGCTGTTCGAGAATCTCGAGGACCTCGAGTGCGAAGAGACGGAGCGCACCGAGCTCAACAAGGTTCACCAGCAGCTCATCGAGACCCAGAAGTACTTTGACGGCGAGGCAGAGAAGTGCACCGCCTTCATCGAGGAAGCCACCGAGATGCGGGCAGTCATCACTGCCCGACTTGCCAAGAAGCGTCGTGGAGGTGATGGTGAACCGACATCCTCACCTGCGACGACACCCCGATCAGAGTCACAGCCCCAGCCCACAGGCACGGCCACTACGCCAGCTCCGCCGAGTGCACCAGTCGACCAGGAGTGCAAGGAGCAGCGTGAGCAGCGGATTGCAGCCGAGGCCAAGCGCCTCTCCGACGCCAAGTTTGCCGCGCAGGCGCATGCAGTTCAGGTGCCATGCGACGGAGGCAACGCAGGAGCTGTTGGAGGGGATCAGGAGCTGTGACTAGGTGTAGACCATGTGCGCAGCGACACCATACCGACCCTTGAGAGCCACGGCAGCCCGCGGGGCCTCAGGGAAGGGAAGTGTCTTGCTGCAGCCGACCCCAGTTTTTCACCCGAGAGAGCTCGACCGCCCCAGGGGAATGAGGACCCTTTGCAGCTTGTGTTCGGCAACGTCACTGCCAGGGGAGACAAGGTGTGGAAATTCACTCAAGAGGCGCACTCGTGCCAACATATTAAACTCTTTTGCCTTGCCGAGACGCATGTATCACGTTCCGCACTGTCGCCTTGGATTCGCAAAGCTCGCGCTGCCAACCTCCGTCTCATTGCCAACCCAGCGAGACCCACAGGTAGAGCAGTTTGTGCCGCGGGCATCGAGAAGGCCACCGAGGGTGGCGAGTGGATCATGGCCCCTGGGCACATGCAGGTACACTCAATGGCCCCTCAGCTTGAGCATGTTTCCGACTTCCAGGTTGACGGTCAGACTATGATCGATGGTTTCAGTGCAGCTCACATCCATATGGTCGGATATTCTTTCGTGCTAGTCACGTTCTACGGATACACAGCGATAGGTTTGACCAACTGTACGGTGGAGCGTTGCTCTAGACTAGGAGCGTTCCCCGCCTCTCTCCAGCTCCCTTGGATTATCGCAGGCGGCTTCAATGCAACTTTCACATCGTTGGCCGCCACAAGATTTCTAGCGAGAGTTGGGGGCGAGGTTGCAAAAGGTTCCGATAGATTACACGCGCGACGCTGGTAGAGAGAAGGTAATCACATAGACTATGTAGACCGAAGCTGTGCTGCCGCCGCCTATCTGGTTGAGGTTGCCCCCTTCATGAGCGCGCCCTGGAAGACCCGCTGCGGCCTCGGGCTCTCCCTCAGGGCCTCGGGGAAGCAACCCCTCACCAGAAGGCTAGTGTTGCCCGCCAGGCCCCCTCAGGCTGGCCGCCCACAGCGCGCCCCCACCCCAGGCTCGAAGCCTCAGCTTGCTCGAGCGGCCAAGGCGACTAGCGCCCCGGCCAGCATCGAGAAGAATCGCGAGCGCTTCCATCTGGTTTTTGATGATTTGCCGGCAACTGTCAGGCACGATGGAGTCGAGTTCGGGCGCGCCACGCCTTCGATGCCACAGGCCGCGGGGACCGTTGGCGACGCCGCCGACGAGCACTCGCTTGACAGCCTTTCCGAAGTCCCCTCGGAAGAAGATCCGCGGGCCGACGAACCCGACTTTGCAGGAGATTCCAAGCCAGTAGCACCAGCTAGCCATGGTGACGTTGTACCCACGACTGGGGAAACGGAGCCTAGGCATGACGACAGCACTCACACTAGCTGCGAGCCCCTCAGGCCGTTTGCTTGGAACCCTGGGGCGCATGTTTTTCACTTGCCTCAGTATACTCCCAGCATCGCGCGGGGCCTCGTGCCACCTCTCGAAGGTTCAGCTGTCGCGGATGATCCTACACCGCTCGTCTCCAGCGTTACCACCCCATCCAGCGCATTTGAAGAGCCCCCCCGGTGATGATCGCGAGGTCAGCTTTTTCATTCCCGATCATGTGTGGGTTGGCGCCAGAGTGGCTGCGGGATGTATTCCTGCAGCCCAGTGTAAACCCTCGGCCGCGTTTGCGTCGTCCGTAGCCCGTAGCCGCTAGGCTCGAGCACCTACCCGTCGCCCCCGCATCGGCTCTATACGCGTCATGGGTGGCGACGCTGGAGCGAGCGGTGTACAACCATCGCGACGTGGAGGCACCCCCAACGCCGTCTCGCATGTTGGGCTATAAGTTTCAGGTCTCTGGCGTCAGGGTTCCCAACAATGGCAGGCTGGTACCCTACAGGGATGTCGCAGCGTCGTGGTGGGAGAAGGCGCATACAGTACTGCAACGGTTAGACAACCATAGGTCTAAGAGGTCTGGGTACATTCAGCAGCAGCAGCAGCAGCTTGAGCAAGCTTGCAGGAACTTACTCCGTGAGTGCCCCGACCAGGCCCACCGAGGGTTGCGAGGGAACTCAGATCCAGCTTGGCATTTTTGACAGTCTCTTTGGCAGCACGGCGCGTTCGACGACCAGCATGGACTGGCCACGTACGTTGCAGCGGCCAGACAGATTGCAGGCCGCTGCAGACGACGTGCATAACCGGCCTCTATCAATGATTTTTGTGATTGGATGGCCCAAACTTCGTCCACGGGAGCTTTACACAAGGCCATGCGCCAAGATCCTGCACCCACCGATGAAGTTGTTGTTGTTGTTGGGTCCCAGGCCCTCTTTCATCCAAAAGACATTGTCGATCATAAGTCGGATGGGTTTCGGAAACTATGGGCCCCGAAGGAACTGGACCAAGACAAACTTTATGATGCCTTCGCTCGTGCTCGCGATGCCGCACGCGAAGACCCGCTCGAACCTTTGCCAGTGGATGGGATTCGTAATGCAGCGCATGCGACGAGGCCTAAGATTGGCATGGGTGTTGACGTGCTCTCGCCCACTGCAATAGAGCGGCAGCCCGCTGTAGCGCTAGCCGAGTTATCTCGCCTTTACAGCGTCATCGAGGAGGCGCTCGCGTGGCCATCGCAGCTAGGCCTCACGATAGGACGTTTGCTGCCCAAGAAATCTCCAGGAGGCCGCGTCATTGGTTCACTTCCGATGGTAGCCAGAGTATGTAATCTCGCCAGGGAAACACAAGTTAAGACTTGGGCAGCAAAGGCCGAGCCCGAGTGGGACGCGGCAGTCTCCGGAAACGCTGCATTACGGGAGGCTTTTTCGAGAGTGGTCGAGGAGGAGGTTTCTGGAATTTTAAACTTGCCATCGGGACACGGACTTCTGGATATCCAGGGGTATTATGATTCCATGGAGTGGTTTTTATTGATTCCAGCAGCGTTGCGTTTGCGATATCCCCTCGTCATATTCTATTTGGAGTTGCCGCAGTGCCTCATGCCACGAGCTCTGGGACAGGGCCCAGCCTTTGCCGAACCCATCCAGCCGACCCGAAGCATTGTTCAAGGACTCCGAGGGGGCACTCGATCCGCACGATGCCTCACCTACTTTATTATATCTCGCATTACCACCGCACATCCAGGCATGGGTTCGCGCATTTGGATAGATGATCTGTCTCAACGCGTGCACGCCTCGAGGACGACCTGAAGACGGAACCTTGTAGCAGGATTGTTGGACACATACGAGGCTCTTCAAGAGCAACAGCTTACTGCATCTCCTAAGAATATTAGATTATGTACACACATTGAAGATGCAAAGCATATCGCTCGTAGTCTGCAACTTCGGGGGTTCGAAGTTAAAGCCAACACGCAAGCCGGTTACTTGGGGCCGGTCCCCCTCATCGTCCTCCTCCTCCGCCTCCGCCTCCGCCTCCTCCCCCTCCCCCTCCCCCTCCCCCTCCCCCTCCCTCCTCCTTTCCATCCCCCTCAATCCAGCCCCCTCCTCCTTTCGACGCTGCGAAAAAAACACGGCGTCGGGCGTCTGGAAGCGCCCAAAGCGCCTTCGGGGCCCGAATGACGACGCAATATATCTCCATGGCTCTCCATGTCTCGAAGTTTCTCTAAATGCTTTGCCCGTTCGTGTCAATCTCTCAGTCAGACCTCACGGCGCGCTCAACTTAGGAGGCCACCACATGCGAACCCTACCCCACCACCCCACGATTTCTGAGAGGCAGGTGAGACTCACTTTGTTCGGGACCTCCCGAGCGAAGTGAACCCGACCTCCCCCTTAGAAATCATGGGGTGGTAGGGGTAGGGTTCGCATGTGGCCACCGACAACTTTCGCCGCCCCCCGTTGGCGCCACCCCCATGTGGAGCTGAGGGAGGCTCAGCCACCTAGATGCCGACCGTCGTGGAACGCGCCGGCAGAGGCTCGACCGCTGGCTCCGAGGCCGGCAAGACCACGGTCCTGATCTGAGGGATCTCGACGATTCGCTCCACGGTCTGCACCTGAGGCGCGCCGTGTACGATCTTCTCCACCTTCTGCACGTGGATCCGCGGCACCTCGCGGACGACTTCCTGCACAATCGCCGTCGGCACCTGCTTGATCACCTCCTCCACCCGCTCCTCCACGACCTCGACGATCTTCTCTTGGTATTGGACTTGCGGGACCTCGACGATCTTCTCAACGGTCTGCACCTCAACCTTGGGGACCTCCCTGACAACCTCGCGCACCTCCTCTTTGAACACCTGCTTGATGACCTCGCGAGTCTCGATCTGCGGCACCTCCACTTCCCGCGTGGTGCGTCGGATGTGTGGAACCTCGACGATCTTCTCGACGGTCTGGACATGCGGCACATGGACCACCTTGATGACCTCCTGAATCTGCGGGACAACCACTTGTTTGATCACCTCTACCTCCTGCACCGTGGGCACCTCCCGTATCACCTCCTGGATCTGGATTTGGGGCACCTCCTCGATCCTCTCCACGGTGCGGATGGTGACGACTGGAACCTCCTTGATGATCTCCCGCACCTCGACCTGTGGCGCCGCATACGCGGGCTCCGCCGGAGCCCCGACGGGCTCCACGGGCGCCTGGGCTGCCTCAAGCGGCCCCGGCGCGGCGTGCACTGGCTCCACCGGCGCCCCCACGGGCTCCACGGGCGCCTGGACCGCTTCCACTGGCTGCGGGGCGCGCGGGGTCACGTACACGGGCGGCGCCACGGTGGTCGGGCCCAGGGTGGTGACGATGCGGGGGACCGCCGCCTGCACGGGCTCCGCCGGAGCCCCGACGGGCTCCACGGGCGCCTGGGCTGCCTCAAGCGGCCCCGGCGCGGCGTGCACTGGCTCCACCGGCGCCCCCACGGGCTCCACGGGCGCCTGGACCGCTTCCACTGGCTGCGGGGCGCGCGGGGTCACGTACACGGGCGGCGCCACGGTGGTCGGGCCCAGGGTGGTGACGATGCGGGGGACCGCCGCCTGCACGGGCTCCGCCGGAGCCCCGACGGGCTCCACGGGCGCCTGGGCTGCCTCAAGCGGCCCCGGCGCGGCGTGCACTGGCTCCACCGGCGCCCCCACGGGCTCCACGGGCGCCTGGACCGCTTCCACTGGCTGCGGGGCGCGCGGGGTCACGTACACGGGCGGCGCCACGGTGGTCGGGCCCAGGTGGTGACGATGCGGGGGACCGCCGCCTGCACGGGCTCCGCCGGAGCCCCGACGGGCTCCACGGGGCCCTGGGCTGCCTCAAGCGGCCCCGGCGCGGCGTGCACTGGCTCCACCGGCGCCCCCACGGGCTCCACGGGCGCCTGGACCGCTTCCACTGGCTGCGGGGCGCGCGGGGTCACGTACACGGGCGGCGCCACGGTGGTCGGGCCCAGGGTGGTGACGATGCGGGGGACCGCCGCCTGCACGGGCTCCGCCGGAGCCCCGACGGGCTCCACGGGCGCCTGGGCTGCCTCAAGCGGCCCCGGCGCAGCGTGCACTGGCTCCACCGGCGCCCCCACGGGCTCCACGGGCGCCTGGACCGCTTCCACTGGCTGCGGGGCGCGCGGGGTCACGTACACGGGCGGCGCCAGGGTGGTCGGGCCCAGGGTGGTGACGATGCGGGGGACCGCCGCCTGCACGGGCTCGAACAGAGCCGCCGAGTAGGGGAACGAAGAATGGCGTAAACATAAAAGCTCCGAGGCCCACGTTGATGTCTCGGATCCGCGCTGGGGCCCCCTGGCGGCGCCTCCGGCGCCGCCCCTGACGCGCTCCGAGCGCCAGGGAGGGGAGTCCAGCGCCGATCCGAGAAATCCGCGCGGACCTCCGATTTTTGTATGTTTGTGCCATTCTTCGTTCCCTTACTGAGGGCGCCCTAGCCGCCACGGGCTCCGTCGCATGCAGCAAGCGTGGTGCCGGCACCGTGGCGGCTTCGCGCCGAGCGTGCGTCTGCACGGGCTCCGTCGCGGCCTGCTGGGGTGCAGCCATCGGCTCCATGGTCATCTGTGGATCCGCGCCTGGCGCCGAATACAG
>CAUYUJ010022042.1:57500-75000 GCA_963575745.1 Prorocentrum cordatum | reverse complement strand
TCCTCCTCCTCCGCCGTGAAAAATCCCGCCCGGATCCCGAATTAGACACCATCTTTCTGCGTCACGAAGGTCCCCGGGCCTGAGAAAAAGCGAACACGCCCAACTCGAAAAAATGAGACGCCAGGATCTCAGGACCTGGGGCCCTGGTCGTGACATTTTGCGATGTTCGGAGTTTCTCGCAACGTCGACCCCCCGAGGTCTGGACCCCTTCACTGGGACCCGTTTCTCCTCCTGGGTTGTCGGGGCTCGGTAAGGGCCCCCCGAGGCCGAAAATACCGAAAGACCTCCCGTCGTGATTTTTCATGACCCGAGCCCAGACATTCGACGTCCTGATGTGTAAAGGACGGCGTCCCCGGACGTCCAGACCCATTCCCCAGGACTGGTTTCTCATCCTGCGTCGATGTTTGACAGTCCCGAAGCCCAGCGAAGGCCCCCCGAAGCCGAAATTGACCAGAAACTCGCTGTCTGATTTTTTCACGACGCGGTCATGTCTGGGAGGGGGTCTTGGGAAAGGCTCTGAGCACATTCCTTGGTCGGCCCCTAGGCTTAGGCCGGGCATGTCCCCCTACAAGCGCATGTTGGACGAACAACTAAAAAATTATCCAAAATGATACCAGAGAAAAAAACCCATCAGAATTTGGGGGGGGTATGGGGCTTTAGGGCTTTAGGGCAATGGGGCTATAGGGCTATAGGGCGATGTGGCCATAGGGATATAGGGCTAGAAGCCTTTAGGGCTATGGGGCTATAGGGCTACAGGGCTATAGGGCTACAGGGCTAAGGGCTATAAGGCTATTCGGGCTATAGGCCTATAGGGCTATATACGGCTATAGGGCTGTAGGGCCATAGGGCTATAGGGCTATAGGGCTATAGGGCTATAGGGCTATAGGGCTATAGGGCTATGGGGCTATGGGGCTATGGGGCTATGGGGCTATGGGGCTATTGGGCTATTGGGCTATTGGGCTATAGGGCTATCGGAGGTGAGGGGGTGAGATCGAAGTGGAACGGCGAGCCCCCCACCGGGAAATCGGTTTCGGTTTCGTGTTCGTGCGTGCCGCGCGTGCGAGGCGAAGCTGCGTGGGCGGGCAAGAAAAAGTCTCCTGTGGCTGAGGCACGGCCGGACCAAATGTTTCTCTTGCGGGGCGCGGGGCCCCGCGGTGTCACGCCGGTGTCCCGCGGTGTCCTCCTGTGGCTGAAGCGCGGCCGGACCAAATGTTTCTCATCCGGGGCGCGGGGCCCCGCGGTGTCCCGCCGGTGTCCCGCGGTGTCCCGCGGTGTCCCGCGGTGTCCCGCGGTGTCCCGCGGTGTCCCGCGGTGTCCCGCCGGTGTCCCGCCGGTGTCCCGCGGTGTCCCGCGAGGATGATGATGATGAGATGATGATGATGATGATGATGATGATGATGATGATGATGGTGATGATGATGATGATGGTGATGATGATGATGATGGTGTCCCGATGAAGATGGTGATGATGTTGATAAGTGTGTCGATGATGATGATACTCTCCCGATGATGAGGATGATGATGCTCATGATGATTATGTTGATGGTGATGACGATGATGGTGTCCAGATGATGATGATGATGATGATGATGAGTATTCCGATGATGTTGGTGATGATGTTTTTGGAAAAGGTGTCCTGGCGATGCTGATGTTGATGATGATGTTGATGATGATTATGGTGTCCCGATGATGATGTTGAGGATGATGATGAAGGTGATGATGACGATGATGGTGATGCTGATGGTGTCCCGATGATGACAATAATAATGATAACGATGTTGATGCTGATGTTGCTCATGATGATGATGGTGCCCCAATGATGATGATGATGTTGTTGATGATGATGATGACGATGATGATGCGATGAGCATGGTGACGATGGTGTCCCGAGGATGATGACGATGTTGATGATAATGTTGATGATGAAGACGATGGTGATCATGATGGTGTCCCGAGTATGATGATGTTTCGGATGATGCTGCTGACGATGATGACGATGACTGTGCCCCGATGATGATGGTGATGATGTTGATGATGAAATGATGATGGTGAAGATGATGATGTTGCCCCGATGATGATGATGACGTTGATGCTGATGTTTAAATTGATGATGACGGTGCCCTGATGATGACGATGTTGGTGGTGATGTTGATGTTGACGATGTTGATGATGTTGGTGATGTTGATGATGACGTTGATTGTGAGAGCGATTGTGATATCGGTAGTGAGATCGATATTGAGACCGAATGTGAGATATATTGTGTGATCGATTGTGAGATCGATTGTGTTATCGATTGTGACATCCATCGACTGAGATAGATCGAGTGATATCGATTGTGAGATCGATCGAGTGAGATCGATCGAGCGAGACCGATAGTGAGATCGATACTGAGATCGATAGTGGCGATTGGGCTATTGGGCTATAGGGAAATAGGGCTATTGGGCTAGGCAACCCCCGGCACTTCTGGGCACCCTGGGCACCCGGGCACCCCTGGGCACCCGGGCACCCCCCGGCACCCCCGGGCACACGGGCACCCGGCCCCCGCCACCAAAATCGGCCACACACCTGGGCACCCGGGCACCCCCGGGAACCCCCGGGCACCCGGGCACCCGGCCCCGGCCACCGAAATCGGCCGCCCACCTCACCTCAGCTTTATATCCGCGCTCTGATTGGGGAATAACCAGAAAATGCAAAATCGTCCACAGAGTATGATTGCATCATTTTTGATTATTCCGCCTGTGGAGGGACACGCCCGGCTTCAGCCCATAGGCAAAGCCGGGACGCCTGGGCCGCTGCTCGAGAAAGGAGGAGGAGGAGGCGGAGGAGGAGAAGTCGGAGAAGGCGGAGGAGGGGGACGAGGAGGAGGAGGTGGAGGAGGAGGCGAAGGATGAGGATGAGGATGAGGATGAGGATGAGGATGAGGATGGGGATAAGGATGAGGATGAGAAGGAGGAGGAGGAGGAGGAGGAGGAGGAGGAGGAGGAGGAGGAGTGGGAGGAGGATGATTTTTTGAACTCAACGCCCTCGCTGCCTGAAGTGCACGAGCTGTGTGGCAGGCGGCACAGCACGCTCCAGCAGGGCGACCTGCTGGACCTCTCTCAGCCCTATTAGGCAGAGAATGAAACATAACAAGCACGAGGCTCGCGCATGGCAGACACCAGGGCCATCCAGAAGAAGGAAGAGGCGGCCTGGAGAGCCGACTGGCCCAAGCACGCACCAGGGCCAAAGGAGGCGGCCTGGTGAGCCGAAGGGCCACGAAGGCGGTCACCGCCCGTCGGAGCCGATGATCACCGCCGCCCGCGCCAAGAGGGCCCGCCTCCGCTCGACGCCCTCCACGTCGGCCCCGGGGCCGGCGAGGGCAGCAGCGGCAGCAGCAGCAGCAGCAGCAGCAGCACCGCCCAGCGCCGCCGCCATCTCGTCGCCGTTCGCGGTCGCCGCCCCGCCGGACACCGCTGGTACCGCAGCAGCGAGGCGAGGAGCGACACACCGCCCAGCAACAGCACCACGAACGAGGCCATCGGCCCATTCGTCATCGAGGACTCCGTCCCCGCCAACGGCAACCGCGCCCGCAGCACCGCCAGCCGCCGCAGCTGTTGCGGGCCCCACAGGGGCCACACCAACAAGGACCTCGTCCTCCTTCTCCACCTCCATGGTCAGGAGGAGCAACGTCGGGAGCTGCGCGAACGGCACCGTCAGCACGTGGCGCGGGAGCCTCGGCCGTCCTGAACAGGACAGCCGAGACTGCGGACCGCGCGACGGCCGCGACGGTGCGCCTCGGCGCTCCGCCCAGCACGGCGCCGCACACGGCCGCCTCCACCAGGGCGGCGGCGGCGGGTGGCGGCGCGCAAGCCCCTCTAGGCAGCGCCATCCCTCGGACCCGCGAGGAGGAAGGAGGCGCGGCGGTGCGACGCTTGAGCCATAATGGCTTGAGCCAAAATGGCTACGGAGCGGGAGGAGGAGGAGGAGGAGGAGGAGGAGGAGGAGGAGGAGGAGGAGGAGGAGGAGAAAGAAGAGGAGGAGGACGAGAGAGAGGAGGAGGAGGAGGAGGAGGAGGAGGAAGAGGAGGAGGAGGAAGAGGAGGAGGAGGGAGGAGCCGGGACGCCTCCGCCGCTGCTCGAGAGTGGCGCGCGTGGGCGGCCTGCTGCCCCTGCGGCGCCACGGAGGGCCCAAGTCCTGCTCGCGCCCGCCGCCCGCCGGGCCCAGCCCCCGCCTGCGCCGCGCCGCGCGCGGGGGGGTCCGCGAAGGGGGCGCCCGGCGGCGGCGCCGCCCTGCTCTTCCTCTTCCTCCCTCCTCCTCCTCCTCCTCCCTCCTCTCCTCCTCCTCCTCCTCCTCCTCCTCCTCACTCCTCCTCCTCCTCCTCCTCCTCGCCTCCCCTCCTCCTCCTCCTCTCCCCTCTCTGCTCCTGCTCCTGCTCTCCTCCCCCTCCTCGTCCCCCTCCTCCTCGTCCTCCTCCTCCTCCTCCTCCTCCTCCTCCTCCTCCCTCCTCCCTCCTCCTCCTCCTCATCCTCCTCCTCCTCCTCCGCCTCCTCCTCCTCCTCCGCCTCCTCTCCTCCTCCTCCTCCTCCTCCTCCTCCTCCTCCTCCGCCCTCCTTCCCTCCTCCTCCTCCTCCTCCTCCTCTCCCTCCTCCTCCTCCTCCTCCTCTCCTCCTCCTCCTCCTCCGCCCTCCTCCTGCTCCTGCTCCTGCTCCTGCTCCTCCTCCCCCTCCTCGTCCCCCTCCTCCTCGTCCTCCTCCTCCTCCTCCTCCTCCTCCTCTCCTCCTCCTCATCCTCCCTCCTCCTCCTCCTCCTCCTCCTCCTCCTCCTCCTTTTCTCTCCTCCTTTCCTCCTCCTCCTTTCTTCCTCCTCCTCTTCCTCCTCCTCATCCTCCTCCTCCTCCTCCTCCTCCTCCTCGTCCCTCCTCGTCCCTCCTCGTCCCTCCTCCCTCACGAATGCCGCTCGCAGAAGTAGATGCGCCCATGTCACGTCATCACCTCCGTATACCGTCTGCCAAGCTACTCATGCCCCGCATTGCGCAAGGGTTGGGTACGTCGCCAGGGTAATTTCTTGGACGCCGCCGACTTCTGTGGACGCCCCAGAAAGATTTCGACACGCTGTGCAGACTGTGGAGACACGCAAAGATATGTCTGCCCAAGAAAGTCATGATGTTTGAAGCCTGTGTCGTGTCCAAGCTGATGTACTGCCTGCACACCCCCTGGTTGAACCAGGCAGAGAGATCGCGACTGGACGCCTTCCAAGCTCGGTGCCTGCGAAGAATCGCAGGAGTCCCTCACTCCTATCTCAGCCGGGTGTCCAACGCAGCCGTGCTGGAGAGGTGCGGAAGGAATCGTCTGACATCCTGTTTAGCTTGCAAGCAGCTCGAGCTGATTGGAAAAATCGCTTGTCTACCGGAAGACAATGTCACGCGACGAACGGTATTCCAACCAGGGTCGTTCATCCTAGCCCGCCCTTTCGGGCCCCGGAGGCGGGGCAGACCGAGGAACACATGGAAACGCAATGTGTTTGACTTCGCCTGCGCAGCGGCCGGTGGCCGAGACGCCTTGGCGGAGCTGTGGCGGCACAGACCTGGAGACTGGCGCGGAGTCGCAAGGCGCTTCTCTTCGCAGCTGTAGCATTCAGCAGATATGGATGGTTTGTCTGAATGTAGAGTGGACTGTCTCTGCTTACGGGGTGGTGGGAGAGCCACTCACATGGGCTGAAACAGCGTGAGCAGTGAGCCTGCCAGTGCTGTTTCCTCCTCGCCCTCCTCCTCGCCTTCGTCCTCCTCCCCCTCGTCGTTCTCCCCCCCTTCGCCGCCGCCGTCGTCGCTGTCGGTGTCTGCGCGGCGTCTTCTTGATTCGCAGCCGCGCCTCCGACAGCGGAACTTGCTGTTTCACTTATTTGCCAACGCACCCCTGACGTGCACGGCTCTTCGTTCGTTCGTTCGCCGACTTCCCATCCTTCTTCTCCTTCTCCTCCCCTCTCCTCCTCACTCTCCTCCTCATACCCAGTTTTACTCATACACAGACTGACTCTTACTCAGACTTACTCATACCCAGACTTACTCACACACAAAATTACTCATACTCAGACCTACTCATACTCAGAGCTGCTCCTACTCAGACTTACTCATGCTGAGACTCACGCACGCCCCGTTCGCGGCCGTGTTGTGGGGATGTCTCAAGCGGTTTGCCTGTTTTCTGTCCCAACATACTTCGCTTTCGGAGCAGATTTGGAAGATGTCTCGAGCGAGGCGCTCATTGTCACACCCCTAAGGGGAGCCGCCAAGGGTTATCTCACGGTCCCGTTCGCGGCCGTTTTGTGGGGATGTCTTAAGCGGTTTGCCTATGTTCTGTCCCAACATCATTCGCTTTCGGAGCAGAGTTGGAGGATGTCTCGAGCGAGGCGCTCATTTTCACCCCCCTAGGGGAGCCGCCAAGAGTTATCTCACGGTCCCGTTCGCGGCCGTTTTGTGGGGATGTCTTAAGCGGTTTGCTTGTTTTCTGTCCCAACATCCTTCGCTTTCGGAGCAGATTTGGAAGATGTCTCGAGCGAGGCGCTCATTGTCACCCCCCTAAGGGGAGCCGCCGAGGGGTTATCTCACGGTCCCGTTCGCGGCCGTTTTGTGGGGATGTATTAAGCGGTTTGCCTGTTTTCTGTCCCAGCATCCTTCGCTTTCGGAGCAGATTTGGAGGATGTCTCGAGCCTGGCGCTCATTTTCACCCCCCTAAGGGGAGCCGCCGAGGGGTTATCTCACGGTCCCGTTCGCGGCCGTTTTGTGGGGATGTCTTAAGCGGTTTGCCTGTTTCTGTCCCAACATCCTTCGCTTTCGGAGCAGATTTGGAGGATGTCTCGAGCGAGGCGCTCATTTTCACCCCCCAGGTGGGCCAGATTTTGAGGATGTCTCGATCGGTGGCCAGACTCGTGGGCACAGATTCTCCTCAGGATGCCACAGGAGGCTCCAACAGGCTCCAGGAGGCCCCAGGAGACCACATGAGGCTCCAGGCGGCATCAGGAGGCCACAGAAATCAAGAGGCCACAGGATGTCCCAAGAGGCTCTAGGAGGCCCCAGGAAGCTCCGGGAGGCCTCAGGAAGCCACAGGAGGCCCCGGGAGGCCAGAGGAAGCGCCAGGAGGCCTCGGAAGGCAACAGGAGGCCCCGAGAGGCCCCAGGAGCAGGAGGCCTCAGAAGGCAACAGGAGTGGCTCCAATCCCGTGTGTTTTACGTATGCTCCTATAGATTGGGCCTCACCTGGAGCACGAATCCTTGATGTTATACGTATGTTTCTATAGATTGTCCTTCTCCTGTGTACTTCTGTTCCTATAAGGCCTCTCCTGGGGGACGAGTACTTGGTGTTTTACGTGTGTTCTTATAGATTGCCCCTTTCTCATGTGGCTCCACTCCGCAATGTTTTATGTACGTCTGTTGCTATAGATTGGGCCTCTCCTGGGGCACGAATCCTCCCTAGGAGGTCCCAGGAGGCACCAAGAGGCTCCTGGAGGCCCCAGGAAGCCACAGTAGGTTTCAGGAGGCCCCAGGAGGCCCCAGGAGGACCCAGGCTCATGCGCAGAGACGCGCTCGTACTACTGAGGCTCATTCATACTCAAATTCATTCTCAGTTAGCTTCATGACCAGACCGTCACAACTGAAGCCCGTTTATATTCGAAAGCTCTTGCGCCTAGACATTCACGGCGGACAGGCCTATGCGAATAGATGCACATCTGGGGAGATCCACGCAATGAATAATTTGACGCTCCTGGGGCCAGTGAAGGCCCCCCGAGGCCGAGAAGTGGGAGAAACCTCCGAGGCCGAAAGCGAAAAGCTCCCCGCCGTGCTACGTTCACGGCGCGGGGAGGCCTGGGGACCTCCAGGGACGCAGCAGCGAGACGGCAGCATATCTATACATCTGTATATATCTATATATACATTTATATATATATATATATATACAGCTATATACAGGTATGTATATAATATGTATATACATCGAAACAAACATATGCATATGATGTGTATGCATATATGTACATGTGTATATGCACATATACCTCTATATATATCTATATATATATATATATATCAGTGTGCATATACATACATATGTATGTATATGTGTATGTGTATATGTCTGTACTCACATATATATATATATATAGATACATATACGTTTACATAGCCCGACGTCTGGGCGGCAGGCGGCGGCGCCCGGCGGCAGGCGGCGGCAGGCGGCGGCGGAAACGGCGCGAAGCCGTGGGCAGCGGGCCTCGTCGTATGGCGGGCAGCGGCGGCGGCGGCGGCGGTACCGCGGAGGCAGCGAGGGGGCGCGGCCGCGGAGGGGGCGCTGTGAAAAAATCGCGACGGGAGGTTTCTCGCTATGTTCGGCCTCGGGGGTCCCCCACCGGGCCTCGGGGCCGTCAAAAAACGACTTGGGATGAGGAAGCCGGTGCCGGGGAAGGGTTCAGACCTCTGGGGGTCGACGTCATAAAAAATCATGACGTCGGGGGTCTGGGGCCGCGGCCTCTGGGCAGCGGGTGGCCGTGGCGGCAGCGGCGGCGGTGGAAGCACAGGGCGATGGGCAGATTTCACACCGCCGCTACCAGATGTAGGACGGGGGAGAAGGGAGGACGAGGAGGTGCTCCTCCTCCTCCTCCTCCTCCTCCTCCTTCTCCTTCTCCTCCTCCTACCTATGGTAATGGTCGTTGTGAAAAATGGGCCCATCACAGTGGTCGCTCGCTCGCTACCCAGACTGAGGGTGTTCCCGCACCCTGCCCCTACTCCTCGTTCTCATCCTTCTTCTTCTCCTCCCCATCATCTTCATGCCCTCACTGCCAGGTAGCATCCGACATCCAAGCTCCAGGCCGTGGGCTCGCCCCAGAACGCGCAGGATTCGCGAGACACAGTATACAACTGATGCAAACCTGCTTCTATGATGCAGTCAATAGGCATTCCTGCAGAATCCGCCGACTCGGCGTCGGGGCGAGCTTCTGACCACCGCAGACGTTCTCGCCGCTGCCAATCATGCACGGTGTCTGGCGCGTCGCGCCCGGGGGCGCGGTGAGAACGCCCACGCGCCGCGTCGCTGCAGCGCGGAAGCAGCTCGACGGGAAATCTGCCGACCCTATCAACGTATGCGAGATGCTGTGCTGTTTAGCTCGTCATTGTCACCGTCGTCGCCGGTCCCAAGGAAATTGAGGAACACAGGAAATTGAGAAACGTCGTAGTTGAGTCGAATGGAAGCCCCTTCCCCCTTGCCCTTCCTTGCGGGGGGGTGGGGGGGTTATGGAGGGGGGTCATGGGTTAGAACACCGCCCCCCGGGGTCCTGGGTCCTGGGGGTCTTGGGGGGACGTCGCCAGCGGGGTTTCCTGTGGGAGGTTCCCAGAGATCCTACGTCGTGCTTTTTTCAATACGGGGTCCCCGGAAGCCTCGACCCATTCCCCAGGACCGGTTTGTCATCCCGAGTCGTTATTTGACGATCCCAGGACCCGACGAGGGCCTCTAGAGGCCGAAAACGGCAAAACAACTCCGTCTTGATGTTTCTTTTTTTTTTATTATATATATAATAAAATAAAAAGCACACAAAAAAAAACAACAACAAAAACAACAACAAAAAAAAAAAAAAACGCTGGATCTCTGGGTCCCGTCTTCAGGGTCGGCGGCACCAAGCCGCAAGGCCTTCGCAAGACTCGCCGAGCGATGCCTGGCTCTGACTGTGGCAGGCAGGCCCATGCCGAAGCGAAGAATAGGACGACAAGGAGACCCTTGCTTCCCCGTGGGGCGCCGGGGGCGCCGCTGGCTCTGGCCAAGCGTGACGTCATGTCACGTCGCAGTGCGGAAGAGTTCAACATGACGAACGAACAACACACACACCCCATACCCATCGGTGTGTGTGTGCGCGTTGTTCTAGCGCGGATCCGAGAAATCCGAGCGGACCTCCGAGTTGTTATGCTTATGCCATTCTTCGTCCCCCTAGAACAACACACACACACACACATACCCTTCGGGGGATCGCAGAGCGCTATGGGTGCGCGCTCGAACGGAAGCGTCCCCCAGGGTCCGACAACCCGCACTCATACCCATAGCTAGTCCTCCTCCCAACGGCCCCCCGATGGGTATGGGTGTGTGCTGTTCGTTCGTCACGAAGAGGGCTGGGTAGCCAGGACACTGTCCCAAATGAAATTAATCATGGAAGCCGGGGCAAGTAGTTGATCAAGATTCCGCCGTCTCAAACCAGCGCGACTGCCCATGATGACTTGAACAGCGCTGCTGCCCTGACGGCAGCTCGGAGTGAGCGAAACAAATAAGATGTTGATTGAGGGGTGGGTGGGAGGGCGTATTGAAACATTGATGTGCCGAATAAGCGGTAGGGGAGGCAGGAGGAAGGGAGCATGGAGCTCACAACGAATCATGCATACCCCAAGAGGCAAGGAATTGGAAAGGCTCTTTTCCAGGCGCTGGCCGAGCTCACCAGCGGCTCTCCCCGCAGCCAGCCCAAGTTGCTGTTGGCGCCAGCAGCTCAGCTTGACCTTCGGCTATGGATGTTGACAGCTGCGCTAACGTGAATGATGAACTCCTCTGCACAACAAGAGATATGTCCAGCAAAACTCCCGAACGGCTCCACGAGAGCCCCAAAGAGCTCTTTTCTGGGGCGTGGGGGGGAGGGGCAGCAAAGCGGAGCTAAACTTCAGTAAAACTACGCTGAGGCAACGTGAGCAACCCTGTTAAGTTTGGCTTATCAGAGCAACGCTACTTAAGCTTGGCTACGCTACGTTACGTTACGCCAGTACCGGCTAAGCTACACCAAAGCTCGCACAATTCAGCGGCGCCGCGTCGGCTCAGCGCAGCCAAGTTCCACTAATACAAGCCATGCCGCGCCGATCTAAGCAAACCATGGCGAAGGTAGGGTCGGGCACGTCCCAAACCGCACTGCGCTGAACCAAGCCACGCTTCGCTTCGCGTAAGTCAAGCCAGGCTGAGCCGAGCTGAGCTCGCACACATAAAGACGCGCTCTGGGCGCAGCTGGTTGTATGGAAAAACCCAGCTCTTCGACGACAGCCCCTGCGCCCCACTCGGAGAAGCATGTGTCAATGCTCGCTCGTGATAAACACGCCTCACCCACTCGAGCGGCTCGGCGCCACCCGCCCAGCGTGCCTATCAAAACGCAGCGCCAGACGCATGCCTCGGCAACCGTTGGACTGGACCATGTCCTGGCGTTCATCGTCACGATGATTTGGCGCTATGTCCAGGGTGGGGGAATCATAGTTTCCGCCATGCGCTGCCCCACAATCTCTGTCAGAACCACACTCACACACTCACCACTCAAGCACTTATACCATGCGACCAGGGCGCCCCGCGGCCGAGGAGAGAGGAGGAGGAGAGAGGAGGAGGAGGAGGAGGAGGAGGAGGAGGAGGAGGAGGAGGAGGAGGAGGAGGAGGAGGAGAAGAAGTTTCCCATTTCTCGCATCAACCCTGTATGCGAAGGATGACACCCAAGGCGAGCCTGGGTGGATCACGGAAAGGAATCAGGAAAGGCAAACCCAAGGCCTCTGGCATGGCGTGTCCAGCGTGCGGTTGCAGGCTAAAGCATCGCGAAACCATTTGGTGCAAGGGTTGCTCGTGCTCGCTGCCACGCCTGCCTGCCGCTGCTCTCCCTGATCCTACTGTGGGTGGCTGCTGCTCTGCTGTCGTCTCTCCGCCAGGATGCTGGCATGGACAAAGCAATGGTGGCAAGCAGGCTGAAAGCATGGGAGCTCCCGCAGTCAACTGGCTGCACTACGGCAAGGGCGGCTTCGCAGGCAACGGCTTCAGTGGCAAAGGCAAGGGTAAAGGCTGGTACAGTGACGGTGTCTCACAGTGGAGTCCTACTATGCTAGGTAGAGCTGGGCGTGCTGACGAAACTTGGGGAAGCACCCCGCCATTTCCTGCGGGCCGAGTCCCCATCATCTCCGCCAAGGAGGCCCAGGGTGTTCGGTGAGTCGTTTCAGGATGCAGGGGGTAAGGCAGCGGCAAGCCGTTGTCTCGACATGGCGCGCACCTCGAAGTGACAGCTGTTCCCGTTCAAGCTCTGGCTCACACCAAGATGCAGCAGGCAGTTGCTGAAGGGGCCCCAGGACACACAAATAAATACACACAAATAAAAAGATTCCCCATATTTTCCCATATTTTCCGGGTTTTTGTCTTCCCCCCCACTTCCCATATTTTCACATATTTTCGGGGGAATCGACCATTAATTGTGTCTGTGTGTTTTTTCCCCTCCTGAGTTGCTAATGTTCGAAAGCTGGAGAGACAGATTGAAGAGCTCTTTGTCGCGCGTGGTTCGGCTACGTGAACAGCTCACGGAAGCTGAAGATTCGCCACGTGGCTGCGCGCGGCAAGTTCGGCTGCGGGGCCGGCCTGCAAGAGGTCTCTCGTGGAAAATTAAGATGTCGGCCAAGGTGGAGTCTGCCGAATCTCGGCCTGACGTGCAAGCGGGAGGGCATGGTTTCTGGCAAGTTCGATTTCGCGCAGATCATCGATTGCACCCAAATGGTCGACGATTTCGGGCCCGACGCGGAGATCAGGGCGACCAGGACGAGTTCCAGAAGCGCACTGAAGAGCTGGCCTCTGGCGTCAACGAGCTCGCGAAAGACCTGCTCGCTGAGGTGGCAGACCACGCTCGCCAACATCGCGAATCGCATGAAACACATCGTGTGCGCCTAGCCGCGAAGAAGCGGAAAGGCGAGTCTGGCGCGGCCCACGCCGGCGATGGTGAAGCTGCTGGAGAGCCAAGCGCGGAAACCGCCCGTGCTGGAGCTGGGGCGTTGTGAAAGTGCCTCTGCCTCTTCGGGCGCGGCCGCGTCTGGCGACAAGCAGGCCCCAAAAGAGGATCTTCGAGCCAGGATGGACAATGTCCTTCAGGATCGTCAGCCTCCTGTCGCACACGAGCATCCGTAGGGGCTAAATCTGACAAGGGCAGCTTAGCCTCGAGGTTCTCTGTAATTGGTTCCAGGTCCCAGGCCTCGGGATCGTTTTTTTCTGGCGATTGCCGGCGTTGTTCGGAGACCCCCGACCGCCATCGATGCCAACTATAATCACGCATGTCAGTTATAATCGTGCGAGCATGATGTAAAACGCGCGAAATAAATGTTATAGAAACACAACAAAAACGTCACAGTTAGCGATTTCCCTTGAGACTGGCACCAGTTCGTCAATAGACATTACCATATTATAAGGACGCGGCCACGATTTCTCAACAAATCACGCCCCGGCGTGTTTATGTGTTCCAAATCACGCGCGCGTGATATAGTAGCGCCGAGTTCTTGAATCTAAAACGAACGCGCGCGCTACTCGACCAACATACAATGTAGCATTGCGACATTGCTCATCGTCTACACGACCGCGCGCAAGCGCACGCTACCCCAATTGCCACGATCACATTACAAGCCAGAGTGAGGGGCGGAATGGTATCGGGCATGATATATGCATATGTACATGAATGCAAATGTACCGTGGGGCCCCATTGCGGTGCCAGTGCAGCTGTACTTACTTAGGTCAAGCATATCCCCTACAGGCAGATTTTGGACGAAACACAAAAAACACTCCAAAACAATCCAAAAATAGTCAAAAAATAAACGAACAATCGTCCCCAGGCTATTTTCACTATTTTTGAATATTCCTCCTGTAGAGGGACATGCCCGACTGGATGCTATACCGAACCAACGAGCAGCTGAACTGTGAGAACATGCTTGCACTGAAGAAAACTGCAACTGGCCCTCGGCCCACCTTGACCTGACCGACTACAGTCTGCACCTACGAGCAAGAGGCTCGAACTGATGCTCAAGCCCGAACGTTGAGATGAATGCCCATCGTCCCATCGCAACGAATCTCGCAAGATGCTGGTCCATACGGTACAGTCGAGGTCCATTGGGGAGGACACGCGAGAGGACACAAGACCCTCCCGAGGGCCAAATGTCCATAGCAATGTAAAAGGCATGGGTCGCAAAACACAGGACACAAAAACACCCTTGATTTTGCAGGGTCGACCTACTGATCAACCCCGACGGTAGAACTCTCTTCTCCTGCGTGCTCGGGCCTGGCCGAAAATGGCGCACGGATCGCTCCCGGGCACCATCCCGACTGGTCTTCTGGCCGCGACCGGCAGTGGCGTCGAGGGCAGGGCCTGAGTGCAAAACAGCAAGGAGGTGCCAGAAAGGTACGGCAGACCGCCTGCAAGCTGGGCGAGGCTCGGCTGGCAGGGGAGGGTGGTTGCAAACCAGGTCTGGTGATTACCCCAACACCTTGCGCTTAGGTCGGGCATATCCTCCTATAGGCGGAGCTTAGAAGAAGAATTAACATTGTCAAGCAAATACACCAAAATAAATAAACCAGTAGAAAGATTGCCCCCAGATCGTTTTTTACTCCTGTAGAGGGACATTCCTCCTGTAGAGGGACATGCCCAACTGAACCTTACGCATCACGTCTCCACTGAAGTCGCTACTGCACGACCTGGCGAAGACGAGGAAAGAACGACGGTAGAGAGATGAAGACAGAGGCGCGCAAGCAGAATTCTTGCTGGAGGAGGGAGGTGGAGGAGGGGGGGGGGGATGAGGATGAGGATGAGGAGGAGGAGGAGCAGGAGCAGGAGGAGGAGGAGAGGAGGAGGAGGAGGAGGAGGAGGAGGAGCAGCCCGTCTGGCAGACCCGAAACTTGAGCACCGACCGCGGCGTCGCGCTCACGTTCCTGCTCGCGCTGTGCAGCAGGCGCGGGTCCCACACGAAACGCGGGTCTCCAGCTGGAGACGCCACTGGCACGCTCAACGCTGGTGGCGGCGCAACTGGATTTTGCACTGCTCCAGCTGGTAGACGGTTGCCCGTTCATCGATTATCCTGCGCACTCGCGCGCCTGCCTGAAATGTCGCGGGGGCCACGGGGCGAAAGGAGAAACAGGCTGGTTCGATCAGGTCTCCTCTGCCCCAAAACTGGGAGCCCCTGCGGGTGCCCACCACGGAAACGGGCCAAGACGCCAGGGCACTGGCAGAAGGGAGGCAGCTCGACAAACGAGGCACGGCACGACGAGGCAGGACGAGGCAGATTGGGGCACGACGAGAGGCACCTCATGGCCAGAGCGAGGGTGGGAGGGCGAGGACCGGGGGCGGAGAGAGGCAGGGGCGGTGGGGTTCGAAGAAGGGGGGGAGGGAGGAAGGAGGAGAGAGCGCGAGGGAGGCAGGTCCCCCTGGAGGAGCCCCCGGAGCCCCAACAGGAGAGAAACAAAACATCCGCCCGCGCCACCGCCTGCTCCTCCCGCCCTCCCCCGTCCTTCCGTCCCTCCTTCTCCCTCCTCGCAGTTTCCTCCCTCCTTCTCCGCTTCCCCCATGTGCTGCTTTTCCCTCTTCCTCCAACCCCCCATCCCTCTTCCCCCTCCTCCCCCCTCCCCAGGGTCGCGAGGCGCGGCGGGCGTGGCATGCTCTCTACGCCACAGGGGGTGCGCAGGGGGGGGTCCCTCATCGCAGTCTCTGTGCGTCCCAGGGTCGCGTGGCGTGGCAGACGTGGCATTTTCTCCATACCGCAGGGGGTGCGCAGGGGGTAGTTCCTCACCGCGGCATCTATCCGTCCCAGGGTCGCGGGGCGTGGCAGGCGTGGCACTTTCTACACGACACGGGTGGTGCACATGGGGGTGGTCCCTCACCACGGTGTCTAGCCTCCCCAGGGTCGCGGGGCGTGGCAAGCGTGGCACTTTCTCCACACCACAGGGGGTGCGCGGTGGGCGGTCCCCCACCGCGGTTCCTACCCGACCCAGGGTCGCGGGGCGTGGCAGGCGTGGCACTTTCTCCACGCCCCAAAGGGTGCGCAGGGGGTGGTCCCTCACCGCAGGCGTGACACTCTCTCCACGCCACGGGGGTTGCGCATGGGATGGTCCCTCACCGCGGTGTCGATCCGTCCCAGGGTCGCAGGGCGTGGCAAACGTGGAACTTTCTCCACGCCGCAGGGGGTGCGTAGAGTGTGGTTCCGAACCACGGGGCGTGGCAGGTGCGGCAATTTCTCCACACTACAGGGGGTGCGTAGGGTGTGGTCCCCATTCCTCGTCTCTATCCGTCCCAGGGTCGTGGCGCGTGGCAGGCGTGGCATTTTCTCCACACCACAAGGGGTGCGTAAGGGGTGGTCCCTCTCCATGGTCTCTATCCGTCCCAGGGTCGCGGGGTGTGGCAGGCGTGGCACTTTCTCGGCGCCACAGGGGGTGCGCAGGTGGTGGTCCCTCACCGCGCTGTATCCGTCCCAGGGTCGCAGGGCGTGGCAAGCGTGGCACTTTCTCCACACCACAGGGGGTGCGTAGGGTGTGGTCCCCCTCCGTCGTCTCTATCCGTCCCAATGTCGCGGGGGCGTGGCGGGCGCGGCACTCCACACCACAAGGGGTGCGCAACGGGTGGTCCCTCACCGCGGTCTCTATCCGTCCCAGGGTCGTGGGGCGTGGCAGGCGTGGCATTTTCTCCACACCACAGGGGGTGCGTAAGGGGTGGTTCCTCTCCGTGGTCTCTATCAGTCCCAGGGTCGCAAAGTGCGACAAGCGTGGCACTTTCACCGCACCACCGAGGGTGCGCAGGGGATGGCCCCTGCGCTCGTCAAATGTTTGCGCGCGCGTGATTCAGCATTTTCTCCAGCACCATCGTCATCATCATTGCCATCATCATCATCATCATCATCATCATCATCATCAGCAGCAGCAGCAGCATAATCAGCATCAGCATCAGCATCAGCATCAGCATCAGCATCAGCATCAGCATCAGCATCAGCATCATCATCATCATCATCATCATCATCATCATCATCATCATCATCATCATCATTGCCACCGTCATTGGCAAGGCTTGACAGGCGTCACCAACGGCACCAGCGGGGCAAAGGCCACCAGCAACATTTTCGCATGTTTCACTTCAGCTATCATCACGCCAGACATGTTATAAGTATGCGGGGTTCCTCGGTAGCGTAAGTTCAGTGCTTCGGTATGCTTCTCTTCATCGATGTCTGCCAGACTCCCTGTCGGTCATCACGTCTGCATGCACTTGTGTATGTCTTCCCTTCCTTCCCTCCATCCCCCTCCTCTTACCCCTCCCTCCTTCTCTCTCATCCTCCCACGTGGATGGCACGAGGAAAAACTGCATGAACATACACTGTGGATCTGCGCCAGGCCCCCCTTCCATGTCGCCCGGAGCGCACCAGGAGCGGCGCTCAAGGCGCCACCAGGGGGCTCCTGCGCAGATCCAAGGACTTCGCGCGGGGCTCCGAGGAAGCATGTCTACAGAGCTGTTTGTTCTTCGTGACTGCCTAAAACCCAACCCGAAGACCCGAATTTCGGGTTGGGAGGGTAATGGGCTTCGCATGTTTTTGTTCCACGCTCCCCGACCCCCCCCCGACTGGAACTGGAGGGCAAACCGGGGCCTTCGGGTTGGGTCGGGGTGGTTTGGCGGGCGGCGACTTCGAGAGGGGGCGAGGAGGAGGGCGAGGACGAGGAAAAGAGCCGCCGCCGAGGCGGCCTCCGCCGGGCGCCGGGGCG